>CATIXN010000025.1:8811115-8839305 GCA_949711725.1 Leptidea reali | reverse complement strand
ATGTGTTCTTTCATCGTTCATTCTTAACATGATGTGACTTATTTTTTTTTTTGTAATTATTATCACAGACAATCGTTGCCATTTGTATCTCTAACTTTTTATGTTAGGTCACATTTTAAACAGACTAAAGTATTCAAAATTCAAATAGTAAAAATTTAATAATGCGTGTTTCTACAACTTTATCACATGAAATCAGAAACCAAAAAGTAAATACATTATTCTGCCGTTGTAGTCTTGTATTTTTTTCCCGCATTAGAATGAACGAAAACAATATCCAGCATAAGAATAATAATTATCAGACCAACATAAAAACAAGGATCTGCTCAAAGATGAAAAGATAATGTTATGATTATATTATCTTACTGACTGTAACAAGAGCAGTTGTGGAAATAAAATAAAATTGGTAATTTTAAAATGTTTTAGATAAAATGATGAGATATCTGTCAGGATACGTTATTACTCGTTATTCATAATATCCATTACATTGTATTACATCAAGTTTTGTAAGTTAATAACGCCCCAATCTTTTGTTGCAAACTTTTATTCAATTCTATTCACATTCCGTGATCAACGTGAAAATGTGGAGTCTTATTAATAAGACCATTTCTTTATTCACGCTAAAACTTTCTACTTTTAGAAATTATTTGCATCTTAAAGCGGATGGTTGAAACTCTTCGTGTCCAGTGGCGACACGGCGGACGGGGGCGTCACTATAATTTCACCTTAGTCAATGTAAGTTTCGACATGAACAACTTTAGACAGAATTATAATAATATCTTATACTGCTATTATTTATGGTATAATCTATACATTTTTGTAAATGTTATAGTGATGGTCGAAATGCAATTGGTAGTGGAATATCTATGGTATGGAATATCTATCAAGTGTAAGTAAATTCGTAATTATTGAACAGACAGTGTATTAATAAGTAATTTTAAATATTTCTCAACTCAATAAACATATTATACATAATATTATAAATGTTTGGACCTAGAAGATACTCATTTTTGACCCCAGCAGTCTTTTTTTGCGCTCTTTTTAATAAAATATACAATTTTCTACTGAAATTATTATTGGTATAATATAATTATAATCTAGTCCCAGGCTGTCCACTTAGATATTCAGCTGTGGAGTAGTAGGAATTACGATAGGGTCATTTCTTAATAAAACATTTAAATTTATTAATAACTAATGCCTGATCAATGGCTGGGACTTTATTATAAAAGTGTACATATTTACCCTTAAAGGTATTTTGTATCTTATGAAGCCTACTAGAATTTAGTTAAAAGCAATCCCTTATTTTTAGTATTATAATAATGAAAATCAGTATTGAGAGCAGAAAGGTGTCGATTTTTGTGAACGTATATTAATTTTTCATAAATGTACTGACAATGAACATTCATAATATTTATTTCTTTAAATTATCTTTGACTGTATATAACCAAGCAAGATATGTAGCACGAACAGCTCTCTCTTGCAGAGCCAAACACTATCATGAATGTCAGCAGCAAATTAAAACTTTGAAATAATTTTTTTAGAGTAGTGCAATGGACAGAAAGTTCAAGTAAGTTTATATTGAAATCTCCTCACACAATAATTGACTTGTTGTTTTTGCAGCAGCAGTAATATACCAGCCCTTAGTCGTAAAGTTGAATTTCTCTCTCAACATAAAGGCCGGCAGGGCATCCGTGAGCCCTGGTGTTGCTGATGCCCATGCATGCGACATCCTATCACATGAGCGTGTTACCTGTTTGCTCTCTCTTATATAAAAAAAAAATAACTATTATGCATCAGAATCTATGAGCATGCAGAAGTTACATCCAATGCTTTTCCAGTTCAAAGCGAATAAAACTATCGTTAATTAACAAGTTTAGCACAAATACAGAATTCCGAGTGAAGAAATATATTGGAAGAAGTGCACTTAGTGCAGCGAATCTATATCATATTACAGCAACACTGGCTGCTATGGAATTAGTGTTTGTTTTACGAGCGTTCGCCTCCTAACTGTTATTTATTACCTAGGTAACGATACATTCTACAAACACGATAAATCAGATGAAATTTATGAGTCGCGTTCATTATTGCTTTCAAGTTTTGTCAAATTCGAGTGAAACGCAATAATTAATTCTTTCAATTGAACAAAATCGTTATTTGAATCGTTATCGAATCTAAGATTCTTCAAACAATAACTGCGAAATATAGTTTATACTTGATGTGCACAAAACTTTTTCACTCAAACTATAACTTAATTCTAAGATTTACATTTGCAGATTGAATTTTAATCAAATTGTTTGAAATCAAGGGGTCAAAGTATAGGTTATAACAGCTTCTAACTTTGTTTCTGCAGACTTACTTATAATAATATAATCTCTAACATTCGTGAATTTTATTTACAGGATCGCAAAAATTTACATTTATATAAGCCATGACACAAAAGAGATTTAAGAGATATATTATAATTGGATATATTTAAGCTTTTATGAATAATTCGTTGAGAATACAATGAATCTTGTGAAGTATTGTGTAGTTTTTCATATATAAAATGATTGATACCGAAATGTGTGAGTTAATTTAGTAATCTTGTCAAAGTCAAAGAATCAGCAAGAAGTGCAATAGATATCAGGTTGAAATTTAAATATTAAATTTTAGATATGTAATAGACTTAATCACTTCTTTTATTAATTTACCACTGGGAGGCTCCTTTGCACAGTATGCCAGCTAGATTATGGGTACCGTAACGGCGCCTATTTCTATCGTGAAGTAGTAATGTGTAAGCATAAATGTGACTTAACATCTGATGTGTTAAAGGGACGAGCGCAATTGTAGAGCCGCTCAGAATTTTGAGTTTTTCAAGAATCTTGAGCGGCACTGCATTATGCAGAGCATGGGCAGGGCGTATCAATTACCATCAGCTGAACGTCCTGCTCGTCCCGTCGCTTATTTACATAAAGAAAAATCTCTCGTGACCGCAATGCTTAATAGATTTTGATTTAATGAGATTACATTATACATCTATCGTATTCAAGAGTATGTATACCGATTTAATTTGTAAAAAAACGTAATATTATTGTTTTAATATTGAAATAGCTTTTTTATCGCGACGATGAAATGAAAGAGAGTGATGAACGAGATTTTTGAAAGAAAATTAAGAATGTGTTTTACCCAAAAAGAAAATACACTACTTATAAATTAAAAGCTATAATTTTTGCCTACTAAAAGAAGCTCACTTGAGCTTTAGACATAATAGTCTTACTATTTATTTTATCTGAAGCCATTGTTCTAAAAGTACATCGAGAAATGTATTGTGTTTGTCATTATATAACATTACATCGTTACCAACAACTACAGGCACTCCAACTCACTGTAGAAGTGTTACAGCTTGAATGAACGTACAATTATAATTTTACGCAATTATAATTAGTACTGTTGCCTGCATTTTCATAATGGCATCAATGTACCTGTAATATACTGCTAAGTGCTGCTCGAAAGTACATATTATGTACATGTAGGTTCGAAGGCTCATATTGAATAATTTAAGGTAGTAATAAGCTAAAATATAATACATATAGTTATGTTTTAATTTGAAACGGGTATAAGTTGGGTAACAATAAAGTATATAATATTTAAAAAAAAAATACGGATTGCAATCCGGGAGTGCTGGCAGAAGTAAAATCTTAAATATTAACATGAAATCTTATATATATAATTATAATTGATGGAACACAGTGTGGACACGCATACACATACAAATAGCTCCTTAAGCATATTTGCATACGTGTTTCCCTACATATCCCTCTTAAGGTATCTTTTAAGGTATATGTAACTGCAGTTGAGGTAACTCAGCGCATGAGTCACTAAAAAGCGGTCGTATCGTGGTTTTGTGCAACATTTTCTCGAAAAATCTTGCCCTCTCTGAACGGAACATATTTTTTGGTATCGAGTTCAAGTTCTTTGGACGGTTGAACGCCTCATGCTTAGCCAGGGGTGTGCATACCATATAAGCAATTAGTTTAACAAATTGAACAGCATAATAACAATAAATTGAACAGCAGTAGGCAGCCTCCAGATTGCCTATTCGGTATTCAACTTCAATATTTAGACCTCAAAACCTACTACTGTCGGACAAAAGCACAACCATGACTATTTAAATCTACAGTGCCTACCTTGCTAGAAATCCAATGCACGCCGCTGTGTTTAGCCCCTGTGAGTCGTTACATTAGCTACGCTCCTCTTCCAGCAGCGCTATAATTTCTAGCCCTAATTGGCTTTAATATATTTTAAGTCACAATAAGCCAGGATGGTGGGATAAATATAAGTTATAATACTTAAAGTAATTCGAAGTTTTTAACGCGCGAAATGTAAGTAAAACATCACAAAGGGAATATTATTTTTAAGTCCAGGTAACATAGTTGGCTATTTCAACCTTTTTAGAATGAAATTATTACCAATTATTTAGAAAATCAAAACCATTTGTAACCTTTTGTAAGTACAATAATATTCCATGAGACAATATCATACCAACACAAAAATTAACCGAGTATCAAATTTCGAGTATAAATAGCTTAAACACATACTCCAATATCATATAATTTGGCGAGTTCTAAATAATTCAATTATTGTGATAATTCATTTGAATGCTCGGTGCGTAACGATTGGCACAGCTAATAATTATAAATCTAATTCGATTTTATCATATTATAATACTCGCTTTACTGATTAAAAATCTGTGATAGTATTAGTATTACTAATTGTGTGTAATCATTCAACAATCAACTTGTAATAGAAGCTATTTGTGTCTGGCTGGTTTTGATGATAACATAAAAGGTTATAAAATGCTGTTTCCAGTTATTATCCACTTGTTTTTCTTTCTGTCAAGATTAGTGAATCTATTGAAGAAAATCGATACATTTTAAAATTTTATTACGAAATTGATAACGCAACGCAGTGGCTGTAAAAAGTGGCTGATTTCAAAAATATACCTATATCAAGTTCGACATATCACTTGTTACGACATGCCTTAAGATCTGGTAATTGCCTACAAAACAGTTTCAACCTACCCTAGGTTAGATAGATAGCTCGATATTTGTATGCTACACGAACTCGCCAAAAGAACCATAATGAACCGTGTACACAGGATGCCGGCTAGATTATGGGTACCACAACGACGCCTATTTCTGCCGTGAAGCAGTAATGTGTTAGCATTATTGTGATTCGATCTGTAGGGCGCCGCATCTAGTGAAATTACTGGACAAATTAGACTTAACATCGTATGTCTCAAGGTGACGAGCGCAATATTAGTGCCGCTCAGAAATTTTTGGATTTTTCAAGAGTCCTGAGCGGCACTGCATTGTAATGGGTAGGGCGTATCAATTACCAGCAGTTGAACGTATTGCTCGTCCAGTTCCTTACTGTCATAAAAAAACTCACTTTGGATTCTTTAATTGGACAAGGAAAAATTAAAAGTGATTAATGTACGATAAGAGCAATAGGTACATCTATGTACAAATAGCAAAAACTCAAAACAGGCCAGGTTAATTACTTTAGTGTGCATGTTAGTCACTTTGTTTTGGTGTATGTGCGTTGCTGAAAATAGAGGCAAACGGTTCATAGCTGTTTTTTTCCATTTGGTCACAGCTATCACAGTCTGATTCTATATATCTATCTAACAAATACACTGTCATTAAATTTAAAGTAAACGTTGAAAAAAATACGTTTAAAAAACCGACTTCAAAAACTGAAAATTAATAAATAACTTAATAAAGATTTAATTTAATACACCTCTTATGCAAACCTAATACATTTAATATTAAAAAAATACGACCAATTAATTTAAAGGGTTTAAGTCGGTGCCTGCGCGCTTGGCTCGTTTTATTCTAAACTAATATAGGTCCCAAGAAACGGAAACGAAAAAAGGAATTGACTCCGAAAAAATGCTGTTCAAAACTCTATTCCACAGTATTGTCAGACACTGAAATATCGTGACAAACGTTGGTTAAGTTAGAATGACGAGTAGCCTAAGACCCACTTATCGGAACACGGGTAAATAATTATATACAGTAAAAGCTCCTTATTCGCGCTTCCTTCACTCGCGTTTTCACTATTCGCGGATTAAAAAATTATGACCCAATTCTATATTCGCGGCTAAAGATTCCTTTATCCGCGGATGTAATCGGTACATAGAACATGCATATTAATAAAAATAATTCCTACATAGTTGCATAATTGCGAATGGAATAGGACAAGATGGGTTCGAACAAATAGAATCAAGTGACATTCAGGAGTTGCTTGAATCGCAAGATGAAGATTTGACTGAAATCGACATGGAGGAAATGTTAAATTCACAGACCATTGAAGAAGAGGCTTCAACAAGCACTGGAAATGTGACATATAAATTGACAAATCTTAGTGAAGGTTAAAGAATGGCAAATGAGCTTTGTGATTTCGTTTTGAAAATTGATCCGTCTATGGAACGAAGTCTTATTTTTAAGAGGCAAATTGCTAATGCCACTCCTGAATATCAGTTTGAACTAAAGGAGCTTTTAAAAACTGTTATGCAAGAAAAAAATACAAAATTCTTTAATCTAATAAATCTAATAAAAAATTGAACACTTCAGAACTTTTAGAATTATTTTACATTACAAAATGTATCTCTCAGAAAAATCAACTTTCATACATAATTTCAACGATTGTCTTATTAAGTTTTATCAGGTTATCATCCTGACGCGAGTTTAACATTTTATACCTATCCCAAAAGAGCTCATCGCCGCTACAGAAATTTTTACTTCAAATGGAATGTTATAATAAATTTCTTATTTATAAAAATTTAAGTATTGCTAAATAATAACATCGATATCGATAATTTATTATTTCATTGAGATTTCAAACATCTGTGAAATACAAAGAAATTTGATTTGACCTGTGTTCTAATATCAGTAAGTTATTTTATGAAAAACGTGCATTAGGTTACAATTCTTTACTTTCTTACATTTTATTAAAAACCTGAATAGCTAGGTTTATACAATAATTAAATTACAGATAATAATAAAGTAATCACTTATAATTTATCGCTAACAATAATCTTAAATAATTTATTCGTCTAGATAGACTATGACAGCTGTGAAAACGTCTAAATGAATTGAGTTTAGAACTAACCTCTATTTTGAATTATCTCATTAATACACTGGTGTTATGTTATTATAAAACCCACACCCGTGTTTAATGCGCTTCGTTATTTACAGTCACATAAACTACTATAATAATCACAAAAAAATATAATATTTTCATGTTCGTTGTACGTTCATAAAACTGTTACAGAAGTTTCAACGAAATACTTAACAAAATTTAATGGGTAAAAAAGGTAAGAAGTAGTGTCTCTGTACAAAAAAAATATTAGACACACATGAAATTATTAGATGGTATTTTTACTTTTTTTAATTACTTAAGATAGTTGATGATAGTGTAAAGATATTTGCAGTGAAATTATACAATCTTTATGAATATATAAGTAGTCACGGACGCTCTTTTAAACAGGAATTTCGAAGAAAAATTTGATAAAATGTAAAACTCGAAGAAGCAGCTTGAAGAATTTCGTAATAATATCTGCAACTTTTACAGTTTACCTAAGCAAGCATTCTAATTTATGAACACTTAACATTAATCCAACGTCATAAAGTCGAGAAGCAATTTAAAATAGCTAGAGCCATGATCAAAAAGCACACTCGCTCTTGGACTTTTGCCAGCAGCTACCGGATGCATTCCGTGGTTTAAAGTGGACTTTAAGGGGTCCTTCCGTAACTTTGTGGTAAACTCTAAAATTTGGGAAGTAGTGTGCAAATTTTGCGGATTTTTCAAACTTTATACAAAGATATTCTCAGAAACTCGGAAACAGAAAGTTGTATGCTGATATAACTTCTTATGACGTAATTAGGTACTATAACGCATAAAGTTATTTTGATCAATAAAGCCATAGAAGATATTGCTCTGCAGTATGATACCATGATTACAGTAAGTGAAATGTGTAAAGTTCCCAGTAATGGTTTTTCTTTGTGAATGTAATTGTTCTGCGCCGAGGATTATATACTCGTTACCTAGATGTGCCTCGTTGCTATCAACATTCGTTTACGCTGCAATTGTTAAGGTGTGACGTTCAGTTTAAATGAAACGGTGAAAAATACTTTTAAGTGTGCATATTTTGTAAAGCTGTTAGGTTTTCAATGTTAGTCATGACCATTATCGAAATAGAATTTAATAATACTTTCTGATGTTTTCATAAATGTACTGACAATTAATAATATTTCTTCAGTCATAATATTAATTTCTTTAAAATTTTCTTTGAGAGACTGTCTATAACCAAGCTGATAAATTGCACAAACAGGCCTCTTTTGCAGAGCAAACACTATATCAATGTCAGCAGCATGAGCCCACAGTAAAATACCGTAGGTCATGATGCTGTGAAAATTACTGAAGTACACTAATATAGCGGTAGCAACATTCGTGTACTCTCTTATCTAATCACTGAAGCTTTTTATCTAACGTGATACCCACGAAGACAGTAGTATCCACAAGTTCCAAACTCTGGTTATTTATAAGTACGTTGGTTTGTACCTCCGCTTTGTTTGGTGTAATAAACCGTAATCACTATGTTTTTTAACTGTTTAAGATTCTTCTTACCAACCAACACAATATTGTTTATCTCGTCATTAATATATGCACGTCGCTTCACTTAATAATAAGTCAAGTATTATCAGAAAATATACAATCTCCTGGCTATCATCTACCACAACCGGTAAATCTTTAATATATATAAGAAACAAGAAAGGACCGAGAATAGAACCCTGCGGAACACCTATTCCTACAGGTTTACCCGAAGACCGTTTGCTGTTTACTTCGACTATCTGAACTCTTTCGCTTAAATATTATTTTAACAGATTTAGGGTTGTATTTTTTACTCCATAACTCTTTAGTTTTAGGAGTAAAGTTTCATGGTAGACGCAGTCAAATGCTTTGGACAAATCACAAAAAAATCCCAATGCATTTTGTGACTCGTGGCCTGCATTTAAATTTTGTACCATTTGTTGATCATGCTTTTGAATATTTTTCTCCGGCTTTTGTTAAGAAGCTAGTAAATTGTATATTGTATTGTATCAGAGAAATAAATTATTATTATTAAATGGAGAGTAGGGGTTGCCAAATAAATATTCAGTCCCCCTGGAAACGTGCTCTTTTCATAGCGGTCACGAAACGTCAGGTAAGTAAAATAATAAGAACAATGTAGCCGTTTCGCAAAACTCTAATGTAAATATACAGTTATAATGACACAATTTTTAATCCTTTGAAAAGTATTTAATTTAAAAGTATAACACTCGCGTTAATACAAAAAAAAATTCAGAAGAATTTAAGGATAAGCGTTCCATAGATTGACTATAAAATGTCAAAAGCAGGAAATGGATTAAAATATTAATGTTGGTTCGCCAATTCAGGATTCAGATTGAATATATAAATTACCCGTTACTTCAGGCCATTACTCATGTGTTTATTTTTTATGAAAAATATAAAGTGACTGGTTTGTTGAGTCGCACACACATTGCTAAAAAGATCGCGTTAATAGCGTTCGGTACAGGTACTATTTACTTTATTTCGTAACCTGTGATAATTATTAAACTTAGACTTATAAAACAGTAATTTTAAAAATTAATGGGAGAAATACTCACCGTCAAGTGACGCTAAGGCCCTATGCACGTCTATTTTTAAAAAATAAAAATATAATAAAGTGAAATTATTTTAATTAATGTAATATTTAGAAATGAATAGAATTGTGTATTGAACGAGAAATAAAGCAAGCGAAACTTTCAAGTTTTATTACGACATTGGTATAATAAAGTAGCTCCATCTGCCTTGGTATGGTATGGTATGGTATAGGGGCTCCTGTTTCTGCAATTAAACCACTAGCATGGGTCCATTTTGCGTGCAGTAATGGCCAGTTACTCCAACCAGCCCAGCTCCTTCCAGAAGTTCAGAACATTCCTGGGGTGTTCACAGACTTCTTGGACCTCGACCTCGTATTGGTTAAGGTTATTACCCGTTGGTCGGCCACCCCTGCACATTCCAGGATTACGTGAGCGACCGTTTCGTCTTCGGTCAGACAACCTCTGCACTTAGGACTGTCCGTTACGCCGATTGTGAAAAGGTGTTTGTTTAGTGATGTGTGACCCGTTAGGGTGCCCACCATTATACGGATGTCATGTCTGTTGAGGCTGATAAGTCTACGTGTCAGTTTGGGCGATAGTGCAGGTATCGCCACCTTCGACTGTCTACAGCTTGAGACATTCATCCATCGGGTATTGTGTAGGTCGTTGGTGAGAGAGCGTATCCATGAGCGCATTTGGCTGAAGGGCAGTGGCAGAAGTGGCAAAGGACCAGTCACTATATTTGCCGATGCCCGCCTTGCAAGCTCATCCGCTGCATCATTACCCAACGAACCACTATGTCCCTTGATCCATTGCAGAGTTACCTTGTTATAAGAGGCAACTTGGTCCAGGGTTTGGTGACATTCGTGTATTAGTGCTGAATTGTGTGTGGTACCCTTCAGCGCTGTTAGTAGCGCCATACTGTCAGAAAGAAATCTGATGCTGTGGCCATGTACCTTTCTTCTTAATATAGCGCTGGCGGCTTCCTTGATGGCTACACACTCACATTGGAAGATGGAGCTGTGTGTGCCCAAGGGTATGGAAATGTGTATGTTTAGTTCCTGTGAGAATATGCCGGCACCAGTTCCAGTAGCCATTTTCGAGCCGTCTGTGTAAATTCTTAATTCGTTTACACCTGACTGGTCAGCATCTTTCTCACATAGCTGTATGTGATAGTTTTTATGGAAGGTATGTGTTTTAGGTATCTTATCACATGGTGCCTCACAGAGTGGATAATCCTTTGTTACCCTATTCCAGAGCTTATCTGTTAGGCCGTCTTCATTCTTCCATACACCCAACAGCTTTAGACGTAGAGTCGCCATTGTCACTTTTTGTTGAAAGTGTATGTCGAGTGGTGTTAGCCCTAGAATAGTTTCAAGGGCCGAAGTAGACGTGGTGCGCATGCATCCTGTTAAGGCTGTGCAGGCCAGCCGCTGGAAACGCTGCAGCTTGGTTTGTACTGTCACAAACTCTGTCCTGGGCCACCACGCTATTGCTCCGTAGGAGATAATTGGTCTGATGACTGCTGTATAGAGCCATCTGCTTATCTTTGAAATGAAATGAAATGAAATGAAATGAAATGAAATGAAATGAAATGAAATGAAATGAAATTTATTTGCAGGAAACATTGTACTTAAGGTGTTAACAATATAATGGATAATCCAATATGTTTCGTCAATTGACATGCAAAATATGTTACAAAATTGTCTAAACACTAATCGTACTGTTATATTGAAACATGTCGGATTTCACAATGATATCAATAATATTTATAAAATGAAATTTTAATACTTATATAATATTATAATATGAGACGTAAATAACTTAATAATTCATTTAGTACCTATGTATAATATTAACAAATTCAATGTCATAAAAGTATATTAATTTACATATATTATTATCAAATAGACTAATTCATTTTGTATTGAAAAATTCATTTAAACTATAGAAGCATTTATTTGTTAACCACTGATGCAGTCTTCTTTTAAAAACTTTGAACGGTAAATCTTTCAATTCATTGGGCAATTTATTATATATTTTCACAGACATGCTGAAACAATTTCTACTAAAAGATGCAGTTCTACAGAAGGGCATTATGAGTTTATTTGGATACCTTGTATTTAAAACCTTCTGGCTTTTTTTTTGGAGCAAGACTCCAGGTTCTGATATTCCTATGAGTCTTCTGCACTGCCAAAAGATGATGCATGCTTTTTCCAGCTTGTGTTCAAGGTGTTTGTTCCAAAGCAACTTACTATCCAATATAACCCCCAGGTATTTAACTTCTTTAGTAAGGCTTAGTTCGGTGTTGAACAGCTTTGGTAATGTTAGATTACCAAGGCTGCGTTTGTTATTGAATATTATTAGTTCCGTCTTTGACGGATTAGCTGTAAGTTTGTGTTGCGCGCACCATTCTTCCAAAATCTTAAAAGCAGATCACATGAGGCTACATAAGACGCTCTTGACTGGTCCTGTTATTAGAATGGCGAGGTCGTCAGCATAGCCCACCATGTACAGTTTCTTTTTGTTTAGCCTTGTGATGAGCTCATCTACCACAACGTTCCAGAGTAGCGGCGAGAGTACCCCTCCTTGTGGGCAGCCCGTTGCCACCACACATCTAGTACTGGTGTTCACAGTGAATTGTATCGCCCTATGCCTCAACATGCTGTCTATCCACCCGGCAATTGTAGGATCTACATCATGAGCGGCTAGCGCTCGGCCTATGCTAGTGAAAGAGGTTTTGTCGAAGGCGCCTTCGATATCAATAAAAGCACCTAAGGTTGATTGTGTACGTGATAATCCTTTCATTGCGAGAGATGTTACGCAATAGAGTGCGGATTCGGTTGATCTGCCCTGAGTATAGGCGTGTTGGTTGTCATGTAGCGGTTTTTGTATGAGGGCATTTTCCCTAATATCCCTATCGCAGAGTCTCTCTAGAGGCTTCAACAAAAATGATGTGAGACTGATTGGCCTGTACGATTTGGTATTTGTGTAATCACTTTTGCCGGGCTTAGGGATAAATACCACTTTTACCTCCCTCCACTGGAGCGGTATGTATTTGTAGGCCAGGCGTGCCCTATAGATAGCAGTTAAATGCGCTGCTAGCGGCCCCATACCGCTCCATTGTAGCAGTCCTGGGAAGATCCCGTCCAGGCCTCCTGATTTAAATGGAAGAAAGCTGTTAATTGCCCACATTACCTTGTCTTTGTCTACCACCCTGTGAGCTGTGGTCCAATCCGTTAGATCCGGTGTGTTGCTCTGCGACGCCACTTCCTCCCACGTCTGGTTGTTGGTGATGCGGCATCCAGGGAAGTAAGTTTGCAGGAGTAGTTCGCAGGTCTCGGGGTCGGATTTGGTGTATGTGCCGTCAGATTTTTTCAAGCAACCTAGATTACGCTCTGGGTCACGTGAAAGGATGTTTTTTACTTTAGCTGCTTGGTTTGAGGATTCAATGTTAGTACAGAAGCGTCTCAAGCTTTCTCTCTTCCTTTCGCGGATGCGCCTCTTGAAACGATATTGGGCCTGTTTGTATGCATCCCAGTCGTCTGGTGCCCGGGTATTTTTGGCTCTGTTGAACAGCTTCCTTACTTTCAGCGCAGCCTATCTAACTCTGGACCCAACCACACACTTTTGTCGTTTAAGTTGGGCTTTGTCGAAGTAAGAGGACACGTCTGTTCATAGCTGTTGATAAGTGTTTGAGTTATGTTAGTTACATGAGTTTCTATACCTGCGGTACCGTTATAATCGTCTGGTAGGGAAATAGCCATAAGCTCATTTCTCACCAATCTGTCGTATTTGGTGCGGTCCGTTTTACGCGGGTTCCACCTTGGCAGGGCAGGTTTGATGTTTAGGCGAAGGTTGAACCTAATCCATCTGTGATCCGAGCATGAAGGTTCGTCTGACACGTGCCAGTCATTGACGAGAGAAGAGACATGGTTGGTTGCCAGTGTTAGGTCGATTATAGTTTGGGCTCGCGCCGTAACATAGGTAGGCTCGGAGCCCCTGTTATGTATATTAAGGTTAGTTGAGAAAAGGTATGTAAGTAAGTCCTCACCTCTTTTATTGGTATTTTGGCTGCCCCAGATGGTGTGATGTGCGTTGAAGTCAGCGGAGATGATGAGTTCCAGCCTCTCTGTCTCGCAGTAGCTGACTAGCGGGGTGAGCTCCGGTGTTGGTACCTCCTCTTCCCCCGGCAAATAGACCGACGCTATGACCACGTCTGATAGGCCTAGCCTGACACTGACACGCCTCATCTGCCTGGAGCTTCACAGCGGTTTGATCTCTGGCACATAGCTCATTTATAATGGTGGTCGTTACATGTCGTGGAGTATAAATACATGAACGTGGTTAACCTTCGGTAGCAGTTAGAAGTTTGCCTCCGATGTTGTTGAGACCACATATATTGCCTTTCCTAATCCACGGCTCCTGGATTAGGGCTATGGTCTCGGTGTTTCCCTCCAGCAAACGTCGCAAGTTAGCCGTCGCGGTGTAGCTGTGCTGGAGGTTGATTTGTATGAGTTTAAGGAGTGGAGGTGGATCGGTCTGGGCTGCCATCGCTGTGCAGTAGACTATCCTCCAGCTCCTTTGTCTGATCCTCTTCCCCGGCCCCTTGCTGCCACCAGTCTATGGAGCGCGATTTGGTCTCTATGGGAGTCCGAACCTCTTTACAAGTGGCGGTCATAGAGACACCGTCGGTCCTCTTCTGATGTGTAGCGTCAGGGGCTGCACCTGAGGGCTGCTGCCCTCCTTCCGGCACGACATCCATGCGGTAGTCGGGCGCCGCCTCAGGAGCGGTCTAGGTTGGTACTTTCGGCTACGCTGCCACGTCCGGGTTTGGTTTCGGTGCTTCGCTGCCTTTACCCTCCTCTTCGGGGAAATTTACGTACACTGAGCCACATTTGTACGAGACCCTGCGATCTCGCTTCTTGAGCTCACCTACATCTGCCTCAGGTATCCCAAGGACTATGCACACCCTGCAACTTTCGTCCGGTTCTGGGATGTGGTACAAGCTCCAAGTGCGTACGTTGTACCACGGATTCTGCCCGGCGAATCTGGTCTGCAGCATGCTAAGATTTTCGTCCTTGGAAAACCTTGGGATGATCATTGTCGCCTTGACTTCCCTGGGGATGTCGGCTTGGTGTTTGACCACGAGTCTGGTGTGTGGAAGTGGCGAAGTGATCTTGGAGACAGTCTTCTTAAGCCATTCCACGGTGTAAGTGTCCTCGCACCAAAGCTTGAGAGTACCCTCGCCATGGTTGGCTCTGCCTCTGAAGCTGGGTAGCCTGAAGGGATCAGTGGAAGAGGTGGCGACGCAGACTTCTGCGTCTATCGCACCCTCTATTGCCGACTGTATCGCCTGGGCTTGCTCGGCCTTTATGTCCCTGAAGGGCTCATTCATGATCGCGACTAGTAAATTGTTGGATTTACACATGTCAGCATAATTTACGGAGCCCTTTTTGGGAGTAGGCCGTGGGTTCGTTCACGTATGCTTAACGTCCTCGCGGGGTGACAGAGTGTCATCCGGCGAGCTCTTTTGCTGCCCTTGGGTAGGTGTGGACCTTGCCCGGAAGCAGCACGAGCTTCCGCCCTCTCTTGAACGTTTCGGCCAGCGCGTTTTCCTCGTGGCCTTTTTTGGGGCTTACTACCGCCTGCTACTGGTTCGATAGTCGGCTGTCCTGCGGAGTTGCCTTTATCTCCAGCAGCGCTGTCTACCTGAACCGCTTTGGGTTTGGGGGGGTTGCTTTTAGCGGCTTTTATTCTCGCTTTCCTAGCCTCGGCTCGCGTGCGGTTTCGTGCGGTCCTGCTAGGTGCCTTGTATGTAGGCTTGGCATCTCCCTTCCAGATGGGTAGCGTCCAGGCATCGTCCATGAAGGTAGTTGGCGGTATGGCTTCCTTTAGGGTGGAAAGATCCAGCGAGGAAGACTCTTTCGGCGCTGTGGGAGCAGCCGTAGTCTGGACGGATTGGCTAAGCGCTCCCGAGGGAGCAGCTGGTTTGTTGTGGTCGAATTTTCTCTTTTGGTCCATGAGTAGAGATTTATTAAAATTCATCCTCGTCAGTGCCCCACCCGCCTTGGAGCCTCAGTAGGGGACGTCATGCACCTTGATGTACATGTCCGCCAGGACTACTGCGAGGATATAGTAACCCTCACCGTGAATACCTGATGACTGACGGCCGAGTAATGTAGAAGCCGCATACGTGAGGAAGAGAGACTCCCGCGCTCACCTCAACATTCGCAACCAGGCCATAGGCACCCACATGAATTTGGGTCACTCGCCGGCAGCCCTCTGACGGGAAGCCACAGCCGATTGATCGAGATTGGCTAGTCCCCGACCGCC
Organism: Leptidea reali; assembly: GCA_949711725.1. NCBI lineage: Eukaryota > Metazoa > Arthropoda > Insecta > Lepidoptera > Pieridae > Leptidea > Leptidea reali. The sequence goes on along the minus strand of CATIXN010000025.1, from coordinate 8,823,283 downwards.
CGTTTGAGAGGAAGATCAGGGCCAAAGAGGCGTGTTGCATCAAGCAGGTAACTGACCGACCGCTATCCGCTCAACCACCAGGTTTCCTTACTCCCTCCTTACGGGTATCCACGAACGGCACAAACACGTGGGTGATCGCAAGTTCCTTACTCATTGATGTTAGCGAGCCCTCGACCTCTCGATCACGCGAGGTGAGGTGAAGGAGGAAAGGATTGTGTGAGTAGGTTGGGGGAGGGCGGCCAGAGGTTTCTGTTCTGCCAATTACCTTAGTATAAATTATTTGACTCTATGGAGGCACTTGGCCAAAAAAACGGGCGGCAACCTCGAGAAGGATATTCCACTGGCCTTGCTTAGAGGTTCACTGTATTGATATTCCTCTAAACCATTCGCCAAACCCAGCATCGGACAGATGCTGGGAGTAGGGGTTGCGTCAACCAAGGTCCGTGAGAGAAATTCATTGACGATACCCCCGCCCAAAATCTCTCCATCTGCCTTTTTGTTACTTTTTTACATTGTAAGGTTCATTGTTACTTATTTTCATACATTTCTAGTACTAAGTCTATTCTAGTACTTTTGTTAAAATGTGTATTGTTTCTTATTGCGATTCGCTTATTTTTGGGAACGTTTAGCAAAGCATTCTAACACAAACAACGAATTCAGGCTATAAAGGTTGATACATCCAATATCCGATAATTTATATTTATACAGTTTTTTTTTAAATGCTCCTTGATAGTTGTACTTTACCGAACATTCAATTAAATTAAATACTTATGACTTATATTTACTTATGACGATGCAAAAGCGCTTTGCTTAAAGTTTATTCGGCTTTGATTTTGGCTAAAAAAACCCGAACTCGGACTAGACATGCTGGCTTCGAAATATTCACGTTACCTAGCCGCCAGTTAATAGCAGTAATTTCCAAGGTTGAAGGATTATTTGAAATGACTGAGATTCGAAGCTAGTGAATCCACAGTAGCTGCAGTACAGTAAGTGTGCAGAATGAAGAGGTTTTAATTATATGATTTTTAAATTAAAACTAACAGACGAGTTCACTAAAAATAAATTATTAAATAAAACTTACCAGCTAGAGCTACATACACATCCTCACTATTGAACACTTTTTTGTACTATAAAACTAAAAAAGTACGAGAACTATAAAATGTATTCGTACATCATATTATCATTTATATAATAAAAAGTATAATAAATTAAGTTTGTAATCAATAATATCGAGTTTAATTTAATATAATTTGTTAGATCTTTTGTATTATTGCGCATAATTAAATTAGTTATTTTTATTATTTCTGTGAATGTTTGAGTTTGTGACTGTATACATTTGATTTTAAAAAATAAAAATATAATAAAGTGAAATTATTTTAATTAATATAATATTTAGAAATGAATAGAATTGTGTATTGTACGAGAGATAAAGCAAGCAAAACTTTAAAGTTTTATTACGACATTGGTATAATAAAGTAACTCCATCAGTCAGTGACGAGCAGACGTTGGAAATAAAAACATCTCTGAAGTTGTTGTTTAATATTGTACATAATATATTTTAGCATAAACATTCTTCGCTCAATAACTTTTGCAGGCCATACCGTAGATAGAGGTTTACGAGTGGTTGTCAATCGAGTAGTGATGTGTAATGTAAATCCTGACGAAGAACATTGCATTGTTTCTACGTTTGTTGTTTATAACAGGATTTTAAGACTTGCTGCTGCCTGCGAGGTCATCCACGTGAACGATCTAAAACAGCAAAAATACTATCCCTGCATCTAGCGTGATAACACATAGTTTATAAATTGTTATGACCTCTTGTTAATATTCATGCAAAATTAGAATTAAATCTATTTAGTAGATTTTCGTTTTGCCCGGACCATTAATTTATATAAACACTTTTTTGGATTCGATATAGAACATCCAGCAACCCGCATACGTACGGATTACCTGATGGAGCCTTTGTCTTCTACCATGAAATAAACCCGATTAGATTGAAACAAATACATATTACGGGACGTTTGCCACAATATAATATCAGTGATTGTTGAAACAGCTTAGTATTATTGGTTATATGTGAAAAAGGGGAAAAACGTCTTCAAAGTAGAATATACGTTTCTTAAATAAGCGAGCACGCACAATCACGCGTTTTATATATTTAGCTTTCAATATATCTAAGAGTAATACTTATATAAATTTCTTGTACCTGTAAAAATATAGACAAATTTGTAAATCGGTGTTACATTTAAAGCGACGGAAACAAATACGTCAATAGAAATTATTAAAGTATCAATTTATCATATCATATTAACACGTCAATATGATTATAAATGTAAGCTTGTATACACGCTGCACTTCATATTATATGATGATGCCCGGTTAACTTATATGATTACGTAAGTAACACTGAAAATGTTTAGAACTAGCCAGTTAGAAACATTGCTTATGAAAACTTTTTTGAATTTTAATTTTAGAACTGTTTGTTAACCTAATGTAGTACCTATATTGCATCCATTTGTAATTTGTTTTTGTGAATTGGCGGCAAATCTAAAAACTCTTGTTACACGTGAAAATGAACCTAAGGCGAGAAAATTTTCGTTTAATGATTTATTATGACTTTCTTTGTGGGCTTACTCAACAACAAAGCTATGATAGCATGGCTGCGATTAACATTTCTTAATGAAGCTCCATCTCGTGCCACTATTTACAATTGGTTTAACGAGTTTAAGCGTGGACGTTGCAATCTCAATGATTATCCGCGTGAGTGACGTCCTTTAACAGCGACTACTGAAGATAACATCAGTGCTGTGCGACGAATGATAGCGAAGAACAGATACGGGTAAGACTAGGCATTGGTATGAGTTAAGTTCAAAAAAGATTACACGAACATTTAGGCGTCAGGAAGCATTGTACCAGATGGATTCCCCATACTTTAACCGATGCGACGACCAGAAACACCTTCGCATGGACTGGTGTCGCCAAATGTTAGATAAGTTCAACGGCGGTGACTCAAATGCTGTATTTGACATCGTCACGGGTGATAAAAGCTGTATATATTGCTACGAACCCGAAGCGGTGCAAGCGTACGAAAATGACATAGAAGAGACCCCTGGGGAAAAATGGGCCCACTGCATTTCTCAGTGGTTCCATCGAAGGCGACGATGTGTAGAGAGGAACGGAGATTAATTCGAAAAACAATAAAAGTATTGGCAACTTTCTACATTAAGCCGTTTTACATCTTCTAAACATTTTCAGTGTTACCTTGGTAATAAAGACAGATAACATTGCGCACTGGGTTTGAGCTCTCGTCATAATAGTTTGTTTTATTTCACAACTCATAAAGATCTAACCTCCAAAGTGGTGACCCCGACGTGATTTGAACACGCAACCTTCTGATTATTTAACAAATCAAAGGACCGAGTCGTTATGATTATTATAATATTATCTTAACAGTTACACGTATTGCGAAAATGTATTTATACAGTAAAAGCATACAATAAAAAATGAAATACATATATTTAAAATGTCATCTTTGGTTAAATAGGGACGTAATGATATTCTCTCCAAACGCAGTATTCTCTGTGGTTCCTCTGAACAATATAGATTGGGATTAATTCCAAATTTCAACAAAGTATCATCTAATACATTATTCAAGTTTAATTCCGGATAATGACGTCTGCTTTGCGGATAGTTAGCTCAACTCGAGCCTGGTGTGAGTAGATTCGCATTGGGTTGTAACAGCCTTGCACGAAACTTATAGCTTAGAGTGCAATGTCCAACTGAATTTACATAATCGGCAACTGAACTAATATCCATTATCCTAATCTAAGATTTCTCAACGACTGTTATATAGTTACGAATTATATTAAGGAAATCTTGAAGTCCTTTTAGATAATTTAATCATGAAGTGACGCTTCAGGACTAACGAGCGTACGGGTCATCTGCTGTTAAGTAATCACCGCCGCCCACAATCTTTTATAACACCAGAGAAATCACAGGAGCGTTTCCGGCGAGTACGAGCTTTTTTTGAAGGTACCTTATGTCGTATCGTCCCGGAATAACCGCATAAGGAAGCTCCTTCCAAAGAGAACACATACAATGAAGCGAAGTCTCTATGCAACGCCAAGGGATCCAGCCGTTCACAGAGCATTGGGTCCCCGACAATCCGAGCTACTCTGCGATTTTAATAGATAGAGGTATTGTACATGGGGGAATATGAGTGTATAGTTAAGTTTATGTAAAAAAATTACGGCAATAATGATAATGTATGTAACACAATTACATCATATTAAAGATTTGTTAGGTTTTTAAAGTGATAACCTTCACTTCTGGGATTAATTACACAAATAAAACTTAAAACAAAAATTTATGAAAGAAAGCGGGACTCGAACCCAACCTCTCGCGTTCCGTGCGTGGGCTCTTTCCAACTGAGCCAACCGTTCGACTGATGCATCGTTGATAAAATCTTAATACGTCTTTGTTCAACTCTTAGGTTGTGTTGAGTTTGTTTTCAGTTTTATTTGTGTACATAATATTATGCATTTTTATTCTATAAAGATTCTGTAGACTTTGTAATATCGATGATAGGTATATTAAATTATTTTTCCTTACCGTAGAGCTCTTTGTTATTAGGAAATGCTACAAAAATATGTTTCAAATGCAATATATTTTTCAATCCACAGCGAGATTGTTAAAAGGATTTCAGATTTGATGTTGCAGTAACGGCTTTGTAAATCTGATCACGTTTTACGCCTTAGCAGCTTATAGTAGAGTGACGTATTATATCTCCATTTTGTTGAAATAGCAAAAAGATTATTATTGTTAAAATAACTTCCCAAAAGAAATACATTGTTAGTATAATTTTATATGTTAAGAAGTTATTTTTTTTTTCACGCAGTTTCATTATTATATTAGTTTAGTTATGGGTACGAGTATGTAAAGAAGAAGTGGTGCTATAAAGTATGTAGGAAGAAGGTCCCAAGTAAAATATATCTGCAGAAATAGGTGAGTTAGTGCCCCTCAAGATAAGCCATAGCTTTCTATGACTGAGCCAGATTGTTTTAATTTTTAATTGCTTCCATGGGGATAATGCACGATTGCTTAAACTCTTAGGAAAATTATGTATATGTTTCATTTTTAAGCACATTTTGTTAAATTTTTCTCATGAAAATCATAAATATCTGTAAAAAAAAGGTTTTCCCAGAAGTCAAAGTAAACTTACATTTGGTTGTGTATTTTGGTTCATATATTATGTATAGTGTGAACATAAACTAACCACCAGTAAAGAAATGAAGTGTCATCAAAAGCATTTCATTTTAAGTGGTTTGGCAGGACTCGAAGTATCATAACCCATTACTTACAAGTTATGAGATCTCTACAAGTGCCAAGCTATATATGCCAAGACTCTATAAATACTACATCTTGGTATTCTATGTATTATTCATATATGTTATTTTATGTGGAAATATTTACTGATTGACTGATAACCTTGAAAAATATAAACTAGAGTTTTCATTTGGCTTTTTGTTACTTTTTTACAAGAATTTTAACAAGGTTCACTGTTACTTATTTTGATACATGTCTAGTTCTTAGTCTAGTCTTGTAGTTTTGTTAAAATTTATATTGTTTCTTACTTGTGATTCGCTTATTTTTGGGAACGTTTAGCAAAGCATCCTAACACAAACAACGAATTCAGGCTATATAGATTAATACATCCAATATCCGGTAATTTATATTTATACAGTTTTTTTAAATACTCCTAAATAATAAAAAGTATAATAAATTAAGTTTGTAATCAATAATATCGAGTTTAATGTAACTTAATTTGTTAGATCTTTTGTATTATTGCGCATAATTAAATTAGTTATTTTAATTATTTCTGTGAATGTTTGAGTTTGTGATTTAAATACCTTTGATTTTTCTTTTTGTTATTATTGTATCTGTAAACATGTGTTAGGACGAATCTATATTTATATTTTGTATCTAGTTAGATTTCGGGAGCGAGCGATTGGGTTTTTAAAAATAGAAATTAAAATTAATATTTTAGAATCGAAATAAGAGTTTAATATTTACGACCCGTGCTTAGAGTTTGATGCAAGACTGATCTTAATAACTAAAATATAAATGCAGAATGTAACTTAAAACTATCTTACCAGCTACTATTATAATAACAAGTCGCCCGGAAGGGCCGACTGATAAGAGAAGTGCTGCGTTAGGCTCTACCCCAGCGTGAGAGCTTAAGGCTCTGTTGCACTATGGGATAAGATATATAACTATCTCTTCCTATATTGTTCAGTTCTTGTGATGTGTTTCCTTTGTTTCCTTGTAATAAATAAATGAAACAAATTGAGTTTATTACATAGAAAATATTGTACATTATTCGTATTTTAATGAATTGTATCTACTTTGTATACTTCTCTTATTTATTTATTTATTCGGAAACCCAACAATCGCACACTAATACATAAATTACATACAAAAAATAAAAATATATATACCTAAGTGTACAGATAATTTACAAGGTTACACATCATTCATTATCTGTTACCTTCCTTATAATATTCTACAACTTGGATTACAATAGTTATGTAGTTACAATATGTTACAATTTACAATAGTAACAATATGTTAGTAAAATAACAGTTTATCTTAATATTTTTTTTATGGAATAGGAGGACAAACGAGCGTACTCGTCACCTGGTGGTAAGTGATCACCGCTGCTCACAATCTCTTGCAACACCAGAGGAATCACAGGAGCGTTGCCGGCCTTTAAGGGCTTCCTTAAAGGCCGGCAACGCTGTACGCGCTTTTTTTGAAGGTACCCATGTAGTATCGTCCCGGAATCACCGCACAAGGAAGCTCATTCCACAGCTTTGTAGTACGTGCAAGGAAGCTCCTTGAAAACCACACTGTGGAGAACCGCCACACATCCAGATGGTGGGGATGATATCCTAACTTGTGACATTTCGTGCGAAGGTGGAATTCGGCGGCTGGAATCAGGTTAAACAGCTCTTCGGAACACTCCCCGTGAAAAATGTGGTAGAAGACGCACAATTAAGCGACATCTCTACGCAACGTCAAGTGATCCAGCCGTTCGCAGAGCACAGCGTCCCCGACAATTCGAGCTGCTCTACGTTGCACGCGGTCAAGTGGATCTAGGTGAAACTGAGGTGCACCACACCATAGATGACAGCAATACTCCATGTGTGGGCGGACCTGCGCTTTGTAGAAGCGCTAGCGCTTGAATATGGGCCAGCTTGAAGTATTGTCGTGCTCTATTAATGACCTTCTTCTCTATTCTCCTTCGAAGCCAATTTGGCTTTACCCTCCAGATGGCCACGGAATTGGCAATAGCTGGAGATTTCCCAAGTTTCTCCCGGCACTGATAGACGATTTCCCGAGAGAGACCTGCATGGCCCGTGTATACGGCATCACCAGTGCTGTCGTCTGCATAGCAATGTATGTTGGAGGTGTCCAACATATCATTGATATCGAGAAGAAAAGAAGCATTCACGGGCTTCGGGTTAGAGCAATATCCGTCGACAACGAACTGTATGCTGCGCTCAGTAAGGAAGCTGGAGGTCCACTTGCATAAGCTCTCGGAAAGCCCAAATGATGGAAGTTTTGAGAGGAGCGCCTTGTGCCATACGCGATCAAGGGCCTTCACTATATCCAGGCTAACTGCCAGGCCTTCCCCTTGCTTTCAATAGCCGTAGGCCATCTACGTGTTAGGTATATCAGAAGATCACCTGCTGACCGACCATGACGAAAGCCGTACTGTCGGTCGTTGATCAACTAGTGATCCTCCAGGTATACCAAGAGCTAGCGGTTAATTATACTCCCCATGATTTTGGGGAACAGGGAGGTAATAGCAATAGGCCTGTAGTTTGCCTGATCCGAAGTCTCTCCTTTTTTTGGATCAGATGGACAAGGGCTGACATCCATGAGTCAGGGCCTACGCCTTTGCATAAGAGTGCCGGAATAAACGCGTTAGCACCGGCGTCAACTCAGGGGCACACGTTCTAAGCACGATTGGAGAAATGCCATCCGGCCTGCTCGACGTCCAACGAAAACAGAGCTCGCCGAACAGTTTTCCGTTGTCGTCAAGAGTCGAGTTGGAGGCGAAAAGAACGCACAGTAGATCGGCTTTCTCTTTTGCCGTATGGGCCAGGGTGTGATTCCTCATATACAACGGCGGCAGGGACCTCATATACAACGGGTTGAAGTTACCAAGAGCAGCTTTCGACAACGACCAGAACTTGCGTGTTCCAGTCGGGTAACTGGAAAGCTGCTCGCTGATTTTGACAACGTGCTTCTATTTCTCCCGGGCGATTTGCCGCTTAAAGAATCTGGAGACACGGTTATATTTCCTCCTTAACTTTGCACTTCAGATCCTTTGAGCACAGCGCCGCATACCGCATGATACGCCTGTTTTTTGCAGTCAGATGCTGCTTTGACTGACGTATCGAACCTGGGCTGTGATCTGCCACCGATCGGTACTACAGAGCTTGCTATAAAAATATCCATGCCTTGCAGTATCACAGGCTTATGTTAAAATTAAAATTAAGTCCAATACAAAACAACACTATTTACTTCTAATGAATTTTAGTACTTTTATTTATAATATCATACATACTATACGATATTTTAATTTTATTCTCGTGTTTATTATATTGAATAATAAATACGTAAGAGGATTATTAACTTCTAATCACTAAACATCAAATACAATTTTATATATATCTAAACTCCAAGTAGAGAATGTCTACCAAGGATTTCGTAAGTTTCACACTCGACTACAGTATTAGTTTACCAAAGTCATAGCTTACAAATGAAACTGCTTTCATACAAGCATCAGATCCGGCTTCCTTATCAGGGTCACATCCGGCTTAGCTTGTTTGTTAGCGCCGGCTTTTTACTGAAATACTCCGAGTGAGGATCTTTGTTATTAATATTCCTCCAACAACACCTCTACCAACCTCGTTACATATTATTATACAATTAAATATTGCTATTGCATAATACTTTTATTTATTTACAGCGTATTTGTATTGATGCATCGTCTGTACTCAATAACTATTGTATTTTTATTACACTCTTTTTATAAGCTTCCCTTGAATGTATGTTTGTAACCGACTCATTTGGGCAACATTTTAAATGGCCATATTTCGTTCAAACTTCATAGATTTATCGAGGACCGATGACAATACATTAATTTGGTAAAATTATTCTAGTTTTCAATTTGCAAAACAAGAATTTTGTTAATTTATATAATTTTTTCCTCCGTCGTCAATAAGGCAGGAATTTATGTTAATTTTAAATTTTGACCATTATCTATTAAACCAAAGCGTGTTTTTTAGTAATTGTTAACTATTTTTATTTATAAATTAACATTATTTTTGACTTACTCGTGTAATTCATTGAATATTTGAAATTTGAGTATTTTTTTGCCTTGCTTTAAATGTATTGTAATTATAATAACTTGTAAACGATGTATTTGTAAATAGTGATTCAAATCAAATCAAATCAAATCAAAATATTTTATTGCAAGTCACATTTTACAGTAGGATGGTTGGTACATTAATGGGTAGACAATATGTGACGCCCTGCAAGGGCACAGCAACGTTATACACAAAATAAATAAGTCTTATACATTTTTTACATTCTTATACTATATTGTAACTAATTCTCACACTTGTAATTAAAAAATTCGGGTAAATCGTAGAAGCATTTTGAAACTAAAAAATTTTTAAGATGTCTTTTAAATAGAGAAGGCTTCTCTTTATTTTTAATTTCGTTTGGGATGTGATTATAAATTTTGATTGCCATGTGGTGAGAGCTCGATGACACTAATGACATACTTGTTTGGGGAAATTTTAATTTGTTTAAATTTCTATTATTTCGCTTGTTATTTGGTAGTGTTGAGTATAAGTCCGAATGTTTTTTAACAAATTTACATGCTTCTAGGATGTAAATTGAAGTAAGAGTTAAAATTTTGTGTTTAATAAAATATGGTCTACATTAATCCATCTGCTGAATATTTTCTAAAATTCTGATACATTTTTTCTGTTGAATAAATATATCTTTTATTTCACTACAGTTTCCCCATATTAATATTCCATATGATAATCTAGAATGTGCATATGCATAATAAGCAGCAAGGGCAGATTTGAAATCTGTTACGCGTTTTAGTTGGTAAAGAGCATAAGTAAAAGATGACATTCTGCTTTTTAATTTCTGTAGATATGGCTTCCATGTCAAGTGTGAGTCTAAATCAATTCCCAGTAGTGTAGCTGTGTCAACTGTTTCAAGTTGTGAATTTTTGTAAGAATAAGATTTTTGATGAGGTTTAAAAGGTATAATTTTAGTTTTATTAATATTAAGTTCAAGATTATTATTATTTAGCCGATAAAAATTTTTTGTCCATTGTAATATTTAATTTTTCTTCTAGTTGTTTTAAATTAGAGCATGGGATCAAAATAGAAATGTCATCAGCAAAAAGAGTACAATCAACGTCTATTGTAGTACGTGCAAGGAAACTCCTTGAAAACCACACTGTGGAGAACCGCCACACATCCAGATGATGGGGATGATATCCTAACTTGTGACGTTTCGTGCGAAGGTGGAATTCGGCGGCTGGAATCAGGTTAAACAGCTCTTCGGAACACTCCCCGTGAAAAATGCGGTAGAAGACGCACAGTTAAGCGACATCTCTACGCAACGTCAAGTGATCCAGCCGTTCACAGAGTACTGGGTCCCCGACAATTCGAGCTGATACTGGGGTGCGCCAGACCAGAGATGACAGCAATACTCCATGTGTGGCCGGACCTGCGCTTTGTAGAGCGCTAGTATGTGGGCTGGCTTGAAGTTTTGCCGTGCTCTATTAATGACGCCCAGTTTCTTTGAAGCCAATTTGGCTTTGCCTTCCAAATTACCACGAAATTGGCAATCGCTCGAGATTTCGAGACCCAGTATTCCGATACTAGGCGAGGCTTTGAGGGAAGTGTTGTCGAAAAGCGGTGATACGACAAATGGGGTTTTTTTAGTGGTAAACGCGCAGACTTGAGTCTTCTGGGGGTTAAATTGGACAAGGTTCAATTTTCCCCATTCCGCGACCTTCTCGAGAGAGGACTCGATAGAAGACACAAGTTTCTCCCGGCACTGGTTGACGATTTCCCGAGAGAGACCTGCATGGCCCGTGTATACGGCATCATCAGTGCTGTCGTCTGCATAGCAATGAATGTTGGAGGTGTCCAACATATCATTGATATGCAGAAGAAACAGCGTGGGAGACAGCACACAGCCTTGGGGCACTCCAGCATTCACGGGCTTCGGGTTCGAGCAATATCCGTCGACAACGACCTGTATGCTGCGCCCAGTGAGGAAGCTGGAGGTCCACTTGCACAAGCTCTCGGGAAGCCCAAATGATGGAAGTTTGGAGAGGAGCGCCTTGTACCATACACGATCAAAGGCCTTCGCTATATCCAGGCTAACTGCCAGGCGTTCCCCCTTGCTTTCAATAGCCGCAGCCCATCTATGTGTTAGGTATACCAGAAGATCACCTGCCGACCGACCATGGCGAAACCCGTATTGTCGGTCGTTGATCAACTGGTGACCCACTAGGTATAGCAAGAGCTGACGGCTAATTATGCTCTCCATGATTTTGGAGAGCAGGGAGGTAATAGCAATTGGCCTGTAGTTTGCCGGATCCGAACTGTCTCCTTTTTTTTTGGATCGGATGGACTACTTCCATGAGTCAGGGACTACGCCCTCAGAATAAGAGTGCCGGAATAAACGCGTTAGCACCGGCGTCAACTCAGGGGCACACGTTCTAAGCACGATTGGAGAAATGCCATCCGGCCCGCTCGACTTCCTGACGTCCAACGAAAACAGAGCTCGCCTAACAGTTTTCTGTCTGAACTGTACTTCAGGCATAGAGCTCTGACACCGCGGGATGGTCGGCGGTGTTTTTCCGTTGTCGTCAAGAGTCGAGTTGGAGGCGAAAAGAGTGCACAAGAGATCGGCTTTCTCTTTTGCCGTATGGGCCAAGGTGTCATTCCTCGTTTGCAACGGTGGCATGGACGGCTGGCTGAAGTTACCAAGAGCAGCTTTCGACAACGACCAGAACTTGCGTGTTCCGGTCGGGTAACTGGAAAGCTGCTCGCCGCT
>CATIXN010000025.1:8773096-8808281 GCA_949711725.1 Leptidea reali | reverse complement strand
TATATTAGCTTCACACATGTGAAAAGGTAACAGGTCGTATCCATTGTACAATAAATTGTATTATATGATATAAATAGTCAAAATTAAGAATTTATTAACCATTAACTGATGGAACGACCATAGTACCTTGGGCAGGGGAAATGGTGCTGTCGTGGGTTGCAACTTGCGTCGATACTCTGGCTCCTTCTCATGTCCAAGCTACTTGAGTAAGTGGTAGGTGCTCTTAAGCAACCGAAGACAGAAAACGTCGTAAATATTTCGGTCTCAGTAAGTCTTACATCTTTTTGCCGCTTGGTGTTGAGGCACTTGGGTAGTGGGGCCCAAGGTACGTGCCACAATAAGACTACTGGAAAAAGTAATATCATTCATTTCTTCGTGTTATCATTTTAAACATAGATTTAAAAAAAAAACATATATTTTATATAATAATATAAGTATTATAATAGACCTACTTATAAAAATATAAGTGGTTAAAAAATAATTATTTGAACCAAAACTAACACGAGACAATTCCTAATAAGAAAAATTACATAAGGATACGGATATCTTATCCATGTTTATGTTGAACCCAAATAAAATGTTCCGAGACATCCATCTAATGGGCTCCATGGTGAGTCATGTATAAAACATACTTTACCCTCAGTCACTAAACTCTTTATTTAGTTGGCTACCATAAAACATTGCTTTATCGATAATCCTACCCAAAATTAATTGTTTACTTGTGTTAGATTAGTTAACAAAAGAAGAAGAGGAACCTGGTGCGAGACTGAGTGACCAGCTACAATCACAGAACAATGTTTTTATTACATATGGAATTATTAGACAGTACTAGTACTAGACGAGCAGGACAATAAGCTGAAACTAATTGATACGCCTTGCCCATTATAATCCAGTGCTGCCGAGGAATCTTGATAAACCCAAAAACACTGAGTGGCACTACAATTATTGCACTGGGACTTAAGATGTTAAGTCTCATTTTCCCACTCCGTCTCATAGCTACGGCGCCCTTCAGACCGAAACACAATAATGTTTACACATTACTGCTTCACGGCAAAAATAGGCGCCGTTGTGGTACCCATAATCTAGCCGGCACCCTCTGCAAAGGAGCCTCCTACCGAATATTTGCATAATACTCTATTCACGCAATATTCTCTACTTCATTAAGACGTCTATACATGCATTTATTATGTATGTACGGCGTACGATGTTAAGGTCACCACAATCCACATGAAATATTCATGATTCATAATATTGTAGCACATAACACAATTATTAAGCATAATTTAACAAGGACTTGAACTTTGCTCTAACGATAAAAGCTGACTGCTACATTTATATATGACATTTGTATTGACTGACTTAAAAACAGATACAAGATACAATTAATTTGTATCTTTATTACTTCATTACTCATGTCTTTAAAATCTTGTAAAAGCAATTTATTTTTAAATTTTTGGTAATTATACCAAAAAGTTAAAAATAAATATATATATATATATATATAACGCATTTTTGAAGTCTATGAAAACCAGTGACGTTTGATTGAAAAGTAGCTTCTATTAGTATATTTATTTGAAGAACGTCCACAATCATTTATTTTAAATAAATCACCTTTGAAAATGGATATCTGCAAAATAATGCCTAATCAATAATTTAAAGTGGTTTGTAAATTTTATGGAGTAAAATATGAAGCTTGAAATATTACTTTATATTATTATATCAATATTTTAAACGTTAAATATATCCACAGCTAGTGAAAGCTACATGAAAGACAACTCCATGACTAATTGAAACGTTAATGACATAACATTGCTAATATTTTGCACTGAACTTTCATATCCAGTAAAGGGTTTTGCACCCCTAGTCACTTTATGTCTAGCCTTCATCATTATTATTTCAGCCGGAAGATGTCCACTGCTGGACAAAGGCCACTCCCAAAGATTGCCATGACGATCGGATCTGACCAGATCGTCGGTCCATATTGTGGGAGGCCTACCAATGTACGTCTTCCAGTACGTGCTCACCGTTCGAGGACTTTACTGCCCCAATGGTTATCTGTCCATTGATCAACTTGCGCGTTTGTCCCCTGTATTGACATAAAAAAAGTAAATTTTAAAATAACTTAAGATACTTTGTAAAGATATTTGCACTGAAATTATACAATCTTTATGAATATATAAGTAGTCACGGACGCTCTTTTAAAGAGGAATTTCGAAGAAAAATTTGATAAAATGTAGAACTCGAAGAAGCAGCTTGAAGAATTTCGTAATAATATCCGCAACTTTTACAGTTTACCTAAGCAAACATTCTAATTTATGAACACTTAACATTAATCCAACGTCATAAAGTCGAGAAGCAATTTAAAATTGCTAGAGCCATGATCAAAAAGCTCACTCGCTCTTGGACTTTTGCCAGTAGCTACCGGATGCATTCCGTGGTTTAAAGTGGACTTTAAGGGGTCCTTCCGTAACTTTGTGGTTAACTCTAAAATTTGGGAAGTAGTGTGTAAGTTTTGCGGATTTTTCAAACTTTATACAAAATCGCAAGCAGAAAGTTGTATGCTGATATAACTTCTTACGACGTACGAATAAAGCCATAGAAGATATTGCTATGCAGTATGATACCGTAATCACAGTAAGTGAAATGTGTTAAGTAATGCTTTTTCTTTGTGAATGTGATTGTTCTGCGCTGGGGATTATATAGTCGTTACCTTGATGTGCCTCACTGCTATAAACATTCGTTTACGCTGCAATTGTAAAGGCTTTAGAGTGACGTTCAGTTAAAATGAAACGTTGAAAAATACTTTTAAATGTTAAATTTTTGGACCGCTGTTAGGTTTTCAATGTTAGTCATGAACATTTAACGAAATAGAAATTAGTAATACTTTCTGATGTTTTGTGATAAATGTAGTGAACAGTCATAATAATTATTTATTTAAATCTTTTTAAGAGACTGTCTTTAGCCAAACTGATATATAGCACGAACAGCTCTCTTTTGCAGAGCAAATATTGTATATATTGTATGTATTGAGATTTTACTATGGTAAAATACCGTACGTCATGATGATGTGAAAATAACTGAAGTACACTAATCTAGCGGTCACAATATTCGTGTACCCTCTAATCTTTCTAACAGCGTATGCCGCAGAGCTGAGTATATTTGCTAGTTGGGCAACATCTTGACCCCACTGAAGTTTTTTATCTAACGTTATACCCAAGAATTCAGTAGTGTCCACAAATTCCAATGTCTGGTTCTTTATAAGTACGTTAGTTTGAACCTCCACTGTGTTTGGTGTAATGAACCGTAAAATTAACACGTTTTTTTTTTACTGTTTAAGATTATTCGTCTCAAGCCAACGCACTATCGTTGAGAGTGCCTTGTTTACCTCGTCATAAATATGCACGTCGCTTAAACATACAATCTCATGCTTATCACCACCGGTATCTATCACTACCGGTAAATCGTTAATATATTATATAAAGCTCGTGCTTCCCGAGTGGGCCCATTGTAATTTGTCCAGATCTGATAATGGCATCCATGAGAAAAATCATAAAAGTCTTAAATTTTCTATACATACATACACACATAAATTTACGAGTAACTCAATATCGCGCCAACCAAATTCGATGATTCTTTTTTATTGGAAAGGATATACTTTCAAAAATAGTTTGGTGAGAGTTTGGTTAGGATCTGATTACGAAATCCATGGGAAATTCAAATTCAAATTCAAATTCAAATATTTTTACTCAAAATAGGATGTGACATCACTTATTGAAAGTCAAAAACTACCACCCATTCCAAAATGAATGCCTCAGAACTGAGAAGAATGGGCGCAACAAACTCAGCGGGCTTTTTTTTTCATCGAATAAATATGATTACAAAGTAATATTGTACAATTAAACTTATTATTTAATAGCCTGAGGGCGGTCACTCCATTCCCAATCTGTGGTATCATTAAGAAAGTCATTTATGTTATAGTAACCTTTACCACACAAACGTTTTTTAACAATTCTTTTGAATAACGTTATACTTTTGTTTTGAACATTTTCTGGGATCTTGTTGTAAAATCATATACATCGCCCCACAAAAGACTTACTAACTCGACTTAGCCGAGTAGTAGGCATCATAAGTTTATGTCTGTCCCTGGTGTTAACATTATGGTTATGACAGTTTCTGGCAAATTCACTTATGTGCCTATGAACATACATTACATTATCAAGAATATATTGAGAAGCAACAGTCAAGATGTTAATTTCTTTAAATTTTGCTCTCAATGATTCTTTAGGACCTAGGTTATAAATAGCGCGAATAGCCCTCTTCTGCAGCACAAATATTGAATTAATATCGGCAGCGTTGCCCCATAGCAATATACCATAGGACATAATACTATGGAAATAACTGAAGTATACTAGTCGCGCCGTATCTATGTCAGTTAATTGTCTAATCTTTTTAACCGCGTATGCTGCAGAACTAAGTCTGTTCGCCAATCCTTCAATATGGGGGCCCCATTGTAATTTGGAATCTAGAGTTATGCCAAGAAATATAGCAGATTCCACCGGTTCTATCACCTCTCCGTTTAACAAAACATTTGCATTTACATTTTTGACATTTGGTACGGTAAATTTAATGTATTTAGTTTTCTTGCTATGTAACAATGGGTTATTAGCGCTAAACCAGTACACGATGTCAGATAAAATATCGTTCACTTCGTCATACATAGCTTGGTTTCTTTTCACTTTGAAAATCAGTGAAGTTACTATGTCTACCTCATGTTTTTTCTCTATAAGATTAGGAAGATCATTTACATAGATAAGAAAGAGGAACGGTCCAAGAATAGACCCTTGTGGTACCCCCATACTGAGAAGAGTCCCAGGAGATCTCTTGCCATTCACGTCGACCCTCTGAATTCTATTGTTTAGATATGAAGTCAGAAGATCGAGCGCAGTTCCTTTTATGCCATAGTGGTATAGCTTCCTGACCAGCGTTGAATGTTGAACACAATCAAAAGCCTTAGATAAATCACATTCCTCCCAGGCATCAAAAATATTATATTATATATATTATATTATGTGATAGAAACTGGAATGTCAGAAAAAAAATTCTCAAAAGCAGAAGCAACTTCCTGCTGAGATTGAATTATAGTATTGTTTATTGATAAATTGTATTCAATGTTGCGGTCTTTCACTCTTCCAGATTCCCAGTTAATCACATTCCTAGTCATATTTATTTTATTCGGTGCATTTTTAATTATCTGTCTGATATGCATAGACTTTGCAATAGAACAAACACTTTTAAATAATTTAGAGTATTTTTTAACATACTCGAGAAAAGATGTATCATGATTTAAATAATGATCTCTCACTATATAGTTCATATAGCCTTTATCTGCTCCTATGAATGCCAGCTGTTGCCCAATCATTAAATGACAAGAGACCACCTGATTTGACTGTCTTTGAAGTAAACGGGACTCTTCAATTAAGCGCTTACGTTCATTGCTGCAGTGAAAAATTTAGTATATCTGCACATATTTAGACAAGTTGTTATATAGTGTACTTCAAATTCAGTAAAAATCAAAAAATAACAAAAAAAGAACAAAAAACAATCGACGTCAAAAATACTATTCCAAAACAATAGATATAGTATGCACTAAAAAGTATAAAAATAATTGCGTATTTTTATACAACCTAATTCTAGTTAGGATTATTGTAATTTTTGGAGTCGGTGTCATCCAAGATAGGCTTGTTGAGTCGTGAGGAGATGACAGGCGAAAGCGGGTCGCGGCGGAAGGACACCTATTCCAAAAATTACAATAATCGTAACTAGAATTAGATTGTATAAAAATACGCAATTATTTTTATACTGTTTAGTTTATACGGTTGTTTTTTTGTTAAGTTTTTTTTTAATTCACTATCTAAACTCTTTCGCTTAAATATGATTTTAACAGATGTAGGGCTTGTATTTTTTACTCCATAATGCTTTAGTTTTAGTAGTAAAGTTTCATGGTAGACGCAGTCAAATGATTTTGACAAATCACAAAAATTTCCCATTGCATTTTGTGACTCATTAGTTGTCTGCATTTAAATTTTGTATCATTTATTGATCATGCATGCGAATATTTTTGTCCAGCTTTTGTTACGAAGCAAATATATTGTTTTTGTGATTGTATAAGAGCAATAATTTATTATTATTACTATACGGGGAATAGCGGCTGCCAGGTTGTGAGAGAATCGAGAGAGAGAGAAGAAATTAAAAATTCAGTTCCCCTGGAAATGTGCCTTTTTCAGAGCGGTCACGAAACGTCAGGTAAGTAAAATAATAATAATAATGTAGCCGTTTCGCAAAACCCTAATTTTAAAATACAGTTACAATGACACGGTTTTTAATCCTTTGAAAAGTATTTTATTTCAATGTGTAACACTCGCATTAATCATAGAAAGTACTCTTAATTTAAAAAGGATAAACGTTCCATAGATTGGCTATTAAGATGTCAAAAGCAGGAAATGGATTAAAATATTAATGTTGGATCGCCAATTCACGATTCAGATTGAATATATAAATTACCCGTTACTTCAGGCCATTACTTTTGTGTTTATTTTTTATGAAAAATATAAAGTGACTGGTTTGTTGAGTCGCACACACGTAGCTTAAAGATCGCGTTAATAGTGTTCGGTACAGGTACTATTTACTTTATTTCGTAACCTGTGATAATTATTATGTATTAATATTTTACTAAGTTCATCACTGACTTATAAAACAGTAATTTTGCAGGAGAAATCATTCACCGTCAAGTGACGCTAAGGCCCAATGCACGTCTGTTGTTAAAAATAAAAATATAAATAAGTGAAATTATTTTAATCAATGTAATATGTAGAAATAAATAGAACATTTCAGCGTATTTAATTCCATGTATTGTGGGAGAAATAAAGCGAGCAAAACTTTACAGTTTTATTACGACATTGGTATAATAAAGTAGCAGTATCAGTCAGTGACGCGCAGACGTTGGAAATAAAAACCTCTCTGAAGTTGTTGTTTAATTTAGTTATTTAATTGTACATAATATATTCTTCGCTCAATAACTTTTGCAGACCATACCGTAGATAGAGGTTTACAAGTGGTTGTCAATCGAGTAGTGGTGTGTAATGTAAATCCTGACGAAGAAGCTTGCATTGTTTCTACGTTTGTTGTTTGTAACAGGATTTTAACACTTGCTGCTGGGTGCGAGGTCATCCACGTGAACGATATAAAACAGCAAAAATACTATCCCTGCATCTAGCGTGATAATACATAGTTTATAAGTTGTTATGACCTCTTGTAATATTCATGCAAAATTAGAATTAAATCTATTTAGTGGTTTTTCCTTTTGCCCGGACATACAAACAGACAAACGGACAAATAGACAAAAATTATATAAACACTTTTTTGGATTCGATATAGAACATTCAGCAACCCGCATACATACGGATTACCTGATGGAGCCTTTGGCTTCTACCATGAAAAAAACCCGATTAGAATGAAACAAATTGGCGGCAAATCTAAAACTCTTGTTGCACGTGAAAATGAATCTAACGCGAGAAAATATTTGGTCAATGACTTATTATGACTTTCGTTGTGGGCTTACTTAACAACAAAGCTATGATAGGCTGCGATTAGCATTTCTTAATGAAGCCCCATCTCGTGCCACTATTTACAATTGGTTTAACGAGTTTAAGCGTGGACGTAGCAATCTCAATGATTATCCGCGTGAGGAACATCCTTTAACAGCGACTGCTGAAGATAACATCAGTGCTGTGCGACGTATGATAGAGGAAGATGAGAGACCTATCAACAGATACGGGCAATCCTAGGCATTGGTATGAGTAAACAGGATATTGACTGATTCAACAGGATATTGACTCCGTAGTCAAATGGTCACACGACAATGGTATTATGTTAAATGCAGATAAAACAAAACTTCTAGTGATTGGCTCGCCTTATCTTCGTTCTACAGGTTCACCGCCTCACTTGTATGCACACAGTTTTAACTGCTTTCATAATAATTTAAGTAATTGCCTATGTAATCCTAAAGAAAAAGTTAATTTTGTAACATACTTAGGTATTAAAGTAGATTCTAATTTCTCCTGGTTCCACCATGTTGACTTTATTTGTAGCAAATTAAGAATTATTCTACTAGGAAAATTTTACCACCTTAGTTTTAGAATACCCATTAGTACCCTAAAGCGCTTATACTTTTCTTTGGTGGAATCCATAATTGATTATGCGCTTGATAGCTATGGGCTTACTTTTAAAACATATATCGATAGACTCGAATCACTTCAAATGCGATTTTTAAAATTTTTCGTCACCAAAAAAGTTAAAAATAATTGTAAAAATGATTATAGAAAATTATTTAAAATATTTAAAGTATTGCCAGTTAGCTTAAAACATAAGTACTTATTAGCCATTAACAATCATGGCAATCAAGAACATAACCCAATTATGCACAACCACGATACTCGGTTGATGTCCACTGGTAAGTTCGAGGTTCCTAGAATCAATAACTACCACGGAGATAGGACTTTGAAAAAACGCCTACCTTATCTATTAAATAGCTTGCCTGAGGACATCCGACTAGAAACCAGTAAAAAAAAATTTAAAACTAAACTTAAGAAATATTTATTGTCAACACTGCCTTAAAATTAAAATTAGATTTTTTACAATATTTTTTATCAATATTTGTTTATTACACTTGTATAAAATCAATGTTCTAATAAGCACTAATGTATTACAAGAGACTTGATCCTGCAGACAAACTGTCCAAACAGTTTTGCGGGACTATGTTAGCTTTTAAGATTCTTTCTGTAAATGATTAATAGTATAAATAAAAAAAAAAAAGTTCAAAAAATATTACACGAACATTTTGGCGTCAGGAAGCTTTGTACCAGATGGATTCCCCATACTTTAACCGACGACCAGAAATACCTTCGCATGGACTGGTGCGCCAAATGTTAGATAAGTCCAACGGCGGTGACTCAAATGCTGTATTTGACGTCGTCATAGGTGATAAAAGCTGGATATATTGCTACGAACCCGAAACCAAAAGACAATAAACTCAGTAGGTGTTTCCTTTCTCGGATCGGCCAACTAAGGTAAAGAAAGGAAGAAGTCAAGGAAAGATGATTGCCTCATTCTTTTGTCAGAAAGGTCATTTTGCGACACTTGTACTAGAAGATGGAAGGACAGTTACTGCAGACTGGTATGTCAATCGCTGTTTGCCTGTTGTCTTGGAAAAAATTCGACAGCAGCGCCCTGGATCCTCCTTCACCACGCCAATGCTTCAGCGCACTTCTCAAAACGGACTTTTATTTATTCCCAAGAACTAAAGATAAAATTCAAGGTATTCGCTTTACGAGCCCTGAAGATGCAGTGAAAGCGTACGAAAATGCCATAGAAGAGACCCCTGAAGAAGGATGGGCCCACTGCTTTTCTCAGTGGTTCCATCGAATGCGACGATGGGAGAACGGAGAGAGGAACGGAGATTAATTCGAAATACAATAAAAGTATTGGCAACTTTCTACATTAAGCCGTTTTACATTTTCTAAACATTTTCAGTGTTACCTAGGTAATAAAGACAGATAAAATTGCGCTGGGTTTGAGCGCTCGTCATAATAGTTTGTTTTATTTCACAACTCATAAAGGCTTAACCTCCAAAGTGGTGACCCCGACGTGATTTGAACACGCATCCTTCTGATTATTTAACAAATCAAAGGACCGAGTCGTTATGATTACTATAATATTATCTTAACAGTTACACGGATTGCGAAAATGTATTTATACAGTAAAAGCATACAATAAAAAATGAAACACATATATTTAAAATGTCATCTTTGGTTAAATAGGGACGTAATGATATTCTCTCCAAGCGCAGTATTCTCTGTGGTTCCTCTGAACAATATAGATTGGGATTAATTCCAAATTTCAACAAAGTATCAGCTAATACATTATTCAAGTTTAATTCCGGATAGTGACGTCTGCTTTGCGGATAGTTAGCTCAACTGGAGCGTGGTCTGGGTAGATTCGCATTGGGTTGTAACAGGCTTGCACAAAACTTATAGCTTAGAGTGCAATGTCCAATTGAATTGACATGATCGGCAACTGAACTAATATCCGTTGTCATAATCTAAGATGTCTCAGCGACTGTTATATAATTACGAATTATATTAAGGAAATCTTGAAGTCCTTTTAGGTAATTAAATCATGAAGTGACGCTTCAGGACTAACGAGCGTACGGGTAATCTGCTGTTAAGTGATCACCGCCGCCCACATTCTTTTATAACACCAGAGAAATCACAGGAGCGTTTCCGGCCTTTAATGAAGGTGTACGAGCTTTTTTTGAAGGTACCATATGTCGTATCGTCCCGGAATAACCGCATAAGGAAGCTCATTCCAAAGAGAACACATACAATGAAGCGAAGTCTCTATGCAACGCCAAGTGATCCAGCCGTTCACAGAGCATTGGGTCCCCGGCAATCCGAGCTACTCTGCGATTTTAATAGATAGAGGTATTGTACATGGGGGAATATGAGTGTATTATGAGTGTAGTGTGATATATAAGTTTATGTAAATAAATTACGGCAATAATGATAATGTATGTAACACAATTACACAAAAATTAAATCATATTAAAGATTTGTTAGGTTTTTAAAGTGATAACCCTCACTTCTGGGATTAATTACACAAATAAAACTGAAAACAAAAATTTACGAAAGATGCGGGACTCGAACCCACAACCTCTCGCGTTCCGTGCGAGGGCTCTTTCCAACTGAGCGAACCTTTCGAGTGACGTATCGTTGATAAAATCTTGATATGTCTTTGTTCAATATACAGAGAATTACAATTATACAGAGTGCACTTTTTGACCTTTCGGTTCATATTGTTAACCTTAGGATGTAAATTGGTTGCCTACAGGACAGGCTACGCCTAGTGTAGGGACCAAATATAATGTAATATTATGTGATAAAGTGTCTGTATATAATAAATAAAATATAATAAATAAATAAATAAAACTCTTGATAGTTGTGGCAAAGTTGAGTTTGTTTTCAGTTCTATTTGTGTACATAATATTATACATTTTTATTCTATAAAGATTTTATAGACTTTGTTTATCGATGATAGGTATATTAAATTATTTTGCCTTACCGTAGAGCTCTTCGTTATTCGGAAATGGTACAAAAATATGTTTCAAATGCAATATATTTTTCAATCCACAGCGAGATTGTTAAAAGGATTTCAGATTTGATGTTGTCGTAACGGCTTTGTAAATCTGATCACGTTTTACGACTTAGCAGCTTATAGTAGAGTGACGTATTATATCTCGATATTGTTGAAATCGATAAAATAACTTCCCAAAAAAAGATACTATATCAGTATAATTTTATATGTTAAGAAGTTTTTTTTTTATTTTACGCATTTTAATTAGTATATTAGTTTAGATATTGGTACGAGTTTGTAAAGAAGCATTGGTAATATAAAGTATGTAGTAAGAAGGTCCCAAGTAAAATATATCTGCAGAAATAGATGAGTTAGTGCCCCTCAAGATAAGCCATAGCTTTCTATGACTGAGCCAGATTGTTTAAGTTTTTAATTGCTTCCATGGGGATAATGCACGATTGCTTAAACTCTTAGGAAAATTATGTATATGTTTCATTTTTAAGCACATTTTGTTAAATTTTTCTCATGAAAATCATAAAAATCTGTAAAAAAAAGGTTTTCCCAGAAGTCAAAGTAAACTTACATTTGGTTGTGTATTTTGGTTCATATATTATGTATAGTGTGAACATAAACTAACCACCAGTAAAGAAATGAAGTGTCATCAAAAGCATTTCATTTTAAGTGGTTTGGCAGGACTCGAAGTATCATAACCCATTACTTACAAGTTATGAGATCTCTACAAGTGCCAAGCTCTATATGCCAAGACTATATAAATACTACATCTTGGTATTCTGTGTATTATTCATATATGTTATTTTATGTGGAAATATTTACTGATTGACTGATTACCTTGAAAAATATAAACTAGAGTTTTCATCTGCCTTTCTATTACTTTTTTATAAGAATTTTAACGGGGTTCACTGTTACTTATTTTGATACATGTCTAGTTCTTAGTCTAGTCTAGTAGTTTTGTTAAAATTTATATTGTTTCTTAATTGTGATTCGCTTATTTTTGGGAACGTTTAGCAAAGCATCCTAACACAAACAACGAATTCAGGCTATATAGGTTAATACATCCAATATCCGGTAATTTATATTTATACAGTTTTTTTTAAATACTCCTTGATAGTTGGCTCTACTTTACCGAACATTAAATTAAATTAAATACTTATAATGACGATGCAAAAGCGCTTTGCTTAAAGTTTATTTGACTTTGGCTTGCAAAAGACACGAACTTGGACTAGACAGGCTGGCTTCGAAATATTCACGCTACCTAGCCACCAGTTAATAGCAGCCATTTCCAAGGTTGAAGGATTATTTTAAATGACTGAGATTCGACGCTAATGAATCCACAGTAGTTGCAGTACAATAAGTGTGCAGAATGAAGAGTTTTTAAGTTAAGAAAAAAGATAATCTAAGTGTAACATACTAATAGGCGACTTTATCAAAATAGAAAAATATTTAATAAAACCTACCAGCTAGAACTACATACACATCCTCATTCCTCACTTATTATTGAGCACCCTATGTATATATGTATGTATCAATATGGTGTGAGAACTAAAAAATGTATTTGTACATCATATTATCATCAACATAATTTAAAGTATAATAATAATAAATTTGTAATCAATAATATCAAGTTTAATTTTATTTTTTTTTGTTATATCTTTTGTATCAATACTACTACTGCATAATCAAATTAATTATTTCTGTGATTGTTTGCGTTTGTGGCTGTATCTTTGATTTTTCTTTTTGTTATTATTGTATCTGTGAAACATGTATTAGGACGCTATCTTTATATATGTTTTTAATCTCTTCCTATATTGTTCAGTTCTTGTGATGTGTTTATTGTTTCCTTGAAATAAATAATAAATAAATAAAACAAATTGAGTTTATTACATACAAAATATTGTCCATCATTGGTATTTTAATGAATTGTATCTACTTTGTTTACATCTCTTATTTATTTATTTACACACTTATACATAAATTACGTGCTAATAAAAACATATATGTGTAAGTGTACTTACAGGGTTACACGTCATCATTAGCTGTTACCTTCCTTACCATATTATACAACTTAGATTACGATTGTTAGTAAAATTACAGTTTATTAAAATATGTTGAATTTAAAATTAAGTGCAATACAAAACAACATCATTTACTTCTAATGAATTTTACTAAATTTATTTATAATATCATATATACTATACGATATTTTAATTTTATTCTAGTGTATAATATATTGAATAATAAATACGTAAGAGGATTATCAACTTCTGATCTCTAAGCATCAAATATCTCATCATCATCACAATATTATACATTATCTAAGCTCCAATTGTAGAATGTCTAGCGCAAAGTATTTTTATATACAAAATTTTCACACTAGACTACAGTTCCAGTTTAACAAAGTCATAGCTCACTAACGAAACTGCTTTCATACAAGCATCAGATCCGGCTTCCTTATCAGGGTCACATCCGGCTTAGCTTGTTTGTTAGCGCCCGCTGTATACTGAAATACTCCGAGTGAGGATCTTTCTTATTAATACTTCACTCTTCTACCAACACCTCTACCAACCTCGTAACAAATATTTATACAATTAAATGTTCCTATCGCATAATACTTTTATTTATTTACAGCGTATTTGTATAGATGCGTTTTCTGTACTCAATAACAATTGTATTTTTATTACACGCTTTTTATTAGCTTCACTTGAATGTATGTTTGTAACCGACTCATTTCGGCGCGATTTTGACCCACTTTAAACGGCCATATTTCGTTCAAACTTCGTAGATTTATCGAGGACCGATGACAATACATTAATTTGGTAAATTATTCTATTTTTCAATTTGCAAAATAAAAATTTTGTTAATTTATATCATTTTTTCATCCTTCGTCAATAAGGCAGGAATTTATGTTAATTTTAAATTTCAACCATTATCTATTCAACCAATGCATTTGTTAGTTATTTCAAATTTATTATATTATTTTTATTTATTGATTAACATTATTTTTTGACTTACTCGTGTAAGTCATTGGTAATTGAAATTTGAATTTTTTTTTGCATTGCTTTAAATGTATTGTATTTTTTGACATAAAGGATTAAAGTGATTTTTATTTGATTTGATTTGATATAAGTCTGACATATTTTTTACAGTGAACAATGGATAATGTTCACAATGATAAAGATATATGTTTTCATGCTGTCTCTATCTACACCTGAGAACTGGTATTTTGGCTTCCGACTGTAAAGGCGTACAATGATTTATTTAATAAACGTACGGTGTTCACATGCCTTTACAATACCTATACAAAGTATAGACAGAGCTCTCTTATTTACAAAATTCATTTTGGATATTTAGTAACAATGTCAGAAAATATGAGATTATTCATCGAGTAATGAAACAAAATTACTGTTACATATTTAAAAAAAAAATCACAACAATTGAAGACCAGACCAAATTCTTCCAAATTTTTATATTAAATATATTCATCGAGATTTGTAAGAAAATGCAATATTTGTAAAAAGAGGAAATTGAAATTATCATTAATATATCGCAACTAGTTGGTGCCCGCGACAATATAGTGTGTAATGATAATATTATGTAGCCTGTATTATCTTGTTATAGCCAACCTAAATAATATATACATATAAAATATAGGTTGGCTAGAAAATAATAAAATGTACCCTGTCCTGTAAAATCCTAATCCAAGGTATAATCACCATTTCAACTTTCAGCCAAACGGTTCAGCCGTTTTGCTGTAAAGGAGCAACAAACACACAAACATCCAAAATTACAAACTTTCTCCTTTATAATATTATTAAGATATACTATTCTATACAGTAGATAAATGCACATTATTTGGTGGATATTCTAAAAAGTACATTGTTATATTTTTGGTTCAAACTGGTTAGGACTGTTCAGGCTTAATTGGGCGTAACTTAATTAAGTAATC
This sequence comes from Leptidea reali, assembly GCA_949711725.1. Taxonomy (NCBI): domain Eukaryota; kingdom Metazoa; phylum Arthropoda; class Insecta; order Lepidoptera; family Pieridae; genus Leptidea; species Leptidea reali. Next base: position 8,793,130 of record CATIXN010000025.1, on the reverse strand, counting down.
AGTTAAAATGACTTAAAATTATAAAGGGGTCTCGAATACGAGTACAGTTGTGAGGTGGTTATTTAAAAAATATGCCAAAAGTAAAATAATATGATACAGCGTTCTGTCTCACATAGTCAATGACGTTCCATACATAACGTCGTTGCACATAGTATTATCTTTGATAAACGCGTTACACAATTAAATTAAACATTTTTTAAAGGATGAAAACGCATGTAATTGTAACTGTGTTTTTACATTAGTAGTATTTGGTAACATTTTTAATTATTATTTTCGCTAACCCGAGGGGGACACCCCCTGAAAAAGTGCTCTGGAAAGGTTACAAAACGTCGTGTTTAGCTAAGACACTAATTAAAATGTAATTTTAAGCAAAATCTAATGTCAAAACACAGTTACAATTACACGCGTTTTTTCCTTTAAAAAGTGCTTTATTTAAGTGTTCTGTCTATTCGAGTAAATAATGCAAGACTTAGCTTAGCGGATTAATTACATGTTACTATGATATAATGCTGACCAGCTCCGGTATTAGTGTTTGTGTTACGACCGTTCACTTCCTAGTAGTAACTGTTATTAATTACCAGAAAGATACATTTATTTACACAATAATTCCAAATAATACACATTTATAATGATAGATGTAATTTTTGCTGCTTTAAAATCACAACCCTAAATATTAAGGCGGGGTTGCTCCAACTAACTTTAGCAATAACTAATCTGTTAAAGTACCGATTAAGCAAAAAATGAGTTGCAAATTTGACAATTTATAGACGACTTTTATGACAACTTTAACTGCTAACCGTACCCGTGCAATCTTCGTCGGTCAAAGCTGATGTTAATGAAAAGAAATATATCTTTATTGCACACCACAAAATAATTAAATATAACAAAAAATTGAGTATACAATATTACAAGTAACAGGCGGCCTTATCGCTTCAGAGTGATTTCTTCCAGGCAACCTGAAATAGTTTTAGTTGTTAAGATAACAGTAGGTGGTGTTATCGATATACATATAATTTAAACATACACATACAGTACGTAATACCAAGGAAAAAACTAATGAATTCGTCACAGTAATTAATAAGAATTATGGAGCATTGTTTTAAAAGATTGGAAAGTTTTCCCTTGAGATATGTAGGAGTTTTAGGATCAAATAGGACTCGATTGATTCCTACGTAAGCGCATAGGGAGCCATTTGAACTTTTTGCGATTTTTAGACACGTGGTCATACTTACTTAGTCCAGATATAAAATGAATACAAATGTTCTGCAATCATTCAAGCTTATCCAACTGGAGTTCGGTTAAATCGACATATGAAATATCAGCGTAGTCAAGCATGGACAAGAGAAGGGATTGAGCATGCAAAGTCTTCGTAGGAATGAGAAGAAAGTTTTGGTATTGTTTTAATGAGTGAGAGGCAGCAAAGAGCTTCCTACTAACTTCTTTTAACTGATGGTGCTAAGAAAACTTTGATCAATGAACCTCTTAACAGATCAGATAAAAGGAATAAGAGTTCCTCCTACACAAATGGGAGGAAGATTACTCCACTCAATTTTATGGGTTAGTTGTGAGCTACTGGCCATGGGTGGTACTCCATTCCACGATCGTAGGTAGTAAGTATAAAAATATCTATCGCTTACAAACTACAAAGTATGATTGAAAGCATAACAAGAATATAGAAATAAGTGTTGCGCATACAAAGATTGAAATGTTTTATCTAATAAAATAAAGATATTTCAATATAATATTAACATATTGAATTAAATTATGTGTGGTGCAATAATGGCTTCACTTTGAAGCGATTTCTATCGGGAACTTTTTTATTATCAACAATTAGATAGTAAAATAACAGTTGTGTGAGTATATCAACAATATTATGGATAATTAATTAATCATTCTTATTCTTATGCATATACTACAAAGTTGGAAATAAATATCTACGAAAATAAAAAATTCAATAACGAATCGAAATGAATTTTTAATCTATCCGCAGTTTCATTCAGGTTGAAAGGAAATTTTGATAGCTCCATAATGAAAGCATTTTGTAAAAGCTCGCTTCTGCTTATTTATTCGTTGATTTTGTGCCAACTGTTCAAATTCATCCAATATTTAACCAGCAACTATTACTACACCTAGGTATAATTGTCACTTCATTTAATATTTCTTACTATAGTTATGGTAAAAAAATGTTTGTTATTCATTCGTGTTTACAATGAAATGTGCAGATAAAGTCTGGGACTAGATTATGATTATTTTATAGCAATAGCAATGACAATACAATATTGTATATTTTTATTAAAAAGATATGAAATATATCTTTATTGCACACCATATTATAATTAAATATAAGAAAAGTTGAGAATACATAACAAGTTATAGGCGGCCTTATCGCTTAAGAGCGATTTCTTCCTGGCAACCTGTACTGGCTAAACTGAAATAGTTTTAGTTTTTAAGATATCAGTAGGTGATTTTAATGATAAACATATAATTTAAACATACACATACAGCAAAATGGTATTATACCAAGGAAAGAACTAATGAATTTGTCACAGTAATTAAAAAATACTGGGAAAGTTTCTTGCTCCGCTTTTTCTCTCTCAGAGTGCCATTGGTTTTCGAAGCGGTAGTAGTATCTAGTATATTAGAAATGACATCGAAATACATTCTAAAGGAATCAATTTTGAGAAAATGAATGCCTTTTATGCCTTTGCCTTTTAAAAGGTTCATGCTCGAACCTATATTATTAACAAAGACCCTGAATCCTTATCATGGCCGCTTAATGCCGCGAGACCCCCTTATTCAACTCAAGCCGACTTGACCGAATGAGCGTTACAAATCCGAGCATGGCGGATCAATCTCATTCAATACCCATAAAATAATGTAGGCAGCGCGCCTAAACGAGTTTTAACTTCAAAAACATGCAGATGTAATATCACTTGAAAACAAGTTCTACATATAAAGATTATTATCTACTTTGAAATATTTTTTGTTATTTTAAACTATATTTTTTTGTAATGAAAAAACTGGTTAATCGGTTTTGGAATTAACTAAATATTTAATATTTGTTTTAAATCAATACATTTTAAAATAATAATGTTTATTGAAAAAATATATTAACACGCACTATCGTTAGTTAGGTTTGGTCTCTGTACATAAGCCTCCTAGAATTGGACCAATTAAATTTTACCTATCGTTAAAGTTGGCATTACGATCTTCTCTGTAGCAATTTTTCCCTATTTAATTATAATATCCCCATATTATCTCTGTTATAGCATCGATCGACATTCAAAATATTTTATTTGTTTTGAAACTCTACCCGCTTCAAATCTCTTTAATATTTCCCCTGTTTAGACCCGTTATCCTGTAAACTATAAAGATGATAACATAAAAAAAAAGAGTTTTTTTTTATTATGAACAGAACAAGTTCTGTCGCGTCAGCTAGTTTGAACATAAACAATAAAGTTAACGTAAATCGAAAAACGCAGATCTATAAGAATAAATTGCGTGCTTTTCAATAATTTAAGCAGATGTTTGAATTCTCAATTTAAAAACTTCGTCTTAATTACTCTCCAATACCAGGACATGTAGACTTCTGAGCTGCATCGCGTTTTAATGGGCAAATAGTGAACCTCTTGTTCATTTTGTTAGTTTTTCTCATAAGAAAATAACTCCAAAAACACTCCGGGAGTGCCGGCAGAAGTGAAAACTTGAAAATTAACGTTGTGCATTTTTGAATATTTTGGAATAATGGAGGGAAGAATTTCAGACGAATTGCTTTATCCCTTGGGTGGCGCCCTAGATGCCACACAGCGCGTGGCGCACGAGCCAACTGTCTACCGACGCCAAGGTCACCGCATGACGCAACGGACAAAATCATTTATTGCTTTTGAAGTGTTTGGGCTTGTTTATAAAAACGAATGTCGACGCTTTTGTTTTTAAACAAGCAAGCGCTTTGTTAGATAACATAAACAGATACCTACAGATTACATTTCGATTATTACTAATGAATGTAGTATTTTTTTATAACTATAACATACTTCAAAGTTACTAATTAGTAATAGAATATTTACTAAAACATCATAGATAATCCAAAAAAGAATTTTTAAATCGACTGCTACAGATAATTTTTACGGCTGACCTCATTTTGACGGCTTGTCGTTTACGTTTAAAGTCAAACCCAATTTATTTTTTTTACATTTAGGTAAATATTAAAATATGTCTAAGAGGAGTGGTTATCCAAATCACACATAATTCTTGTTATACCTATATTGTTATATGTATTTGGGCAGTTTCCACTTAAAACTCACAATAACTAATAAATACTCGAACTTATCACTCTAGTCTATTTAGGGTACGACAATCAACTGTAGTAATAATGCTAACAAAATATTAACTTAACTAGCATGAATCAAATTAAAGTTAATTTACCCAAAGATCGGAATATTAAGTGCTATGACAATGGTCTTTAAAACAAAGTGATAGTCATATAAAATAACAGATTGGTAAGAGCGCTCGCACGGAATGCAAGAGGTCGCGGGATCGAGTTCCGCATCGTTCATAAAATTTTATTTTCAAATTTTATTTGTGTAATAAAATAACATTCCTTAAACAGTTATAAATAACAGCAGTTACATATTCGTAATTATTGAATGGGATATCTTATGGCTCCATGGCGTTGGAACGCATTTTAACTCATATTAAAAAATTAATATATATCGTAGATATTTGTTAGATTTACGATGTATAAGAGATTTTAACGTAGATTGCGATGATCACTTGTCATTAGATGAACCAAACGCTGGTTATAACCAGATCTATATATAGCTCGATAAGATAACAATAATATTACGTACATTAGCCATAAATAACATGACATAAATCTTACTGACACTTCAATAACATGGCTGGCTCAGCCATAGCCCCTTACGGAAACAAAGGCTTTGTAGAACGGACTTCATAACAGCCAGAAATTTGGATATCTCTGTAATAGTAATATGAGTAGGTAAGCATTCGATCTTAGTATTCAAATCATTATATTTCCTGGAGATTTTTTACAATATTATTCAGGTATTATATAAATATTAAAAACACCTTGTTACGCGTTTCAGATAAAAATCGACATGACGCGGAGACGGCTGTTGTTTTACTTATATATACTTTACGAATATATACATTAAGGTAGATATTTAAGATCGATATTTTCGTTGACCGTATTATATGTGTGACATAATAATTTTAAACAATAAGGTCCTTCAAATTATGGTGTTTTATTGCTAATCAGAAAGAACATTTTACATTCACACTCTTTTCAGTTCGTGAAACGTGATCAGATAATATTTTACCGCGTATCTCGAGGTCATGAACTTCTGCTTCATATGATTGAAATATTCTAGTTCCACATAAACTTACATTTTATCGGAAATATTCAATTCACTTGATCCAAACTGTTGCCAAGATCGCGTGTATACAACGTTGACTGCTATCAAATTGTTTTCAAACTATTCCATCAAACAGATAAGTACATAGGTAGTTGTTAAGCAATGAGTTATTAATATCGAAACTATGTGATTAAATTATAAGTTTTGGTTTATGGTGTTGCAAAATAAATGATATACGTAAAGTATTTAATGGTAAAAGAATAATTTAATTTCATGGTCCATGCTAACAATGCAGTAAGTTATAGGCGGAGTGTATTCTAATACTGTCCTAATTTTTTCTTTATGTCGTAGTCAAGAACGTCGATTCAAGAAGCGAGTAAGAAGATGATTTGGTATTCGTCTTGGCTTGGGTATAATCGGCGTGTGGTGCGAGTGCGGGCGAGAGCTGACGCCGGACGAGCGCCGGGCTGGCAGTCAGGGAAGAACTATCGATCGAGGCGGTTGTGTCCTACGTGCATTCCGGGAACACCACGTTCTTATTACATAATCATAAGGCTTTGTGAAGTGTACCTGCCATTATGATTGTAACGTTTGTTGCTACCCATATCGCATCGTCCTGGAAACACCGCACAAGGAAGCGCATTCCACAGCTTTGTAGTACGTGGAAGAAAGTTCCTTGAAAACTGTGGAGTAACGCTAAACATAAAGATGGTGGGGAAGATATTCTAATTTGTTGCGTGTCCTCTGAAGGTGGAATTCGGCGGCAGGAATCAGGTCAAACAGCTGTTTCGGAACTCCTCGTGATAAACGCGGTAGAAGACATACAATGAGACGATCTCTCTTCTCTCATTTTAACAGCAAGACTAGGTATATAAGCTCAAACTACATTTTTATTATTTCTGACTACTTTCAAGCAAATTTTATAGTGTGCAAACATACAAAGGGGATGAATGCTATGGCGAGAATCACGACTTTAGAACAACATACCGTATTAGCGTTTGCGTGTTAGTTTTTTGATAATATCAGCTATGTATGGGCATTACAAAGCGATTAACAAGAAACATTTAGGGCAACGAGGGGAAAGCTATTCAAGTTACACTGCAGTTAGACCTGCATTCGGTTAATATGTTTCACAGGAAATAAAATAAAGAGTTAGTAACAAAGTAATTAAGTGGCGATGCGAAAGTTTTTCTATTAGGTTTGCTTTCAAGGCACAAAGTACACAAGCTTGGCAAGAAGCTGAAGACTAGTCATTCTATAGCCCAGATCAGAACCCCTTGGACTACAAATTATGGTTAGTTTTAGAAAACATGGCCTGCTCTAAACGACCCGCCTAGTTCGAATCTATCTCTAGGGCAAATATTGATTTTTATTATTATGAGTTTCCTGCTACTTCTTCTCATTAAAGTTCAATCTTTTCCGAAGTGGTGGTAACTTTAAAAAGAAAAAAAAATCTTCTGACATTAATTGTAGTATTTTCTTTGATTAACGCGGAAGTTACACATTTAAATAAAATACATTTTCTCGTCGTGAAAGTAATGAGATCAATTAATTAAAACAACCATTATAATTGACGTGGTTTAATGACGACAGTAGGTACGAATTCATAACACAAAGAAACAACATCTTACATAACAATAATTATGATTACCACAGAGTATCTAAGTAAATATAAATGACTTTGCTAGGCGTTAACACACTTTTCAAAGGATTAAAGCGCGTGTAATTGTAACTTTGTTTTACATTAGGTTTTGCGTAAAAATTACATTTTTATCATCATTTTAGCTAACCCGACCAACCAGTCCCCCTGAAAACGTGCTCTGGAAAGGTCACGAAACGTCGACGTCGTCGTTTCTTCTTCGTTCTTTCGTCGTTAATTCTTTTCATTTATGTCTGGATCTACATGAATACAGCGATTTTGATTTGATTTTTTTACAAATTTTGTTTAGATTACATTACGTCATAAAGAAATAAAAATATTTTTATTCGTTAAAATTGGAGCTGCCAGCCATTGATACCACTTGAAAATAGAAAAACACAGTTTCTTAGACAATTAAATTATAATTAATTACATTAAAGTAATGAATAATGATAACGTATATATAATTTTAGGCGTATTATATTTCCAAATGATTAGCCGCAAAAAATCTTGGTACGTATTGACTTAATCTGAGGTTCTACTCTTATCTGATTTAATTATACGTGTTTGGTAGTAATAATTGCTGCGTGTCAATTATCATATTCAGAGTACGTTGGGTACTAATTAATTTACAGCGGTGTGCACGTCAGTGATGTACCTTCTGAATATTAATACTTCAGTTAAACGTGTTTATAGTGTGTGCGACTGATAAATTTTCTCATAATTTCGGCTGCAGGGTCAGCCTTATTGTTAGAATCATTTAACGTTCTTTCACTAAACATCCAATAGATATCGTCGTGTGTATATGTTGTAAAGTTAAAACGCGCAAAAATATTGTCACAGCGTTATAATTCTATATGGTATTCGTATATATAATATATTAATACAAACAAAAAACATTGGGTTATCTTTTTTCAGTTAATAAATTATAGTGTCAAGTTAAAGCGAGTGTGTTTCTGACTTCTGTATCTTAATCCTACTTTGCGAAGTGTACACACATCTTTCCATTATACGGCAATAATTTCTTATTACTTTTATTAATTTAAATTCATTCGAGCACGTGTATCACTTGATTAAGCGATCCTTTCAGACATTCTATTACAATACCATAGGAATTTCATTAATGTTACTGGCTATTGAGGTTACGCCCGGTACCTATTTTATTCGTCCACCAAGGGACTCGGAGGCGAGGTAAATAGGTCTTACCTAGTACGCTGAAGTTAACTTCACACACAACTTTAGCATTTTTTTGCAGGTATGTGTAGATACACATACGATTTACGATATATTCATCGTATGAACATAAAATACAAGATCGTGGTTCGAACTGGCGAGTCGCCAAGGAGAGGCAACGACTGATGCATCTATTGTACTCAGTTACTCCTGTTTTTATTACGTATTAACTTACATTTACTTCTTTTGACTTACTCGTATAAAGCATTGAGTATTTGACATTATAGTATTTTTGTTGCATCACTTTACACATTATATTGTAATTGAAATGATTTGTAAGATGATGAAGCTGTAAGTGTGGATTTAAAAGAGTGGCAATGAGTTTCTCGCAACTTCTTCTCATTAAAGCTCAATCTTTTCCGAAGTTGTGGAAATTTGTGTTTTGAAAAACCACGTTTGAATATACCGTCTACCATAGTTTCCAAGGGATCATGAAAATCTTCGATAACTGGGCTGCTGACGCATATACCTGGATGATATTTAGAGAAAGTGGGGTGCAATCTATATGCGGATGGTCTTTATTCTGTCATTTATGGAATTATAGCTAATGACGAAATGAGCTAACTTGCCAGATACTATAACGCCTATACCATTCTTGCTTTCCGACTTATAGCTAGAGAAATGTACAGTATTAGAATTTGATGTTTTTTTGATTGTTTAAAATGACCCTTTCCTTTCATGTGAGTTTTACATAAATCTAGTATTGTAGAATTGATGTTCACTCATTTTTTTCAACTATGGCGAGATTACCGGGCTGTATTAGTCTTCTTACATTCCATGTGCCTATTCTATTTTTGGATCGAATATATGTGTTGCAGTCCTCAGTTGCATTACTTATCTTGGCAGCCTACTGACAAACTGACGAGAGGTCATCGGTAGCATATTTCACACTCATTGACCCGGGTATCGACAAACGCCAGGCCTCAGCAGGGTCGTCCGACGTAACAGCACTTCTATTGTTAATATTTGTCATAGAGTTCTCGTGGGAGTTTAAATCGTAGTGGGTTTCACATTACCTTTTACGTCAAATTGTTTAGGGGGCATTTAATCCTCAAAGTCTCTGAAACCTAATAATAAGTAGGCTAATTTACCGCTGCCTGGTGTTGGCTTACTTTATGGCTGCTTTTTATTATGATGTATGCAATTCACAGGCCAACCTTCACAAGCCGGGTTTGGGACTGTGTACGCCGGAGTTAAAAATAAATATAGTAATCTATAGTACTGTATAAATCTGCAGTATCTGGAATTAATTTTTTTTGTGAACGATAAACGTTTTATGGCAGACTAACACCGATTCTACAATTTTTGAAATATTTGTCTGTCTATATGTTCTTTTATAACTCTAATTATGAATTTCACAACACTTCTTTCCTAACTCACGCTAACGCTTATTTTCTTTACGCTTGACTTGGCTAAAGCCAAGTCCAATACGTCTTTGTAATCATAATATATATTATTTGCTCGAATTATAGTTAAGAGTATTTACTTTTCATACTCGCCATATACCGTATAAATCAAACAGATGCAAAACACAAACACATTGCAAGCCAAACTAAACTTGCTTTGTGTCCCATTTATGATAACGTGAGTATTTGTGAACAAACGTTGATGTTTACTTTACAACTGTGACAATAAGTTAAACAATCCTACTCGAAATACTTAGTGTAGAATTAGTAACATTATAAGTCCACGGAAATTGTAATAACCAGGCTTATAATAAGGTTTCCAAAATAAATTGGATTCATTAAAATGATATTTTCGAAGCAATTAAAATACTACAACATTTAATGATATTTTTCCAGTGGGATGATTCTTTGCACAGGATTTTGGCCAGATTATGGGTACCACAACGGCGCCTTTTTCTGCCGTGAAGCAGTAAGGTGTAAGCACTATTTTGTTTCGGTCTGTAAGGTGCCGCAGCTAGTGAAATTATTGGGCAAATGACACTTTGCATCTAATGTCTCAAGGTGACGAGCGCAAATGTAGTGCCGCTCACTTTTCGGTTTTTCAAGAATCCTGAGCGGCACTGCATTTTAATGGAAGGAGCTAATGTCCTTTTCGTCTCCAATAAGGAATATTGCCAAAAAACAATGCGGAAATAGTTTCACTAAAATAAAAAATTCGTGTCGCGTCGTTCGCACAAATTAGCAATTATCGATTGGAATTTCAAATTATTATTTTTCAATTTTGTTTTAAATTATCTATAGTAAATTTAGATTCATTGTTTTAAAAACTTTAGAGTTAATTAGCTCTATACAATACACAATAAAATGATTTGTGCTATTCTTTCTTATATGTTTAATATAACTGTAATACAGAAAGCTTAAGTATTACTTATTATATGATTATAAATCTTAGTAAAGTTAAAACTTTACTTTTTTTTTGATAAACACCTGCTGTGTATTTAACAAACAACATGTCTGTTTGTCTGTATTGTATGTACGGGCAAAACGCGCGTTGTGTGGAAACGCAAAAAGTACTTAAGAGATATAATTAAAATTTTGTATGGATATTAACAAGGGGTTGGGACAACATATAGGATACTTAGTGACATGCTAGATGCAGGTATAGTTTTGCTGCTATATAGCGTTCACGCAGACGACGTCACGGGCAGCAGCTAGTAATACGTAAAATATTGTGTGTACTTACACACAAACCAAAGCATGTTGCACTCAGCGAACGAGGCCATTCACATGCCAGGAGTATTTATGCGTCGCGTCGTAGCCTCATTATGAATGCAAACTTAAGACATCTTATAATCGACTCAAGAAATTCTTATGTTTCTTTAGAAAATCTGAAGACTATGTTCTATTGAGCGATTCATCAACAAACAAACAGGCAACAACAACCTGAGTGAGCTTCGATATATTTTATATAGATTTTATACTCTAGACACTTGACCCTTATCTGAAAAATAATTGTGATATGTTCATTTAATTTGAAGTGAATTAAGAAACCACCATTTTTATAAGCACTTGAGCATTTAAGTACGCAGAAGAAGTCGCGGGTATCAGCTAGTTTTATAGACAAGAAGTTTATAAGTTTCATATCTCGAAATTTACAAAAAATTGTAGAACAAATACGGTAGTGTTTAGGATACTACACTACTACCCCACTTTTTGGGACAGCCAGTATATTATTCCCCAAGATATCAATTATAGCAGGCGAAATTCATGCCCACTGAATGGCATTGCTTGCGGTGGCGTCGTGTGCTGGGTCTCCTTCCCTCAAATATGTGCGAAGGGATCGATGGCTGGTACATGCGTCAACTCGTGAACAGGTGCTGCTTGTGGTGTCAGGTCGACCTGTTATAAAATAATAAATCATTGTTTTTGTTGGATACAATTACTAATTGTGACAGTAATTACACGTTCTTCTCACGAGCAAATTTTTTCGATTTCAAAAGAATAACAAAGCGTCGTTTAAGCCTCATTGAATAAAGTTTATTTGACTTTGACCTATTATACATATACACATTCTAGATGATTGTATATAATATTAATACGGGGAAACTGTAGTGTAATAAAAGATATATTTATTCAACAGAAAAAATGTAAATAATAGAAATTCAATCAAATTAAAAATACCCCAAACAAGCATGTCACTCGTGTCATCGAGAACTCCTCACCAAATATATATAATAAAAATCTATAATCACATCCTTTGGGATGTGGGGACATCCCAAACGAAATTAAAAAAAATCTAGTTTCAAAATGTTTCTACGATTTACCCGAATTTTTTATTACACTAAGTGTAGAAATTAATTATTATAACATAGAAATAAATAGTTATTCTAATAAAATAGTTTTATCATCTGTATTTTTAGTATCTCTTTTCTTATGTATAAAAACTTATTTATTTTATATAAAACATTGCTGTGCCCTTGCACGGCGTCACATACTGTCATTTATGCCTTTTTATGTCTTTTACCCATCTAAGGTACCAACCTTTTGTAAAAAAGTGACCTGCAATAAAATATTTTGATTTGATTTGACTTTGAATGATTTTTTTATTGTGTCAACAGAGGCTCACTTGCAGGTAAGGTCGGGTCATTCGGGAATTGGGGAGAATCGACAAGTAAATTATTTATATATAAGTATTGACGTTCCCTAAAGCCCAGTGCTTAGTGACCCTGCCTACTGAACTACACGTCCCGGGTTCGAATCCCGGAAGGTGCAATCATTCAAATGATATGTATGAATGTTTATTTCCGTGTCATGGATGTTTAATTGTATTTATGTATGTTGAAGTAAGCATATTGTTTTAAATTTATCGTTTTCTTGTACCATAATACAGGCAATGCCTAGTTTGGGGTAAGATAATTTGTGTTAGAGTGTGTCAATATTATTATTAAAATTGTGCAGTTATCAATTTATAGTAGTTGAATGGTTAATCTCAGAATTTATTTATAAACATTTCCACCACCTAGAATATACACATTTAAAAACATACACACTCAAACGTGACAAAATATGCAAAAATCTGACACGCAAACATTATCATGAACAAAACTTATTTCCTAAAATAAATAAAATTTAACCCTGCCAATTCCGATTAGTTAAATGTAAAACTGTGCAACTAAACTTATTTGCGAAAATTTGTTTGAATCAGAACAAAAGAGCAGAGGATAGCCGGAAATTAAAGTGTCCAAACAGAAATTTATTTAACATTTTATAAAACAATAAAGAAAATTTGTGTTGTTTCACAAATAAATGTAATGCGATTTCGCATGTAAAATGATATAATATTAAATATGTCGTTAATTAACATTTAACGACACATATACTACCAGCTACTTTGTTCTCATTAAATGAATTTTGATGTCTTTAGAAACTATTAAATATATAGTATCACATCGTAATACGTTGCATGTAAAAGTATTTCAATGAATTTAAAATTTGTAATAAATTTAATGTATTGACAGGCGGACAGATATGCAGACACATAATTAATCTATTATTAGGTTCCGGATTATTTAACTTGGACGTGCGGGTTCCGGATTTTATTTCTTGCGGCACCCTAAGAATATGTGTAGGCTCCTATGTTAATATATGATAGGACTACGTAAGTAATTAAGTACCCGCCCGCAGTAGTACGGCTACGGCACGTAGTCACTACCTGCCGTAGCCATTCAGAACTCATAAATGCGTAGCGCCTACGTAACGGTGATAAGATTTGTTTTTTTTTAGATATATAATTGGTTTGAGTAGAAATATTAAAATTTCAAGTATTTATTTTTATTTTTAGATTTAATTTTGTATGATCTCGGTTAAGTAGTTCTAACCTTCCTTTCATTTAATGTCGCCATTGAAACGCGACGCTATCTCATACTAAACAATATAGTAATATTTATTATATATATATAGTATTGCGTACGTGTACAATTATTGGAACCTTAATCTGTTTCGATAGTAATGAATGCAGGCTGTTTCCAGATAAATTGATGTCGTTAAATCCCACGTCTGGCTATTTCTGTTCCGCTAACGTGAGATTGAGTGATTTCCCAAGAGTACCGTCCCATTACCAAGATTAAAGGTCCTTCCCGTAAATATTATTCAGTAACTTTATAAGTAAGTAAATGCATGAATAATTTCTTCATCATCATATAGTATAAAATTATAAATCTTATAATAAACTAGATAATGTACATAGTCTTGCCAAAAATATTCTTATAGGTTAAAAGCTTCTTGACTTTTATATGTTTTAAAATAAGGTACGGAATTTATTAGGAACATTTAGACATAACACCTCAAGGATACATAAATCAAATCAGATCAAAGGATACATAAATCAATCAATTAGGTCAAAGAAATTAAGTTAGGAATTTCAAAAGTAAAAAAGAACATTTTCCATTTACCATAGTATTGGACAAGGTTTAGCTTTTTGAGAAGAAGGCAAGGAACATATTGATAGAGAGACTTCAAACCAATATTTACAAATGATTTCAATTATAATATATATGAACCAATGTGACATACATGCTCGCATGTCATGAAAATTAATTAATAAAATAAAAAGCCACAAGAGTTATTGAGTACAGTAGATGAATCAATTCACACATAAATACGTATTTTTTTTATTTCTCGATGATAATTGACCAGCCACCAAAACTAGCACACGTTCAAGAGCGTGACGACGTGACCAGCCACCACATTGCTCGACCATATTTTATAATATGGTCTATTTTTAAGGTATGGTGGCAACGTCGTGGGGTACCACGACGTTGCCACAAGCAGTGACAATAAGCGAGCATAACGCAAAAACTGAAGCAAGTAAGAAGCAATACTGTGAACCTTCTACCAACCTTTATTAAGCAATGCCCACTTAATACCTCTTCTTACAATTTAAGTTAATCGAACTCCACATTTTCAAATTAAATTTGTATATTTAATCCCAGATTTGAGGGATATAGCTTAAAAATAAATAAAAAACTATTGAGTATATTGTTAAAATTTGTTTAAGTAGTTATTAGGTCCAAATCAGTGTACAAAGAGCATTGTTGACATTGGCAAAAATTGCTAAATGAAGAATAGAAAAGGATCTAAAACTGAGGAGTAAATAGTCAGTTAATAACCGTAAATACTATGATACCCAATAAGACCCATAAAAAACAATTTTTTATATATCCGCCCTTCTAAAAATATGAAATGCTTACAAAAATGCACATAAATCTTCCTGAAGAGTTACAATATCGTTTAGGAGCTTTTCTATCTTATTCTCTGCAGATTCTTCCACTTCATTCTAAGCAGCCAGTTATTAAAAATACTAGTTGAAGTAATCCTCGAAAAAGTATGAAAATTGTTACATTCCTTACATAATTGAAAGTAAAACCTTATTCAATCTTATCAATATCAATGTTGAAATCGTCTAAAAATTTTGGGAATAATATACGTTTTACGTTGAACCACAAAACTTTTTCTTTCATACATTTGTATTAAATGTATTGGGTAAATACATTGGGTGAGAAGTTAACCCTAAACCTTCAACACAAACAACATTTTAATAATGGACGCGTATTGGAGAAACTGGGTCAAAATGTTCAATGTCCTTTATAGATTCTACGAGTCATGCCTGACTGCTTCCTCATTTATTATATTTCATGTTGCTTTACCTCGTCAGAGCTATTCAAATATTTTTATTCAAAATAGGATAAGAACAATTATTGAAAGACAAAAACTACTTACTACGCATTCGGAAATTAATGTCTCAGACTTTTAAATTTAAATAGCCTAACGGCGGCCACTTCATTCCCAATCTGTGACATCATTAAGAAAGTCATTTATGTTATTTAATTAAATATTTTATTTCGTCTTTGTCTTGATTTAGCTATAATGCATTTATTTTTTGATTACAAAACAATTTAACATAGCGTTTGAACTCATTACGAGATTTATAAATCCTTTATTTTGCCAGAAAACTTGTAACAATGGGTGTAAGTAATTTTAAGGTATCAATGTAATCGGCTAGTTCTGGCATGCAAAATTATGTATTAATTCATTTTTCATTTATATGTTATGTCATGCCTGTTTTTTGCTTACTTAAAATACTGCATGAGTATCGGAACTGACTTAGGAGGGAAAATAGAATAGAATTAATAATAGGACTTCTAAAGGAAAATCTAGTTTTTTCTATGCGGTGCGATGTAACTGGAACAAAAGTTTTTTTTCGTTTTATTATATTTGTTCTTAAATATTCAAGCCGAATTAACTGCCTAGAATCTGAATTTATGTAACAAAATTATGTTTTTACTACTACTACATTTATAAAATATTGTCAATGCATGGCACTAGTAGAAAGTGTGTAATGTTTTATAAGAACGCTTTAAATAAAACTATAAATAAGTATATTGAGCACTTAAATTGACTTCATTCATTTACTGCAATAGCAAACGCACATTAAAATAATAATTATAATACTTGGTAGGTACCTACTGAAAATCAGTGTTGGAATTGGTGTGATCCTTATTTAAATACCAAAAATGCTGAGTGGGTGTCCTCTTCATGACATCCTATTTTTAATTTGTTAATTTTACTATGCATATAATTTTTTGTGTTGTCATGAATAAATGCATAGTTTACTTTACTTTACTTACCTTACAAAAACCGCATAAAAGTTACCCTTCCACATAACTTTGAAAGCAACTGGAATACGTCCAAATGTTGACGTTACCTGAACATAAGCCGTACACTGATATGCTGTCAGAGGATTAATGTCACAAGTCTTGGAGATTGTGGGTGAAAGGGTATTTATTACATATTTACATAATCAGAACAATTTTAACATTAACCTTTATAAACAGTTCAGTTACTCGTTATATTTTCTATTAAATATATATTTAAGACAAAACAATGCTTATAACTATATTTACATTATATGATTACATTATTACTATCACTAACTTTACCAGTGGGAGGCTCCTTTGCACAGGGTGCTGGCTAGATTATGGGTACCACAACGGCACCTATATCTATCGTGAAGCAGTAATATGTAAGCATTACTGTGTTTTGGTCTGAAGGGCGCTATACCTAGTGAAATTACTGGGCAAATGAGACTAAACATCTCATGTCTCTAGGTGACGAGCGCAGTTGTAGTGCCGCTCAGAATTTTTGGGTCTTTCAAGAATCCTGAGCGGCACTGCATTGTAATGGGCAGGGCGTATCAATTACCATCAGCTGAACGTCCGGCACATCACGTCCCATTTTTTCATAAAAAAATAATAATAATACTACGAGGAAGAGTATCAAAAAACACTGGTAGCACATCTATGTAGGATAGCTAGGCTGATCCGTTGATTGAAATAGCTGCCAGCGCTTGAGTTTCCATTAGCCCTATTCAGGTGCGTAGTGTCTCGACACCGAATCATACAAAAATGTAAGACTGTAAATGACATATTTGCGACGTTTGCACTGTTATGCAATACGCACTTCCACGTGCCCAAGCCACTCGGTTCATTCCATCAGGACGCTTGCCATTGCCATTCTTTTAAATTGTTTCGATATTTAAAAGGTCTTTGCAGATTTGGTGATCATTGTAAATCGAGTGAAACCAAAAGATGATTCATTAAGTTTTTTTTATATAAAAGGACAAACGAGCGTACGGGTCACTTGATATTAAGTGATCACCGCCGCCCACATTCTCTGTCAACACCAGAAAATATGTCGTATCGTCTTGGAAACACCACACAAGGAAGCTTATTCCACAGCTTTGTCGTGTGTGGAACAAAGTTCTCGAATACCGCACAATAAGTAAACGATATTTTGGAATTGCGACGAGTAGAAGTCAGGGATTTTTGATCGTCAATATTAATTTTCAAGAACATTTTCTTAAATATTTTTAAGCAACAAAAGTGGTCAGTGTAAATAATAGCCATCTTTAAGAGTAAGTTTTATACAAAAATTAATTAAATAAATACATTGTAATAGGGAAAATATGTACATGATATCTGCTAAAAGATAAATAAATCAATCTATAATATAGAGGAATATATTCATATCTACATTTTTTTCTACTTATACTTAAATCTTAAATCGAATATCGAACATTCTAGACGATGAGTATTCAAAATGAGGAATGAAAAACAGCATATATAATAAAATATGAATGAAAGTATTTATACAAGAATTTATAAAAATCAATTGTAGGACTTGTAGAAATATAAACTTTTGCAACGTTGTCGGGAATGTTTTAAATACTGCTGCCGGTGAAAAGGCAAAAAATAAAACAACAATTGTTTTAACAGATTAAATGTGAAAGTACATTTTAGTTCCTTTACAGATCGCACTCAGAGAGATGAGCAGCATGAAAAGGATAAATCTAAAAAGAATGTTCTGGCCAAGCGAACTAATAGCCTTCAGCATACGGCGCGGCGCTCGGCGTGCGGATATTAAATTCCTTTCATTTTGTTTCTCCACGACTGTTGTTTTTTAAATGTTGTTTTGACTAAGTTTCGTTGAGGTATTCTGTATTTTAGCAATAATTTTTCATAACATGACGTGTGCTCATTATGACAATCATGAATCAGCCTTTATTTTTACACGCTTTTTATTACCTTCACCTGTATGTATGTTTGTTTGTAACCGACGCATTTTGACGCGATTTTGACCCACATCAAACGGCCAGATTTCGTTCAAACTTCGTACATTTATCGCGGAATGATGACAATATATTAATTTGATAAAATTATTTTATTTTTCAATTTGTTAACTAAGATTTGTGTTAATTTATATAATTATCATCTATCTTCTATATGGCAGGAATTGACGTTAATTTTAAATTTCAATTTTATTTTAATTAATTAAATTAAATTAAATTTTCAAGTTTCAAAGAGATTTTATAAGTCAACACAGTCAAGTGAAAGTTTAAAAAAACATACATGAAAATGAAACTAAACTAAAAAGTGTGTGTGTGTAGTTTTTTTTTAACTACAATTTATGATTAATAACTAGCTGACCCAACAGACACTATTCTATCAATAGAAAAAAAGATGTGGTAAAGATATTCGGGAATAAAATATATTCGTTCTAAAGCTATCGGAAATGAGTAATCAAAGTTTATAAGTTTAAAATGAAACAAAAATATATTTCTGAATGATAGTGGTAAATCATATAGTAATAAAATTAAAAGGATTAATATCTTATTTGTGTAAACAGGTTATATATAACGGCTTGATAATTGAAAATTTTTTGAAGTATTAAAATGGATATGGTATGTTATCCTTAAGAGATAGACTTTTGACATCGCGGACTTTTCAGTATACCGTCTGTATAGCAATGTAATATATAATGGAAGCGTCGGCAAAATATCATTTGTATGCAGAACATAACAGTGTGCGAAATAGCACACAGCCATGGGGAACCCTAGCGTTTTCGGACTTCAATAATCGTCTACTGTTGCGCCCAGTGAGGGAGGTGGTGGTCCACTTGCATAAACTCTTGGGAATCCCAAATGATGGATATTTTACATACACCATCAAAGGCCTTCGCTATATACAGACTAATTGCCAGGCCTTTTCCTTACTTTCGATAGCCGCCGTTCATCCATGTATTAGGTATACCAGAAGCCGGTCGTCATTGTCAGTCTAATTAACTTGTGACCCTCTAGATATTCCAAGAACTAGCGGCTACCAGAGCCTCCCATGATTTTGGAAAGCAGAGAATTCCTTTTTTGGAATCGGATTAACAACGACTTCCATGAGTCAGGGACTACGAATTTTCAATAGAAGTACTGGAATAGAAACGAACAAAAAATATTCAAACCCCAAAATGATTGTACAAACTTATTTATAAATGATAGGTGTTACAAGAAATCTGGTGACAACAGACTTTCAAACAACAAAATTATATAATAACTTTTTCAAATTATATTTTGTTTAAGAACAAAAAGTCATACAAAGCGCTATGAATTTCATTCTGAACAAACAAGAGATATAAGCGGCTCGATTGTTGGTCTTTATTACGTTTCTCTGAAAACTTCCATTTAATACGGATTCTTTGGTGAGCTGCGATAATCTGAATAATATATTGATGATGTTTGGAAATTGTGGACTACTGTAGAATTTATCTCTATTGGAAATATTACAGAGTGTTTCGAAACGTTCTTTTCTTTTTAATTTAATTTGTTGATTACAGTTACGTGGCACTCGTTACTTTAACAGGTTCAGAGTACAATCGGATCTACATTATGAAATTTCAATTTTTCAATCAATTCTTTCTCAAATATATAATTTGTCAAAAATATAAAATTCACGCTTGAAACTTGGGGGTATTATCACCGATTTTATTAATGTGT
>CATIXN010000025.1:8741246-8772596 GCA_949711725.1 Leptidea reali | reverse complement strand
CTAATCACAGCTAATCATACACTCTCCTTACCTGTGTCCGACTGAATATAGTAGAAACAAGACAAATGTAGTTCTGTACAACTTTACAGTTGGCTATATATATACAGATTTGTATTAAATTAAATTACCTGTTGTTTATTTTTATTTTTGTCACCAATGAGCAAGCACCGAGCTCACGTGATAATTTCTTTTATATTGTATTTTTTTTTTATGGAATTTGAGGACAAACGAGCGTACGGGTCACCTGTTGTTAAGTGATCACCGCCGCCCACAATCTCTTGCAACACCAGAGGAATCACAGGAGCGTTGCCGGCCTTTAATTATTGTATGCTGGGGAGATTCACTAAGTAAGTGCAAAACGTGATATTCCCACAATTTTTTGCGACAAGTGGCGGAAAGTGAATATGTTAAACGTGACTCCTCGTTACCATCGCACTTAATCTAAATTTTTTCATCTGAAAATGTCACACGTGAACTGTTATTTATGAAATCTGTTATGCTCCTAGCACTGCGCGGGAGAAGTAGATGTGTTAGTAGGACTGCCTCGAACGAATACTGTGATACTAATAAATTCATTAAACCATCATTATTTAATGATTTCAACGTATCGCTTCTGTTCAAGTTGTTACTAGTTTAGCACCATCTGTTATATTTAATATTAAAAAAAAACTACGTTTAAACAACTGACTTGAAAAATAAATAAAAATTAAAAACGTTTACATACCTACATTTTGGAAATGATGCTTTGATCTCAATAAAGTTTGTTGTTATTCTTATTATGATTTTAAAACAAATTTAATTCGACCGAATACTGTATATACTGGTGGTATACATATACTAACGAATGTGATCAAGAACAACTAATTTACTCGTGCAACTAAACTAATGATTGTCAGCAATTGTATAATATTCATTACTTGGATGTGTAAAAGCGCTACCAACGTCATGAACTGCCATAAGACATCCCAATTAATAATAACATTTATTTAACTACTTACAGAGTTAATAATTTTAATTAATTTTATATAATTATCACTATAATTAGAAATAACTATAATAGCATATTATATTCAGATCTTTAGTTAATTTGATTCGTATAAGTTAGTTGGCACTACTGTTAGTAGTGTTGGTAGTTGGTAGCATCATTTCGGTAGACGGTCGTGCCCTATATAAGCCGGAGCGCTCAGTTTGAGGGATTTCCCACAAACACACAGCCGGTCTGAGGTTCGAGTCTCCTTAGGAGACGCCCCGCGACTGTTGTTGCGTAGTCTTTGCGGCCTCCACGGCCCACGTCCTACTTCGCTGTGAAAGCCAGGGCTGCTAACAGCACAGAGGAGGTTTTAGTCGGTATGGGGTGTCCGCTTACGCGGACACTCGAGTCCGACATATTACGCCCGGAACGGGCAGACGTAACAGTATTTCCTCCTCTCAAAAAAAAAAAAATTTTGAGGGAACATTACTTATTGTGAATTTTAAATTGTCTTTTTATTTTTAATAATAATTGTATATTGTAATTCTAAGTGTGGAAACTTTAATATGCATTTGTAACAGTTTTATTATGTGCGTTTAAATTACCAACCCCTTCTACATGATTCACATGAGAATGATGAATTCACATTTAAGAGCTTAAAAAAATGTATCTATTTCATCCTAATTAAAACAAAACAAATGTCTCTTGCCTTTCGGCATGTAATGTATAAATCTTGGAAGCAATCAAGCTCAATATCTGATGTTTACTTTGGCGTATTGAAAAGACCCTTTTCTCACAACGTTAAGATTTATTTTATTCTCCTTTAAATATGAAAAAATTACATCAAAAATAATTCTAAAGGAATTATGCCTTTTATATTATAATATAACCTCTATTTTGAGGAATGCACGCACACTGACACAAAGTGTCATATCGCGAGTATAAGACGTAGCTTGCACACTAAAATAATAGTTCTGGCCTGTTTTAACCCGACTTCAAAAAAGGAGGAGGTTCTGAATTCGTCGGTATGTTCTTTTTTTTAGATATATTAATTATCTACGATATATTTTTTTGAATTTGAGTCAACTCTTAATACAGTGAGTACCAATGATATTCATTTGTAACTACTGCAGTGCCTTCAGTATTATTTATGTATAAGTATCAGTACCTAATCACTCGTTGTTATTTCATTTATGAAACTCAAATGTTTTCTTTAAAAAATTTCTTCTTTGAATTAAACATTCATTGCATTTAATTTTTACAAACGGGAAATTGTAAGCAAACCTGTCAATTTATGAAATCCCTTTATAGAGGGGACAGGGTTTTGGGTTTACGTTTGACAGCTCCTAAATAAGCACTACACAGTATATGTTGTAAGCTGCCACAAAGATTATTTATAAATAATTGTAACAGGCCAGGTGGAATACATTTTCATACATTTATTTCTTAAGAAAATTAAAGCAATTGTTATGAATCTTTCCCATCCAAAGTTCAGGAACAGCGATCCACCCGCCACTTAGATCAAACAAACATTATCTTTCCACTGTGAGAAAAAAAAGCAAATCTGTTAAGATTTTATCTTAGAATATAGTGAAGCTCATAAATTACTCGGAAGAGTAACGTGTTCCCAAATACATCAAGATTATATCTTTAGTCTGATCGTTGTGCCTCGGCCTTATAATACATTTTTTAATTGCTAGACTTTTTTGTTTCATTTAATCTATAGCATATTTTGTGATAATTATATTTTGATATGGCGTATAAATAAAAAATTCGCAGTAAATATTATAATTATCATTATGAAATTTACATAAAAACAGATAATTTTCAATTCTTGTTGTCTTTCAAAATAGTAAATCTTATTATGTGTTAATTTTTGCAAATGCGTTTTGAGGTTGAGGAATTTTTGGATTTTTCTTCATATTCTCAGTGGACTGATTCGTAATTTGAACTAATTTACCAAAAAATAATTTAAATATTTTGATGGAATTTTTTTCTAAGCTGTAAGTATGTCTGTATTATTTTCCCCTATTATGAATAAAAATTGAATAAATTTTAAACTAGTAAATTACCCAAATCAAACTATTTATTGACGAAAATGACGACAAGCATTTCGTATAAATTTCAGAATATGCTCCACAAATCGACTGCTTGAGCTCATAAAAAAACATTTTATGAGGCGTATTTTTTTACAATTACTGGATTACGACGAATGCACCGATAATTTGAGACAGTTTTACTTGGAGTTGCAACAAGGACACAATAGCAGAGATCCAAGGTATAAACAATGAATTGAGCCGTTAATATCCAAATTGTAAATATATCGGACATATAAAGCCGTATTAGTTGAAACAGATTTACCCCGCCCCCCAGATTTGTATTAATAATGAAGTCGTTAGTGTAATAAACATGTAATTCCAGAAGTATACAACGAAACAGGGCATAATAATAAGTATCTTTACGACTTGATTGATACGTCCACCGACTGCTTAAACTAGAAAATCAAATATCATTTGCTATAAATAGCAATTTCCTTAAAGTTGAATGAAGAGTTAAAAATATATTAAATATTTTAATCTGAAGGAAGGTAGGCAACCTGCCACAGTAGAAGTTAAAAAAAAACGGTAATGGACTCCTATTTCTTCCATGCCTAAAATACTCTTACAAAACATGGAAATATAAAAACCATATCAAGAACAAAATTACTAAATGCCAAAAGAGAATGAAGCACAGTGTGCTTAATGTTAAAAATACATTCATTCTGTCACTCAAAAATTCGATCAACAACAAGATATGTTTACAAGACGGCATGACAAATGTAATGACATCTAATGATGGGCAAAAAATTATGACTATTACCTCCGACTAAGACCTCAAACTCGTTGGAAGTAGGACGATACCATACGTGCTCATATCGCTTAATCACGCTGAATGGATGCACCGAAGGCAGAGATATTTGGCATTATCTGGAACCTCAGGAGTTCTCGTATAATAAAATATTTTATAGTATTTTCTTTGATGAACGCGAGTGTTACTCATTTAAATAACACACCTTTTAAAGGATTAAGACTGAAATAGAATTCTGACTGTAGCAGTCCCCTAGACAATGTGCTCTTAAAAGGTTGCATGAAACGTTGGGTTAACTAAAATAATAATACAAATGTGTATTTTACAAAAAAAATCTGATGTAAAAATACTCATAATTACGCGCGTTTTAATCCCTTAAAAAGTATTTGATTTGAATATATTTTTTTCATGTAATTAGATAAAGAGTATTGTAAAAGTTTGAGAAATATGTTTTTATTCTTATTGTATATTATTTATAATAATAATGAGTGTAATTATGTAAATGCCCTAATGAATAAGTGTTCCAACACATTTAATCCTTCATCACGACACCGATTATCATGAAATTATTGATCTTATTGATACTAATAATGGTAGGGATATAGAACACATATTGTTGATAAAGAGAATGAAGTCGTAGGGAGAAACTAGTGATAAATTAATTATTTCAGGTAACCATATAGATTTCAAAGAATAAATACCTATAGTACTTATTTCATACGTTACTTCTAATATGAATCAAACTTATATGTGAGTACTGTATATGAACTTACTTTTGCAGGCCAGTGTATGGCCTGCAAAAGTAAGTATCACACTTTTCAAATTATTTTTTTTTTCTTAACTATAGAAGGTAGAGATTTAAGATTAAAAACGTTTTGTTGCAAATTTTATAGGCTTTAATTTTTACAAACTAAAATTATACATTAGTAACATTTTTAACTTAAAAAAGATAAAACAATGAAAATAGACATTTTTAGTTTAGTGTAAAAAAATTCAACTAAAATGTATTACATGTTATTTAATTTTTAATAACTGGAATTGCCTCCTCGAGCTCTGATTACAGCTTCGAGCCGGTTTGGCATACTGAACACTAGGTTTCGGAGCCAATGTTGGGGAATATTCTCCCATTCTTCTACCAGGGCCTGCTTTAGTGCCCTGAGGGTAGTAGGTGGTGGTCTGCGATTTCTGACTAGCCTCCCAAGCTCATGCTTGGGAGGCTAGTCAGAAATGATGACCCAGGCGTGTTCAATCGGGTTGGTTCAATCAGGACTTCTTGATGGTCAAGCCATCACGCTGATACCGACCTCCTGAATATACTCTTGTACGATATGAGCCGTGTGTGGCCGGGCATTATCATGCATCAGCATCGATCCATCACCCATATTTGCTAAATATGGCCCTGCATACTCATTGAGAATCTCTTGAGCATATCTTTGCCCAGTGAGGGTGCCATTTTCTATGGCTACTAGCTCTGTGCTTCTGAAGATATGCCAGCCCATACATGTACATTGCCTCCACCGTATTGGACTCTTTCTGAGATGCATGCTTGAAGGTATCGCTCACCAGGTCGCCTGTAAACACTTCTCCTTCCATCAGAAGTGTAAAAGGAGAATCGAGACTCATCTGCAAACAAAATTCTTGACCATTCTTCTTCATCCCACACATGTGTTTACGGGCGTATCTCGCTACTCGATGCTGTCTCTCGAGTTTTGGGCCACTCGGTGGTCTTCGGGGTTTCAAATTTGCTTCAGCAAGTCTTCTTCTCACTGTACTGTCACTAATGTAGTCCCTCCGGGTCTGAAGTAGCTGTTGCTGGACTTCAACTGCATTTTGGTGGCGATTTCTTAACACAGTGGAAATAATATATCGATCTTCTCGGGCACTGGTACACCTGGGTCTGCCATTACAAGGTCTCCTCAGATGGTGTCCAGTCTCTTCGTACCTTCGCTTTACCTTCTGGACCGTTCGTACCGTCACACCCACCATTCTTGCAGTGCGACGCATACTGATGCCTAGTTCCAGAAAAGCCATGATCCTAGCACATTCTTCAACTGAAAGAGGCATGATAAATAAATGTTATGTGCTTTTTAGCATAAATTTTTAAAACAAGACCCGTCGATCTTGAAAAAAATTTAAAACACAAAGAAAACTGTGATTGGTAAAATTGTAATTCGGAAACGTCTACTTTGAAAAAGAAATGGTTTTGTTTTTGAAGATTTTTCAGCCAATTCTTAAAAGAAGGTGACCGACTATAAAGTTTTAATGTACAAAATTAAATTCTCTTTGGAGTCCTTTTTATTTCGAAAGTATATCTTGTGAACTTAAAACGTTATCCCAATTTTAAAAGTGTAATACTTACTTTTGAAGGCCAGTGTAGTTGACTCTGTTCACCACTTAAGCTTAATGGGAATACTCAATAAATTATAGATAAGAGCATAATATATTGTAGTGACCAAACTACAGTATTCTGACTCATGAATATTGCATGTAGTTTGTGTTGACCGTACGATCACTTTATTTATTGATAAACTTATTTCTATAGAGTTGGTAAAATTTATATATAAACGCTTATTCTTTAAACTAAACCAATCTTTAGAACGTATAATAAATCAGATACTGTTTGTTAATATTTCACTTAATGTTTAAGCTAATACTAATAATATTATACACAAGGCTATATAACTCAGCTCCATATTCATCAAGCGGTGTTGTTATATTTACTGATGGTAAACAGAAAGCTAATTTATATCCGCTTAACGGAACTGTGTGCATAATGGATATAATCAAATGCTATTGTGTGTGTGTTGTTTGTTCATGAGAACAATGTGACCGCATTCTGAATGTTTTATTGAGCGGAAGGTTCGCTGCAAACATGTCGATAACAGAGTTCAAGTTTCCTGAAATAATAATATACCATCAAAAACAGTCCTATGGAAATGGAAGCGAAATTTGATTGAGAGCATGAACATGATATTTATGTAAGCTGGCGTTACTTTTTGTAGATAATATTATTGACTCTATACCTTAGCGTTGCTTTCACAAGGTAATAGTCGCATTAGTGTACATCTTTTACCATATCTATTAGCATTATCCACACCTTTATCTCACGTTCTGAAGCAATTTTATTTCCGCTGTTTCCGAAGTGTCTGGTATGACATGGTTCCAAACTAAGCAAACGTCAGCAATGTTAAAAAAAATTTAAAAGTCAAATTTTAACTTCTTATTCGTCTGTAAATTCTAAATTCAAATGTTTCTATTCAAAATCAAATTCTATGAAATCACTTATTGAAAGGCAAAAACTACTTTACATTCGGAAATGATCAGGCATTCATGAAACCTAAAAAGAACAGGCGTAAGAAACTCAGTGGGCTTCTGCTTTTTTTTATAAAATATATAAAGAAAAGGTTATTTTAAAATGTTTATAGCTGTGGGTCTGACTACTACTTTTGCAGTTTCATAAACAAAAAGGTATTTTATATACTCCATATTAACGCAACTCTCTAAATAATGTAAAATAACTGACCCTCATACTAATGTTACATCCTTAAAATTCGTTTTATTTGTAGCCAAGCTCATAGTTATGTAAATTTATTCAATCCTCTATTAAAGTTTCGCATGACAAAATGTTATTTTTATAAGTAAAACGAGGAAACACAGCCTACTTTTGAAATAACTTACCCTTTGACCCTTTGATTCCCAGTGGATGACGTGCTTATAAAATTGCAAAACAAATATAATATTGAAGATATCAATTTTTGTTAGAAGAAAGAGACATAAAAATATTTTTTTTAATTCATTAGAGGCTGTGCAAAAAAAATAACTTTGATCTTCATTTTGAGAAAAAGAAAATAATTCAGTCAGAACCAGTCAACACCAACAATAAGAATATGCAAGAAGTCTTTCTGGCTCTACTATCAAATATATCTTAAAATTAACGGTTATCCGTTATCGTGATCAATAGAAATATCAAACATATTATTTTCCAACACTTTCGTATTTTATGTCGGCTTATATTTTCATTGTATTCTGTTCTTGATATTAATAAAAGTCAGTACATTGTTAGTCGTAGCATGTTACATTACACATTATAAAGGTAATTTATGCTAACACTCGCGTAGCTTATATTAATAATATTTAATTATAATGTGACTGAGACTCTACCTGAGAAAGATAAACAGATGAGTGACAAAGCTTCTTACCAGATTTATTTATTTATTTAATGGATCACCAACATAAGAAACAGTAGTCACAGTGTTAATAATTACATTGCATTAATTATAAAAACTAACTTTTCCTACATATAACACCGTTAAACAATGAACTGACTAAAGGATAGTAAAAATAATTTCTGGTAATAATGAAAGTTAATTTGGTTATGATTAAAATGGTTTTATCCATAAAATAAATAAAGTCTACACTTTATTAAATAAGCTCTACAGCCATGGCTAATATATGTACAGTTATAATTAAAAAGCTGAACAAAGTAACATAATATACTGAATGGTATAGTACATACAATATTTTGACATTTGATTTCCAAGTAGACGTAGTAATACCTAGATACATATCTTCTATATTTTATTTTATTACTTTATTACTTAAAATTTTAATTATAGCTGAACACACACTATTTATTTGTAGGCAGATAATGATATAAATCTACGAATTAATCTAAATGTAATTACAACATTTTATTTTGGCAAAATGTAATGGCCTTCTTCATAATGATTTGATTAATTATCTATCAAATGGAAAAATGGTGCAAGATAAAAACGGTATCCTCATACAGGCTCGGTGCTAAGTTTAAGCTTTATATGGTATATATTATATTAATACTTATGCTATAACTATTTATAGTTAGTTATATAACTGATTATAAAGTTTGACGCGATTTTCAGTTTGTATATTTAAGTATTTTAAATGAAAAACACATCAGACTGAACCACCTTCAGTATTAGTTACAAACATACATAATATTGAACATCTTGACTGCATGAATGAACGCACCCTAAAAATTTATTAGTTCAAAAAATGCGAAATTGCTTACGATTACATAATTATTTAGTTATAGGAGGAATAAAGCGTTCACTAAGACATTATTAAATTAGAAAAACTGTAAACAACTAATGATAAAACCACTTACAGCCAGACATGAGTTAATACAATATTTTTTTGAATATCGAAATACGACGGCACCAATACAATCAGAACATTTTAATATGAGCTTGCCGAGTACAATACACATTCAAATGTATTCCTTCGTAGACAATATTCTTTTAGTAATACTTTATACGTAAGTATTCATCCGTACTCCGTTAAAATTTATTAAATTAGGTGTTATTTTGCAGAAATCTATAACCATTAAAATGTTGTAATTTATATGGGTGCTGGAATTCTTCGAGGCCCAGAAGACGCAGTCCCACGAGATGATTCGACCAAATACGATCTTCTGTGAACATCAACTTCCACAATGCCCTTCATGAAACAAAGGATCTTAGCAAATGGAGAGAAATCGTTCGAAAGAGACTGATGCAGCGGGGGAGTCACGAGCCTCAGTAATGAGGAAAACGACGCGAGGAGGAGGATACGGAGTGTAAATTCTGCTAAGTTTTGTCTTCAATGAATTGGACACGTGTTTTGCCTCTACACGAGGAATCCTCAGGAGATGTTGACTTGCCAAATTCTGACACGTGACACTAGTCTGAGTCTCGCGTCAGAAGACAAAACTTGCGAAATTTACACTCCATATAAATCACAACATTTAGATCTTTTTTTGTTTCATACAAGGGAAATATTGTAAGGTAAATATTTGACAGTCATGTAACATATTGTTGTCAGTCCATAATTGATAACTTAAGTTGTTTTCTGCCACGAAACTAAATTGACAAAAGAATAATGGGTTGCACTCGGGGAGTTCCGGTAGAAGTGAAAACTTGAACATAAACGTTGTGCATTTTTGAATATTTTGGAATGGTTTGGGAATAATTTCGCACGAACTGTTTTATTTATCAGTATAGAAGTAATAACATTTATGTGGATAAATACAATATTCATTTATTGCGCTATCATACACGAAAATGACAATTTATATTAAAAAAAATTAGCTCTTCAGAAATATTACAATTGTCTTACATTAGAAAGTTTATCTCTCAGAAAAATCAACTTTCATACATTATCTCATCGACTGTCTTACAAATTTTCGATCAGGTCACGTGTCCTAACGCGAGTATAACATTTAATGTCCATCTCAAGAAAAGTGTTCAACGCCGCTAAAGAAGTTTTCACTTGAAAATACTTATAATTCGGAAAAAACTTTAATGAAAATCTTGCAGAATTGCTATTTGCAAAGACTTTATCTCTTATTTATGAGATGTTCTCTATTTCAAATTTGGAGATATTAATAAAATTGAAGACTTATTAATACCATATTAAGAGTGAGTTAATTTAATTAGTTTTTATTTTGGTTATTGCTGAATGCAAAAGTACGACGATATTATAATATATGATATGACTTTCTTGATATTTTCACAGATTGGGAATGGAACGACCGCCCTCAGTCTATTAAATAATAAGTTTAATAGTACAACATTACTTTGTAAACATATTTTTTGATGAAAAAAAATCCCGCTGAGTTTGTTGCGCCCATTCTTCTTAGGTCTGAGGCATTCTTTTTGGAATGGGTGGTAGTTTTTGAATAAAAATATTTGAATTTTAATTTTGTGTGTAATTTAGAGGAATTCGATAGCGTTCCTCTCAGTTCAAATAACGCTGTCTTATTATAATGAAAATGTTAAACATCATTGATTAATTATATTGTATTATATTTATTTCTTATCTCATTCCTTAGCCTTTGCTTGTAAATAAATATTACTATTCCGATCACTTTCGAAATGAACTGTATATTTAAATCACTACTAGGTTTTACCTGCAAGTTCGTCCCCGTTGTATAATTATATTGGGCAATTTTTTTTCATTTTTTAGGATACTTTTCAAATAATACACATACAAACTGCTCTTTCCGCTGGCAGTGCTCTACATATTATACAGCACATTGCCCTCTTCATTGAAGACAGTCTCTTTAATAATATTTCCCTGTGAACTTTTATCTCCTACTTCATCCCCTTGTAGTTCAAAGTTTCAAAAATGCTCGTACAAATGTTTTTAATTATTTCTTTTCAAGTGCCTAAAAACAAAGAATCATGGTTTTATCTTCGATAATGACGAATTTCCATACAAACTGCGATCCTCTACCTAAACACCTCCATTTATTTTTTTGCAATAAAAGATAACCTATGTCCTTTTTCAAGCTCTAGTCAAAATATTATCAAAATCGGTTCGGTGGTTTAGGCGTGAAAACGTATCACACAAAACTTACATTCACATTTATAATATTAGTAGGGATAGTAAAATTTTTATTACTTTTGTATAAGTTACCCTACAAAATTGCATTTGTTACGTTAATACATTTTAAATGTGTATATTTAATTTATCTTTATTTTGTAAAACTACGTGTTATGGAAGATGGAAAACTTCATACAAAATATATACATAATAAACATAAGTCTACTTATAAAATCTTACGAGTTCCATACTTCACTTGCCCATTAATAGCAACTCCAAACGCTTTAAGTCCTCTTAAAGCTACAAACTAGTACTACATAGACTTGAGTGGTTCTATGTACGTATAACTTTGTTGCATGTTGCCATTAATGATCAGCTAAAATTGGATGAGATGCTTGTCAATTTTATAATAAGTAAGTATTATGTAGGGACTAAAATGTGAGATTGCCTATTATTAAGAAAACTAGTAGTTGCCCGTTGCATTCGCAACTAAAGGTTTTATCACAATAAAATGTTTAAGTAGGGATAACAGAGAAAGTTGTCATACTGAAACGCCTGTCTTCTTTAAGTTGGCATAGCGACATCCCATTCTGCACAGACGCACGCCAAGAAAGAGATATTAGTAGGATATTCATGTTTTCGTAAGTCGTATTTCGTAAGAATATGGATTAGGATGAAATATATTCAATAAAAAACATATTTATTTTTGTTGTCAGTACATTTCTGTAATATAATAAGATAATCATTTAAACTTTCCAATAAGACTGTTGACCTGGAGTCCAAAACCAAGTGAAGGAAATTTTTGCTGTTCTGTATCTGTAATACAATTTTTTTGTGGAAATGTAAATCTTAAAATAGCGGAAAAACTTAATTTGCTCAAAATTAAATGCAATGCATTCAATAAAATAATACTGTATATTTTTATTATTTCATATTAAATAATTAATATTTTTTGCTGCAAATGTTAAGCTGCTGCATATCTTCGTAGGTATATAAGATAGAAGCATTTACAATAGTCCTTCATCTAACAGTTCCATGTTATCATAATTTCGTACTTTTTAAGAATCCGTTGAATTTCATTTCCAGCTGTTTAACACTTACAACTTTGTTATTTTACCTTGAATTTTACTTGAAACATAGGGAGGAATCTCACTGCTTGGCAAGTTTCCAAAAATATCCCCGTCACGACGCTGTTTTAAATTACTTCTATAGCTTTATGACATTGGAGAAATATGCTTTTCGTGCTGGTGTAAGGATTCGCATTTACAATACAAATTATTATAAGGTAAGATAACACTGAAATGTGTAATTAATAAATTTGATATAAAGAAGAACATCTATTCTCAAGACATAGTTCAGTTTTGTCTTAATTAACAAATGCCAGATAATTTGTGCTGTCGGAATTTGGAGATGGTTATATAACGAATACAATTAAATTTAATGCTTATATTTTATAACTACCCAACCATAAGCCATCGTAGGAGAACTCAGCGACATCGAGTCTAGACAGCTTCTTATTATTACATATTTTATTAAACAAAAGCACAAAAAAGAATGCTGGTAGAGTTTCTTGCGCCGTTTTTTCTCTCTCAGAGAGCAAGATGTTTCCGAAGCCGTGATGGTGTTTGAACTAACATCAAAAATAATTCTAAAGGAATCAATTTTGAGAAAATAAATGCCTGAATTTCTTTTATTATAAGCTCTGTTTATGAAGTTACAGTATTTTTGCGTAAAGTATTTACTTGATTCGTTAGAAGATAATAATAAACGTTTGATGTATATAAAATATAAAAAACTGGGACATAATAGACTATGTAGTATTCAAATATGATATCCGTTCAAGGAAATAGGAGCCTTGTTCCTATTAGTCACTATGTTTGTTTTGTTATGTTCTTGCAGTCCTACATTTTTGATTTAATTAATAATTCGATCAAATAAAATGTGTTTGTAGATCGCGGGGTATTCTCTCTCGGCAAACATATTCTAATACACATAAATTATATTGTCAACCTGAGACGGCGATTAAATTCATTTTTGTGTTTAATCTATCGAAATACTTCTTCAAACACCGCTAAAAATAGTTTTAGTGAGACAGTGTTACCTTGTCCTTACATACTATCAAATAATTTTTTTTTAAATTATATATCTGGAAAAAATTCCAAAGTAAGTGTTTATTTTATATTATTGAGAATTAAAATTTGTTTACTTTGTTTTCAATGAGGCACAGTAATGGATAAATGAAGGGAACTATAATATTAACAAACGATTAACGGGATCGATGGCTAGTCGATGCGTCCAATTAATGAACGGGTGATGCTTGTGTTGCCAGGTCGACCTGTTATAGTTAAAATTTTATATTTTTTATAGTTAATCATTTTATTTATTGGATGCGATTACTAATTATGACTGTAATCACGACCATCATGTTCACGAAGCATCTTAAACCAAACAATGAATTCAAGCTCTAAAGATTGATGCATCCAATATACGATAATTTATATATATACAGTTTATTCTTTATTGTTTATTACGAAATATTTATTGATATTTAGCCCTTTTAACTAACATAATTCATATTTTGGATGAAGCCTCTTACAAACTAATTTATTTAGTACATTACAGCCACTGTACAATACTCTATTGATTGAAACGAGTGACCATTGAGTTTCTTGTATGTTCTTGTCACGAGCTCTACTTTTTCCGAACAAATGATTGCTTCAGAAAATAAATATTTATAGTGGCGATTCAAAAGCACTTAGTTTAAGCCTGATTGAATAAAGTTTATTTGACTTTGAATTTGAAACATTATTACCCACGTCATGGGTCATTCATTGGACTAGAAAATTAAATGTTAACTAATTTGAATTGCAACTTTCAGGATTTGGATAAGTCTGATTTGGCCACATTACGATATTGAGTTTCTTTCTTTCTTCTCATTCTTCTCGGGGCTGCGACATAAATTTTCGAATGCGTGATAGTTTTTGACGTTTGATTAGTGATTTCGTATCTTATTTGCATTAAAAATATTTGAATTTGAATTTAATTTTAATTTTCGTTCCCGACATTTTCATAGCATCTGCTTCGGTTTTTCGTGTATGGTCATAGTAGAAGCTGGGTTGTATTCGCAAATTCGCGCGTTCAAATCATGAATAAGGCATGAGGTGCCCAAACAACAACTTCAAACTGTGAGTAACGTATGTTTATCCTGGATCAGCTGGATTGTGGATGGAGCTTAATACTTAGGTCACACTGCAAATTTCTGGATTCTCATATTCTCATCTCACGTATTATGGTTATACTAATAATAATAATAATAAAGCCTTTATTAATAATTTTCCATTTAATTTTATACATTTTTGTGTTAGTATGTTAGTACGGTTAGTCGACAAACATGATTATTTTATTATTAACTTTTATGTTAGTAAGTTAAAATGCATGCACTATGTTACTTTTCTTCATAATTTTCAAATTGATCTCAGTTGGGTAAAGGCCTCCTCCATTCCTTTCCATTCCATTCTATTTTTTCCTTTTTCGAGCAAGTTAATTCCACCAATCTCTCTAATCTCATCGGTTCACCTTTTATGTGGTTTGCCCACATTTCTCTTTCCTGCAGGTCCTCGAGGATGCAGAAAACGATTTTGGGATCATTGTTTAAATCCAAGATGGCCGCCGCGCAAAAGTATGATTTCAGCAATATGGATATCGTGTCCAAGGTACTCGAGGGTGCCGAGAACGATTTTGTGATCAGTTTTGAAATCCAAGATGGCCGCCGCTCATAATTATGATTTCATTGAATGGCCGCATCTTGGATTTCTAACTTCCCTAAAGTACATACATACAAATATCCCACGTGGCATAATATTCTGTAAATTTTATTTAAGTACTTTCCGACTTGCATTTACCTATATATTTCAACAAATACGCTGTCGCATGATCATTATTTTTTTACTATGATTCCCGCTTTTTACTTGTTTGCTAAAATCTTACGTAATGTGAGCCCGAGAGACACGAACACAGTACCTTCCTTGACAGTGGTCACGGGCGTACTGCTTGTATGAGCGTGCATGCAACCAAGGCGTCGCGTTTGGTTTATAACGAAAAAAATTAATATAAAATAATTCACAAAGCGTATTGATAAAACCCACAAGGAAAATTTATAAATACTAATAAACTATCGAATAAAATAAGTTTTGTGTTTATAGCTATCATAGTTTTAAGATAATATAAACAATTCAAATAAAAAAGACTATTTTTCAAAAAATAAATCTATCGAGATTTTTTTTCGTAATCGTGTTTTCGAAACTGAGATAATTTAGATAAAGAAATTAAGATAAACATGTAAAAAAATTGGAACCGTAGTATTTGTAGAAGTATTTTAAATAGATTTTCAAAAAAGTTACTTTTCAGGACTATAGCGCCTTAAGAACACATTACATTTCGCTTATGTATAGGTAGAATAACATCGTCACACTGTTTAATAGAATAAAACAATCCCGATTTGTAAGTCTCTGTATGAAAAGTTTTAAACATGAAAAAATGGCCGTACTAATTAATTTTTCTACCTGGATATAATTATTTTGTATGAAACAGAAATAATAATCGCTGTGATTTGAGTTAATTAAGGGTAGGTCGGGTACTAACGAACTTACAGCTGCGTGCACGGTCGGTAAAGGCCATGTTTGAATATTAATAATTCACATTAACATGTATACCATCCAACCACGACACAGGGCATGGTTAAAATTCGATGCTAATACAAAGCTCTAGAACAAAATGAGATGCCTTGAATTTTTGGGTTTTACAAGATAGCAGAGGGTACCTTTTTTAAAAAAATATCCACGAAGATTTATAAACATCACTAAAACTGTATTGAATAAATGTTATCAAATTCCGTTAACCACATTTACCGGATAACATCAGAAAAAAGTAGATTTTTTTCTCAGTATCAATCTTATTATCTATCTATCTATCTATATATATAAAAATGAATTGCTGTTCCTTAGTCTCGCTAAAACTCGAGAACGGCTGGACCGATTTGGCAGATTTAGGTCTTGAATTATTTGTGGAAGTCCAGGGAAGGTTTAAAAGGTGAATAAATAGGAAAATGCTGCTAAATTAAATAAAAACAACAAATTTGTTTTTCTTTTGATGTGTCCATACATAATTTCTATGAGAGAATTTATTGACGCACGGTTTGACAGTTCTGCTGTGAAACAATTTCATTACGACAGCAGGGTGTAACATTTTACGAAGTAATTTTTGATGTTATGAGATATTATTGACAAATTCATATAAAAACATTATTTTATTTATTATACACAGAACAACGTCTGTCGGGTTAGCAAGTAAACAATGTAAATGTAACAACTCACAATAGCTGGTCTCCATTTTATGCAGTAGAAAACTCGCTTTAGAAGAAGTTTTAGCAATTCCTATTTTGTAGGTTTGTTTATATTTTGTATTTCTTCAGATTTTTTTTATTTTTTAGTTCTATTTAGCTTTTTATGTCACAGTGTAACAGATAATATTTACCTTTGTTATTACTTAATTATATACTCGTTCAGAAGAAAGAGTCATAGCGAGTATAAATAAATATTAAAAGCCAAATCCGTACTGCAACTGGCTTAAATTTTATGTATATTGAAAGATTTGTCGTCATCTAAAGATATTGCATAATTTGATTCGATGCAAAATTTTATTCAGATATCAATGGAGAAGCCAAGTTTACCTGAACATGTTATGATTAATGCCAATGCTGCAAATAACTTTTACTTTGAACAGTCGAACTGAAAATAAAAGTTTGTCCATTCCTAGTTTTTCCCAACATTCGCAAGTGGAAATTTCAACCATCGATGTATTATTGAATTTACAGAGCAAATCAGTAAGTAAAATTAGAGACAGAATAAATTTAATACAAGTTTTACAATATTTAATACAAGCAAATCAAATTACCTTTTAAATGTTCATTAAGTATTTCATATGGGTTTGTATAACGCTGTTTACATTGTTTGTATACAACAAAGTTATTACACCATTTTAGTTTTGAAGATTTCTATGAAGTTTCTTAGTCGTAAGATTTCGTTTATTGAACAACATGACATTAAAATATTTGAATTGTTATTGAAATATTTGAAATATTGAAATTGTTTCAGAATCAATATTGTAATTTATGTGACATTATTATATCTTTAATATTTTTATAATTATTAAATTATATGTAATTTAAATATATTTTAATAATTATTTTGAATTATTATTTGTTTTTGTAAAAGTTTTTTTTAAATACATTTCAAAAACTATATTTTAACATATTTTTTTAATATTATTTTTGACTTGTGGTTATTCTTATCGCGGTAAAAATACTGTACCTACCTTTAAATGTATATCTATTATATACAATATGTATTAATTATATATTAATATATATAAAAATGAATTGCTGTTCGTTAGTCTCGCTAAAACTCGGGAACGGCTGGACGGATTTGGCAAATTTAGGTCTTGAATTATTTGTGGAAGTCCAGAGAAGGTTTAAAAGGTGAATAAATTGGAAAATGCTGCTAAATTTTATAAAAACAACAAATTTATTTTTCCTTTGATGTGTGACATAACTTCTATGAGAGAATTTATTGACGCACGGTTTGACAGTTCTGCTGTGAAACAATTTCATTACGACAGCAGGGTGCATATTTTACGAAGTAATTTTTGATGGTATGATATATTATTGAGAAATTCATATAAAAACATTATTTTATTTATTATATACATAACAACGTCTGTCGGGTCAGCTAGTATATTATAATTTTTGATATATATATTGTATACTGTATATGTACTGTCATCATCGGAAACTGGAATAAACAACAAACTTAAATATCGTTGTTTTAAAAAGAGAATTTGAAGACTATTTATTAGATTGAACCATACACAAACAAATAATAGAAAGATCCAATATTTAACCCTTCTGTCATCAAGAACTAAAAATAATGCGGCCAAATCTAGTATCAGTGTTTTATAACCGAAGAGGTAGAACTTATTATAATATTATTACTAAATAGATTCAAGTACATCTCAAACTACAAGAACCTTGTTTTGTCACGACCGTTATTTTTCACGGTGAGAAAATAAAAGTAGAAGGCTCATAGATTCTATTTCCGAACGATATTTTCACAGACTGACATCTGAATATTTGATACGGACTAAAAAGTATTGTTCGTCTGTGTAAAAAATAACGCTCTATGCGTTATTTTTGTTATACACATTAAATAAATATTATTATTTATACAAATACATAGCTAATTTTACAAATAATTAATTTAAGAAAGTAAAGGAAATATGAAATTACTTGTGCCCCGACCTCGCTTTACTTCGGTTCTCAAAATAACATAAAGCATTTTTCGTGTTTCGTCAATAGTTATCGCAACGCATTACCAATGAAAGCTTCTATGGGTAAATCTTATAGACCTTGTGGCACGTTACAGCAACGTTGAGCAACACTATAAC
The DNA here is from genome assembly GCA_949711725.1 of Leptidea reali. Taxonomy (NCBI): domain Eukaryota; kingdom Metazoa; phylum Arthropoda; class Insecta; order Lepidoptera; family Pieridae; genus Leptidea; species Leptidea reali. Next base: position 8,753,938 of record CATIXN010000025.1, on the reverse strand, counting down.
AAACAAAATGACCGTATTTATGTTCAAAGCTCTAAGGAAGCTTCCCAATTAGTCGACAGAGTCCAACGTGGGCACTATCTGACTTCAGTGATGGTTTGGTGGAGTATTAGCTATGAAGGAATGACTGAGCCATACTTTTGTGAAAAAGGTATAAAAACATCGGCAGAAGTGTATTAAGATACCATTCTTGAGAAGGTAACGAAGCCCCTTAACAACACGATATTCAATAAATACATGGCCACTATAACTGGCCTAAACGTTTAAAGGACTGTATTGCAGCCAATGGAGACCACTTCGAATAAAATTTTTATTTTTTAAATTGTTTTATATTGACGTATTAAATTAACACACTGTAAAAGTAATAAATGTTATTTGGTTTGGTTCAGTATTTATGACAAGAAAAGGTAATATATCATATTTTGAATTAAAATATTTGATCATTTCTAGCTAAAAACTAATGGCTAATCCTTTTTAAGTATTGTGGCTCGTTATAGTGACGACAATAACTGATGGCCAGGCTAATATTAAGAGATATTATTGACACATAACAAGACCAGTGCAATATTATCATAAATAATTTTATTATCATATTTCACAGCGCTTGTCGCCCTGACACGCAAGATGGAATATCTCCTATGTCTGTTATTGCAATGACAACCACGAAAGAGAGTGAAAGAAATTTACATTGAAAATAGACTGAAACGGCACGATCGTGACTCAAGCACGTGATAATAATTTTTTTCACACCAAAACCGTCACGTAGAAGATATAGCAAGTGCGAAAAAGCAATTTAAATAAGCACCATTTAATATTTTTACAATTGTGACCATCATTTTAGTGAAACTATTTTTTTGGAAATTTATCAAAACTCAATAAAAATCATTCAATTAAACTTAGGACTATAAAAAGGAAGTGTTTTCTTCTATATATATACTTAAACAGTTTCGATTCTTGTGATATATTATTATATGTATAGTTTAAAATGAAAGGTATATACGAATAGATTGTTAATATACAATGGTGCCCGCAATACTATATTAATTCATTAATATTAACATGTAAATACGAGTTGGGAAAGTAACATCATTTACGTAATCTTATTGTAGTGTATCGCTTAAATGTAACAGGGCCTAACTAAGAGCACAATGGCCATACGGTGGGTGAGAGCCGTTCCCATACGGGATTAGCTCCAAACGATCCGCCTGCCGTGTTTCAGCACAGTTTACGGTTATGACGCTGTACTAACACTAACAACTGCCCACGTATCCAGACTTGTAGGGTGACCATCATTTTTAGTACAATGTTTTTATAATGACGTCATACACTCAAAATTGTATTGTTAAAACTTTAAAAAAGAAGATATTGCCTAATGAATTGAATCTGTAATGTTAACTGTTTAACTGTAACTTAAATCTGTAATTTTAACAAAAAAACAACCGGCTTCAAAAACACTATTCCAAAACAATAGATATCATGGGCACTAAACAGTATAAAAATAATTGCGTATCTAAAGATACGATTATTAATTCGATTGTATAAATACAATCGAATTAATTAATCTATAACTAGATACGATTATTGTTATTTTTGGAGTCGGTGTCCTCCCGCCGCGGCCCCGCTCTCACCTCTCGCCTGCTCATGTCAGGCGTACGACTCAAGCACATCTTATCCAATAACTATGTATGTAGTCACAAACCTACCTTGGCTGACACTGACTCCAAAAATAACAATAATCGAAACTTTTTTGTTAGAATTTTTTAGCCTCACATATTTCGTTGATTTCACTCTTTTTTTCCAATGTCTTTTCCACTTTACTAGAAGGATTGTTTTCATATAAAAAAAGAATTAATGGTGCACGTTCCTAAGAGGTCTATGGTTAGTTATTATTCCAAGTGCAATAGTGGCTGACTACAGACTCTTTCTTAATTCTTTGGAATAGTTCTAAATTACACTATATTTTAGATTTAATTAATAATTAGGACGACTTTTATAAAAGTCAATTTAAATAATAACTGATGACTCGAAAACAAACATTTCATCATACAAATGTTTTCATCTACCGGGATTCGTACCCAAAACCCTTAGCTTAGACGTCAGGGTTACTAATAACTGTACCACGAGGTACTCAGCACACCCTCAAGACATAATTGAAATTCTTGACATGAGTCCATTCGTTCACAACAAATAGCTTTTGTTTTGGGGGAAGTCTATCGATGTGCATTGATGTGGAGAAATACAAGCGCCGTATAATACGTGGGCGAGTTGCATAATCCATAGAGAATCGAAGTAGAAGCACTAAATTGAATCAACTATAATGAAAATGTATCACTGACGTAATAAATTGACATGTAAACTTGGCCGCCAGACTATCCAAAAAACTCTTTATGTGTATGCAAAGTTAACACGCGTTCCTCCTATATTACTCAAGTTCACGATGGCTTTCACGTGGAAAAGACTGGCTTCGTTTTATAGTAATTTATTTCAATTTATATTGTTTTTTAGCTGAATGTTGATAAAGCTGTAAATGTTGATTTAACGGATTCTTCTTAATAAAGCTCAACCTTTTCCGTAGTGGTGGTAAATTTAAAAACCAAAGAAAACTTGTGACATTCATAAATGTCGTTTCCTTGACCTACATGAATTAAGTGATTTTGATTTGATTTGATTCATCTTGTATAACAAGAGCGTATAGGACGGGAATATCACATACCATCAGGTGACCCTTATGTACGCATGTTTTTTCGTCTCATCAATTAATGTGAGTTGTGCTTTACACATTGTATGGAAAATTTCACACCTTAACTACTAGTATTTGTACTGCTGAGGTTTCCTGTATCGGCAACTCGTGGTCTTAAAAAATGTTAATTAATACCTTTAGCGTCAGAAAGCAGCCAGTTGGATTATGTTTCAGGTGTTTGAAATCAGTTTCAGTGTTAGTATAAATTTCAATTATTACAGATAAAATAAATTTATAAACTACAAGTTAAACTGTATGAAAGACGTTGTACCAAGTCATTTAGATAGGAATAAATACTATTGAGAGTAGCAAACTACAAAGAAAAAAAAAATTTAAATGGCTCTCAGTCTAAAGACTTTAGGTTTTTGTGACTCGTTTTTTATATTTACCGTCCCTTAAGAGGAACGTGTATAAAAATATTCGAAGCTAAAAATAATAAATACCTACCCTTAGTATTTCGCGTTATGATTAGGCATCGTTCTATAATTAACCACATTACACATATTATCCTTACCAACTAGTTTTATATATTACAGGGTATTGTGTCTGATATGTATAACAATTACGGTGTACATAACTTTGCCAAATAACTATGAGATACTAATAATACTAAATTATTTTAAATAATTAATAACAAGAAATATTACTAAATTTTGAAATGCTCCCAAAGCTTTTGCTTAAAACTATATAAAGAGCCATGAAACACATCCAACTCGATGAGACCATTTATTAAATTATACTCCTCAAGAATGCGCTTAACCGGAGACTGTAAGCCTAGATTTGATCTACAGGGTGGGGTATAGAAAATTTTGGTTAATTTAGCTCTCGGATACTTATAAGGGGTCTTAAGTGCAACGCGACTGAGCAGGTACTCACAATTTACTTTATGGTTAATAGTGTTGTAAAGAAAAACTATGTTATACATCACTCTCCTGTCTCTGAGTTTGACCATATTAAATTTAGCCAGTCGTTCCTCATAGGGTTGTCGATGCTAAAAACCATGAGAAAAGAATGCTAAGTGACGGGTAAGTGATCTTTGAATACTCTCAACTCGTTGTGATTGGTTTGCATAAAAAGGACACCATGCAACACTTGCATATTCGAGATGGCTGCGGACTAAGGAGTTGTAGAGTAGAATTTTCGTTTGAGGGAATTTGAAACCTATGGTATTTCTTTTGATAAAACCCAACATTTGTGCTGCTTTAGCGGTACAGTAGTTTATATGAGAAGTGAATTTCAGCTTATTATCTATAATAACTCCTAAATCTCTCATTTCTTCCACTTCCTCTAAATCAACTCCGCCAATCTCGTATCGATAGAAAAGTGGTTTTTTCTTCCTAGTGTACCTCACCAGAAAACATTTATTCAAGTTGAGAGTTATGAGGTTAACGTCGCACCACTTTCTTATCTCATTTAGGTCGATCTGGATTAAGGTGCAGTCGTAGTGGGATTTGACTGGACGAAAAACTTTGAGATCGTCGGCGAATAGGAGTGCCTTACAATGATTACTGTTGTCTGTAATATCATTTATAAATATGGAAAAAAGTAAAGGCCCCAGATGGGAACCTTGAGGCACACCAAATGTAGCAATATACGTCTGAGAATTATGTCCGTCCACAAGAACGCACTGGGGTCGATTCTGTAAATAGGAGTCAAACCACTTCAGCAGCAAACCTTCGATGCCTAGTTGATTTAATTTAGATACAAATATCGTATGGTTCACTTTGTCGAAGGCGCTGCTGAAGTCGGTATAAATTGCATCAACCTGATATCCATGATCTATCACATCAGCCAGCTCCGAGACAAATGAAATCAAGTTGGTCAAAGTAGAGCAGCCTGGCCTAAAACCATGCCGATGCACGCTAATTTGGTCATTAATAAATTGACATATAGAGGACCTTCTTACACGTTCTTTGTATCGTTTTACTTTTAAAATGTTATTTGTTTATTAATTTCATCTTTTCATGTAAGCTCAGCCTTTTTGGAAGTGGTGATAACTAGTAAAAAGAAAAAAAAACTGTTAAAAGTCATAAGTGTCATTTCCTTGGCTTAGATGAATAAAATGATTTTGATTTGATTTGACATAACTGGAGAGTTGAACAAACATATTTCGAATATTAAACTGTGGACTAGATATCGATATAAAGACTGACCCAAAATAATGCCTTTTAACGTTATTATATTTTATAACAAACGAATAAATACATTATTAATAAAAATTTAAAGTTAAAATGCTTAAATTATACTGCGTTGCTCGCAGAACAGCTTTCTTGCATTTCAATAAGGCTCTCTGTTAATTAGCAGGCATTACTGAGAAAAGTGAGGATCAGAAAGGCGTTCATAAGAAACCCTACTATAATACAAAGGTCTTTTGCAGATTAGTCTCGACACTTGTTATTTTAATATGATAAAATTTTTCGTATTATCATCAATGTGTTTTATTACTCTAGTCAAGTAATAATTTAAAATGAATTCTGTTTTTCATTGATTCAATTTCTTTGTGATTTATGAACTTTTCATTAATTTGTTGTACATATAGTTGATATCTGTAATTTCAATGTTCCTATCAGTAAGTCTCCTTACTAAATACTTGAGAATCAACAAATAAACTACTTTTTTCTACTAATAATAATACTGGCTATATATTACCTCTAGTCTCACTTTTCCTCAAGGCAAAGTCCTCCTCTGACCCCTTCCAATGAGTCCTGTCCCCTGTTACTTGTCGATAGTTACCTACTACTTCTTAATTTCTTCTTCCTATCTAACGGCTTATTTTCTTATACTCTTGTTGAGTTTCTGGGATATCAGTTAGTTCCCATTTTTCTCCACTTAATATCCTTAATTCTTCACTCATGACGTGTCCATTTCCATTCTCCTCATTTTTTCTAAGAGCGACGATACTTTTCTCCATTGCTTGTTGACATGCTATTTGGTTTGATGTAAAGCTATTTCAGGCCATGTCTCTCAGCCATAAGGCATATTACGTAGAATGCATTAGTTAAATACCTTAAGGAAATACTTCAAGCTGGCCAACATTCTAGTGGTCTACAAAGCGCTGAAGGTCTGGTGCACACCAGTATCAGCTCAAACCATATGATTGCGTGCAACGCAGAACTACTTGAATTGTCAGAGTATCAGTATCAAAAACAATAATAGTATTATGAATCCGATGCACGCTCAGTATTCATAGAAATAAATCAGGTTACATTTATCTCAAACAAACATTGAGTATCCAGTCAGCATCATACATCATTTTCAGGTAAACGAAGAAAAGTGATTGATGGCACGTAAAATGTGTTTTCATTGTATTTGTTATAAATCTTCATCATTTTATCTATATCCATGTAGAATAGAAATTTATATTCAATTGAATTATTTAGTTTCGTATATTTTATAATAAATATGTCTGCATACGCAGCTCATAATCGCTTTTAACATCAGAGGAATCATAAGATTGTTATCGATCTTATAAAGTGTTTTATAAACGTATATATGAATTTTAAAACCAAAAACACATTGGGTCGTGGAGGGATCGAACCGGGTGCTTCGTGGAGAGAGCCAATGTTTTAACCGATTGCGTTACCTACGCATGAACAAATACTATGAAAGTAGTTAGTAATTAGTGGATTATGACTTGAATTGCTGTACAAAAGTGTGCGGAATAGTAGCAACTTCTCTAGTTACTTTCCTGTAAACTTCAAGCTCGCTTTATTATAATCAAGGAAGTTACGTTTTCTTATCCAATAACATTATACACATCAACTTGCCTTACAACTTCTAATTAATTAATAATTAATAATTAAGACTTAAGTAGTTATAAAATCTTACTAGTTTTCTGCTTGTTGCGGCTAAATCATCTTTAAACAATATGTAAGACAGCAAGTTTATAAATCATTGTTTGTTTTTGTTAACGTTAGATATAAGATCCCTATAAGTACAAGAATATAACAATTCAAACCACAAAATGTTACATAACAAATTATTATACGCTATGTAACGGGTCGGTGGAAGTCTTATCACATATAGTATAATATATAAACTTGTTATAAAATCTCTATGGCTGTACTATTTATGGCTGCTTTTGATGACATTAATATAAGTTATATAGATGACATATCAGTAAAATATTGTTTGAAATTATTTTTCATTTGTTTTTCTTTATGTCAAAATAAGTGAATCCAATGAAGAGATCTAACACATTTTTATATTTTTTACAAAAATGTAAAAAATACAATACTTGCCGCGAATAAAAATTGGTGTCGTTAATTTGAAATGTTACTATTTAAGGACCGAATATTGCATTTTTTAGAGGACGCAATTTAATTTTTGGGACATATGTGGGGGGTCAATAGAAACTTAATCCCAAGTTTGTGGGGTTGCAGCCCTTGTCCCCCGGCCGCCATCTTGGATAAAGCGGTGCAAACACCTTTTTCACGATATCTCGGAAACTATGCGTCCTACAAAAAAAATTGTAAAGACATAATTTGTAGCAAATCACTTTGCCTTCAAACATGTCTAATAACTTTTTGCCCTTAACTTACAATTAAAGAAGTTATAAACAAAAAATTGAGAAAATTACTATAAAAATTATCTTTTTTGCTCTGTAACATTTTTTTATACATTTTACAAAAAAATTACCGTAACCAATCTTGTAGATGGTCTTTTAAGGAAATTTTGTCTGTATTTTTTTTTAACTTCCTTAATTTAAAACGCTGTTACAGTGCTCCAAAGTTGACCGGGTTCGTCAATGCTCATGAGAATCCGGTCAAAACAAAATAAATGCTTAACTTGGTTTTATCATCTTCAGAGACAGAATCATATTTACAATCAGTTATTAGCTAGTCTATTCTACTTTTCTTCGATGGTATAAGGCTGTGGCTCAGAATGTAATTGAACGTCGAATGTGTAGGTTTGGGGAATGACAGGAGTTAAAATTGGAATCATAGTGGGAAGTTCATCTTCAAATCCATTTTCTTCCATTGACTTAGATATTTCCATTATGTAGCTGCATGTTTTGCTAGAACAATGGAGGCATCTGTAGAGGCATTTGAGGCGTGCTTTTCTGCAGCCACACATACTTCCACAATTTCCTTTGCATCTGCAGAAAATTAATTTCATGAGATCGGGGGCTTGGTAGTTTTGATTGGAATCCAAATATTTGCATGCTTATTCCAGCCCCAATCTTCAGGATTTAGATATCTTCTTATAATCTAATTTTTAAGAATGTAACAATAGAAATAAAGATCATAAACTTAAGTTAAACATTTCGTTTTGACTGGATTCTCATGAGCATTGATGAGCTCGGCCAAGTTTGGAGCGCTGTAACAGCGTTTTAAATGATTGAAATTAAAAAAAAATTTTGAGAAAAATTTTCTCAAAGACTATCTACAAGATTGGTCTGAGGATTTTTTTTTGTAAAATGTAAAAAAAGCTATAGAGCAGAAAATAAATTTGTGATAGAAATTGTCTCACTTTAGATTTAAAGCAAAAAGCCATATGAGCATTATACCTCTGTCAGATCGTCCCGGAAACACCGCACATGGAAGCTCTTTCCACAGTTTTGAAGTACATGGAAGGAAGCTCCTTTAAAAGCGCACTGTGGAGGACCGCCACACATCCAGATGGTGGGGATGATATCCTTATTTGTGGCGTGTCTTGCGATTATCCTTTTGCTACAGCAGTCATGATCACCATGCAACTAATACAATTAATTTGTTGGTTACCTCACCCACTCTATTTCATTTTGTTCTGCCTCTGTCGTGGGTGCCACGGTAATATTTGGCTATTCTTGATTTTTCCACTATTTACCCTGAGTGGTTTGGCTATTTTGCAATTGTATTTCCATAGAATAGGAATTTAACCTCCAGAAGACTCAATTTTGCGAGTTTACCACAAAAAACCCTATTTGTCGTATCACCGCTCTTCTACTATAGTTCCCTTACAGGGTCTCGAAATCTCGAGCGATTGCCAATTCCACGGTCATCTAGAAGGCAAAAAGCGTACACGTTCCTTAAAGGCCGGCAACGCTCCTGCGTATCCTCTGGTGTTGGAGAAGAATATGAGCAGCCGTGATCACTTAACATCAGGTGACCCGGACCCTCGTTTGTACTCGTCTTCCATTAAAAATTTATGGGATTATACTAATGCAGCTTTTTTTATGATAATAAGGGACGAGACGAGCAGGACGATCTGCTGATGGTAATTGATTCGCCCTGCCCATTACAATGCAGTGCCGCTCATGATTCTCGGAAAACCCCAAAAATTCTGAGCGGCATTACAACTGCGGTGCAACAAGGTGACGAACCTTGAGACATAAGATGTTAAGTCTCATTTGCCCAGTAATTTCACTAGCTACGGCGCCCTTCAGACCGAAACACAGTAATGCTTACACATTACTGCTTCACGGCAGAAATAAGCGCCGTTGTGGTACCCATAGTCTAGCCGGCAAGCTAGGCGATACTTAATGCAATCTTCATGTAATGAGATCTTCAAATATGAATTGATTTTGAATCGGAAATCGGGGTGAAATTTTAAATAACTGCATTGCTCAGATTAAACAAAATTAATTGAAATGAAGCGAAGTAGTTTCAGAGAACATCTAGTGTTGAGAAAGTTTGATACTATGATGATCAGAGAGAAAGTTTGATTTGCATTGTCTGTTTAGTTTTAACAAACTGTATTTCAGTTGTCAGTCCGGTATTGATGAAGCATGAATTTTATTTTAATGTTTAATAGTCTTTTATATTCAATATAATAAAATATCTATCGATGTCGTTAGAACTTGCCAGACGGCAATGTGTTTATGAATCCTTTACTAGTTTTATATCATGCTTAAATAGTAGAAACAGCTTACACTACTGTATACGACTTTTGTTGATATTTATAGATACGTCGGTCACACTAAAAGTTTTGCTTAACTTAAAAAAACAACATGTTATAACCAAAATATTATATTTATTGCTTTTCAAAATACTCTCCTTTACATTTTAAACATTTTTTCATGCGATCGAACCACTGTTTAAAACAGGAGGACCACAGATCTGGAGGCATGTTTTCTACTTGCTGATTGAACGCTATCACTGCCTCTTCGGAATTGGTAAAAGTGAAACCTTTCACCAAAATTTTGATTTTGGAGAAAATACAGAAAGCACAGGGGGATTTGGAAGCTAAAAATGACGTAGTTTTGTTGGCCGTGTGTGAAGAAGCGTTGTCATGATGTAGTAGAACGCGCCTTTTTGGTCGTCTAAAGCGAACTTTTTTTAATACCCTTGGTAAACAAATGGTAGAATACCACTCAACATTAACACTCTTTTAATCTTCAGGCGGAACTGTGAAGATGGGACCCGTGGCTGAGAAAAAAAATGCGATCATTTTTCGACCAACGGTTCTCGCCTGCCTCACTTCTGGCCTGTTCGTATTTTCAAACACCCATTCACAAGATTGCTGTTTTTTTTCAGGTTCAAAACAATAAATCCACGTTTCGTCTCCTGTGAGAATGTGAATGTGAGAATCATAAACTGCATTAGGATGTCCGTGGTCGTAGTTCATTAGCATCTGTGAGCACCACAGAACAGTTGAAAGAGATGTGAGCACCATTCCACGCGAGCCCACTTCTGCTCCGCTGTCTGTTCATGAGGGATCCAACGACAACAAAGTTTCCGAACTTTCAATTCTTCGTTTAAATTTTTTTGATTTGGCTCATACCAATCTCCAATAGTCCTCGAATTGTCTCATAGGTAATTCGCGGATTTTCTTCAATTAGCCGCTTAACAGTAGCCACATTATTTTCGTTGACGGCAGTTGAAGGCCGCCCTTCACGAAATTCGTCATGTAAAGAAGCCCGACCTCTCTCAAATTCAGTAAACCATCGCCTCACGGTGCTCAAGGAAGGTGAAAACTATTACAGCAACACATGGTAAACGAGATCATGTAGCTACATCAGTTCCCTAAGATATTTGGAAAAATGCTTATATGAAACACCCAGCCCATCTTTTAAGTCGTATAATAACGAAATATCTTAGCCTACATCATATAATACTATACAATTGTAGGTGGCCTGTACAGAACCAGTCAAGAACCATGCATTATTATCTTTAACATAATTTGCTATACTATAGTAAGCCAAAAAGCCTTTGTCAAAGAAGCTTTAAAATATTACTTAAATTCGTGCTCAGTGAGTCCTAATAATGATGTCCTTTATATTGTCTGGCTTCACGTAAGCTAGAAGCTGTACAAGTGTACTCTATAGAAATACCACATAATTTGATAGCACGCACTAATGAGAAAACCTTTACAAACGTAGCGAGGGAATTACGTGATTACATGTTAGAAACACTCTCAATAGAAGCTGATTAAGCTTTACAAGTGATACAAAATACTATACATTTATATTATATTATTGCAGATGAATGAATTACACTGGCCTGTTTTCTTAACTATAGAAGGTAGAGATTTAAGATTAAAAACGTTTTGTTGCAAATTTTATAGGCCTTAATTCTTAGAAACTAAAATTATACATTAGTAACATTTTTAACTTAAAAAAGATAAAACAATGAAAATAGACATTTTTAGTTTAGTGTAAAAAAAATCAACTAAAATGAATTACATCTTATTTAATTTTTATAACTGGTATTGCCTCCTCGAGCTCTGATTACAGCTTCGAGCCGGTTTGGCATACTGAACACTAGGTTTTGGAGCCGATGTTGGGGAATATTCTCCCATTCTTCTACCAGGGTCTGCTTTAGTGCAATGAGGGTAGTAGGTGGTGGTCTGCGATTTCTGACTAGCCTCCCAAGCTCATCCCAGGCGTGTTCAATCGGGTTGAGATCAGGACTTCTTGATGGCCAAGCCATCACGCTGATACCGACGTCCTGAATATACTCTTGTACGATATGAGCCGTGTGTGGCCGGGCATTATCATCCATCAGCATCGATCCATCACCCATATTTGCTAAATACGGCACTGCATACTCATTGAAACTCTCTTGAGCATATATTTGCCCAGTGAGGGTGCCATTTTCTATGGCTACTTGCTCTGTCCGACCTTGTGAAGATATGCCAGCCCATACATGTACACTGCCTCCACCGTATTGGACTCTTTCTGAGATGCAGGCTTGAAGGTATCGCTCACCAGGTCGCCTGTAAACACTTCGCTTTCCATCAGAAGTGTAAAGAGAATCGAGACTCATCTGCAAACAAAATTCTTCACCAGTCTTCATCATCCCACTGCATGTGTTCACGCGCGTATCGAAGTCTCGCTATTCGATGCTGTCTCTCGAGTTTTGGGCCACTCGCTGGTCTTCGGGGTTTCAAATTTGCTTCAGCAAGTCTTCTTCTCACTGTACTGTCACTAATGTAGTTCCTCCGGGTCTGAAGTAGCTGTTGCTGGAGTTCAACTGCATTTTGGTGGCGATTTCTAAACACAGTGGAAATAATATAACGATCTTCTCGGGCACTGGTACACCTGGGTCTGCCATTACAAGGTCTCCTCAGATGGTGTCCAGTCTTTTCGTACCTTCGCTTTACCTTCTGGACCGTTCGTACCGTCAAACCCACCATTCTTGCAGTGCGACGCATACTGATTGCTAGTTCCAGAAAAGCCATGATCCTAGGACATTCTTCAACTGAAAGAGGCATGATAAATAAATGTTATGTGCTTTTTAGCATAAATTTTTAAAACAAGACCCATCGATCTAGAAAAAAAATTAAAACAGAAAGAAAAATGTGAATGGTAAAATTGTAATTCGGAAACGTCCACTTTGAAAAAGGAATAGTTTTGTTTTTTGAAGTTTTTTTTCAGCCAATTCTAAAAAGAAGGTAACCGACTATAAAGTTTTTATGTACAAAATTAAATTCTCTTTGGAGACCTTTATTTTATTTCGAAAGTATATCTTGTGAAATTAAAACGTTATCGCAATTTTAAAAGTGTGATACTTACTTTTGAAGGCCAGTGTAG
>CATIXN010000025.1:8711079-8740746 GCA_949711725.1 Leptidea reali | reverse complement strand
GAGTGGATATGTAGTTTTTTATTTATTTTATTGTAAATTTGAGCTGAGAGACTATTGTATTGTGCGCTAGCAAACTTTGTTTTTGTTCGAGGGACTTTAGTTACGTTAGGTTGCCTCCTACTTTGTTTATTATTTACGAGATATGGTACTTCTTTATGTTTTTTGATTAAAACATATTTCAGAAACAGTTTCCTCACAGAGAGTAAACCGCACTCAAGGTAAAGTTGTTCTGTAGAATATCTGTAACGTTTGAAATACATGGCCTTAATCAATGCTCGTTGCGAGCGCTCAATGTCTAAAAACTTTATTTTTGCAGCACCTCCCCACACTGGAATGCAGTAGGTTAGGATGGATTCAACTAGTGCAGTATATATTCTCTTTAGCAGAGTGTTAGAGGAATCACTATCGTTCTCAGATTTGTCATTCTTTGGGACCACGTACCTCAGCGAGCGAAAAACCCATATTAATTTTCTGACTCTTTCAGCCAGTTGCTCAAGGTGAGGGTACCAGGAGAGCCTCTGATCAAGTATGACTCCTAGATATTTGAAATTATCTACTTTATTGATTTGGGGACAGTTACAGTTATTATGTTTGCTAAGTTTACAGTTATGAACTTTCAGATTAAAGTTGCCATCGGGCTGATTATTATTATAAATACTGAAGCATATATAATTTGGTTTAGAAGTATTTAATGATAGTAAATTAGACTTCAGCCAAGCAGATATTTGAGCCATTCCTTTTTCAGCGCTATTTTTTACATCTGCCCAGGTACTTCCAGAAAAGACAACGGCTGTATCATCAGCGTACGAAAAAATTTTAGCATTATCGATTGTAAAATTGCACAGTTCGTTTATATATATTAGGAATAAAGTAGGGCCTAATATGCTGCCCTGAGGTACACCATATGTTACCTCTGTAGCTTCGCTGGAATACTGTTCTAATTTTACTTTTTGTTTTCTTTGAGAAAGATAATCTTTAAAAAGAGTTAAAGGCATACCTCTGATTCCAATATTTTCCAGCTTGTTCACAAGAATAGGGACAGAAACCGTGTCAAAGGCTTTTTTTAAGTCTAGAAATACTGTTATACACTTTGAATTTTGATCAAGATGTTCGGTTACTAATGAAGATAGCGCAGTTACAGCGTCTTCTGTGGATATAACTTTTCTGAATCCAAATTGCGAGGGAGATATTATATTAAATCTGTTAAGAAAGTTAAGAAGGCGAGAATTTATTAGCTTTTCTAAAATTTTAGAAATGCAAGGCAAGATAGATATAGGTCTGTAATTATTAACGTCATTTCTGTCCCCATTCTTGTATACTGGGGTAATAATTGACTGTTTTAAGGAGGAAGGGAAGATTCCCTTACTAAAGCAAAGATTTGCAAGATGAGTTATAATTGGTACAATATCATTCTTTACATACTTTAAATACTTAGTTGGGATCCCATCCCACCCAGGAGCACTGTTCATTTTAAGACTCTTTAACACAATATCTACTTCGTTAAGGTCTGTTTCAAGAAGTACGAAAGAGTTTAATTGAGTGACTGTATTATTAATTAGATTATTGAAAATGTGCAATGGCGTAGGATCTATATGTTCTGCAAGTTGCTTACCAATGTCTGCAAAGAACTTGTTTACGAAATTTGCTGATTCATAAGGTGAAGATGTGGTGTTTAGTAACTCTGTGCTCTTAGATTTAGTTTTACTTGAGTATGTGATGTTTTTTATATTTCTCCAGAGTAATTTATTGTTAGCGACAGATTTTGCAATGAGATCTCTTTCGTATTGCCTTTTTAGTTTTTTTATTAAGTTATTTACATAGTTTCTGTATCTACTATATGTTATTTTTAATATTTCGTTATGAGGATCATGTTTTGACTGCATTTGTAATTTATTTCTGTTATTTATACATCTAAGAATACCGGGAGTAATCCACGGCTTAATAATTCGTTTGCTCTTTGGTATTTTTACTGTTACAATATTATTTTTTATAGAATCTGATAATTTTTGCAGTAGCTGCTCACTCAACACATTCGGATCAGTGCAGTTAAATAATTCAAGTAATCCTAAGTCTTGTAAATAATTTCGAGCCTTTTCATAGTCTATTGTACTTTTTATCTTATTGGCTCTCATAAAATGTTTAATTTTAGACAGGCATAAAAATGTAGTGTAGTGGCCCGTTGTAGTTGTATGTAATATGGCGATAAAAGCCGAGATTTTTTGTTTATTTATTTTTAACATAATATGATCCAAGCATGAATTTTCCCTAGTTCCCAGCGTGTGACCTGGAAGTATCCCATAATCTGAGAGTGTATTGAGATAATTTACTCTATTCCTGTATTCTTGAGAGAGATCGTTTTTTGGTATAAGATTTAAATTCAAGTCTCCGGTAATAACTATGTTGTTTTTTGTTTTAATTTTACTAAGCTGACAGCATAACGAATTTAAAAACGGTTCAATGTTCGATATTGATGGGGAACGACAGATACATAGTAATGAGTTATTTAAAATATCAATTTGTATACAAGACGCATGTGTCAATCTAATCTCCTTTACTTTAGCTTTTATGGATGACTTTATATAGACGGTAACCCCATCATTTTGATTCAGTTGTTGAGTAGTGAAGTAAGAGTCGTAATTAGGAAGTTGAGGTATGGGCTTGTTAGTACTCAGTCTGCATTCTGTTAAAACAAGTATATCTGGATCAAAATTGAAGTGAGACACAGTTAATAAGAAGTCGTCAAAGTTAGAGTAGATACTTCGTATATTTTGAGAAACAATAGTCAGATCACTCTGCTTCACATTTATGTAGTTACTAAGTTTAATGGGATCACACTCAACAGACCGCGCTAGTTCTAAAGTGTCTATTTCTTTTATAGTTTTTAAGGACTCAACCATTATTAAAGGTCATATAAATAATACGTCCTAGAAGCGCGTCTCTATTTTCAAGGGTTACATGCATATAAAATGTACATGTATATAGAAAAATAATATTCATTTTAGAACCTTCCATAAATTCCATAGCAAAGTTGCAGCAGTGCGAGAAAGTTATGTGAGTGCCTCCAGACAGAACCGATTTACATTGTTGAGTAAAAATAATAAGGCATTTAACTATACAATATGCTAAATAAAAAGCCCGTGTATAAAGACTATCAGTATTTAGTGTAATATAGTATTGAGTGTTAGTTAAGTTGTGTGTAAGTATTAAGGGTGTGTATGTACTGTGGATTGAAAGTAACAAAAGTAACGTATTATAATTTAAGTAAAGTCGAAATAGGTAGCTTAAAAATATTTTAGTAAACTCTATATATAGTCATGTATTACGTAATTGTTGTACTTGAGACTCACTGTTCACTGTAATAATCTGCGAATTATCATCCCGGCGAAGGAATACTTTTCCGAAGTTTGTCCAGCAATATTTATATTTATGTGACAATTTTAAATCTCTAGCTAGAAAATACAGCCTGGCTCCTTTCGGTGTGAGGTTTTCCGATATGAAAATCGGTATATCTGTGTTTGTTTGAAGACCTAGATGTTTTGCACATAGTTTATTGCTTTTGTTTCTGTTGTTATATAATTTAGCCGATTTAATGAGTGTGTAATGCCCGGCCACACACGGCTCATATCGTACAAGAGTATATTCAGGACTTCGGTATCAGCGTGATGGCTTGGCCACCAAGAAGTCCTGATCTCAACCCGATTGAACACGCCTGGGATGAGCTTGGGAGGCTAGTCAGAAATCGCAGACCACCACCTACTACCCTCATTGCACTAAAGCAGGCCCTGGTAGAAGAATGGGAGAATATTCGCCAACATCGGCTCCAAAACCTAGTGTTCAGTATGCCAAACCGGCTCGAAGCTGTAATCAGAGCTCGAGGAGGCAATACCAGTTATTAAAAATTAAATAAGATGTAATTCATTTTACTTGATTTTTTTTACACTAAACTAAAAATATCTATTTTCATTGTTTTATCTTTTTTAAGTTCAAAATGTTACTAATGTATAATTTTAGTTTGTAAGAATTAAAGCCTATAAAATTTACAACAAAACGTTTTTAATCTTAAATCTCTACCTTCTATAGTTAAGAAAAAAAAAATTTTAAAAGTGTGATACCTACTTTTGCAGGCCAGTGTAATTAATTCATCTGCAATATAAATATAATATAAATGTATAGTATTTTGTATCACTCGTAAAGCTTAATCAGCTTCTATTGAGAGTGTTTCTAACATGTAATCACGTAATTCCCTCGCTACGTTTGTAAAGGTTTTGTCATTAGTGCGTGCTATCAAATTATGTGGTATTTCTATAGAGTAAACTTGTACAGATTCTAGCTTACGTGAAGCCAGACAATATAAAGGACATCATTATTAGGACTCACTGAGCACAAATTTAAGTAATATTTTAAAGCTTCTTTGTCAAAGATGGCTTACTATAGTATAGCAAATTATGTTAAAGATAATAATGCATGGTTCTTGACTGGTTCTGTACAGGCCACCTACAATTGTATAGTATTATATGATGTAGGCTAAGATATTTCGTTATTATACGACTTAAAAGATGGGCTGGGTGTTTCATATAAGCATTTTTCCAAATATCTTAGGGAACTGATGTAGCTACATGATCTCGTTTACTAAGTGTTGTTGTAATATTTTATGTTATTGTCACTCCCTATGTTATACAAATATATTTCTACATGGGGCACACTAAAGTTCTTGCACTTCTAGCTAATCGGAACTATATGAATTTCGAATGTTATATTTTTTGAAACGTTGCAACCTGTCTTAGTAACAAAAAAAAACAATTGGCGTGAAATCATTTGTCAATTGTTTTTTATCACACATAAAAGTTCTACGTTCACAAATAAAATGGAAATAAGTCGAAAATATTTTTGAGCGATGATTTTTTAAGATTTTAAAAGTACTCTCTCTCCGCAAGACTGTGGCGCTCGTTTTCAAAATGCTTCTGGGAGAGAAGCACCTTCCTTGAGCACCGTTTTGAACCTGAAAAAAAAACAGCAATCTTGTAAATGGGTGTTTGAAAATATGAACAGGCCAGAAGTGAGGCAGGCGAGAAACGTTGGTCGAAAAATGATCGCATTCTTTTTCTCAGCCACGGGTCCCATCTTCATAGTTCCGCCTAAAGATCAAAAGAGTGTTAATGTTGAGTGGTATTCTACCATTTGTTTACCAAGGGTATTAAAAAAAGTTCGCTTAAGACGACCAAAAAGGCGCGTTCTACACTACATCATGACAACGCTTCTTCACACACGGCCAACAAAACTACGTCATTTTTAGCTTCCAAAATCCCCCTGTGCTTTCTGTATTTTCTCCAAAATCAAAAATTTGGTGAAAGGTTTCACTTTTACCAATTCCGAAGAGGCAGTAATAGCGTTCAATCAGCAAGTAGAAAACATGCCTCCAGATCTGTGGTCCTCCTGTTTTAAACAATGGTTCGATCGCATGAAAAAATGTTTAAAATGTAAAGGAGAGTATTTTGAAAAGCAATAAACATAATATTTTGGTTATAACATGTTGTTTTTTTAAGTTAAGAAAAACTTTTAGTGTGACCGACGTATCTATAAATATCAACAAAAGTCGTATACAGTAGTGTAAGCTGTTTCTACTATTTAAGCATGATATAAAACTAGTAAAGGATTCATAAATACATTGCCGTCTGGTAAGTTCTAACGACATCGATTGATATTTTATTATATTGAATATCAAACACTATTAAACATTAAAATAAAATTCATGCTTCATCAATACCGGACTGACAACTGAAATACAGTTTGTTAAAACTAAACAGACAATGCAAATGAATCTTTCTCTTTGATCATCATAGTATTAAACTTTCTCAACACTAGATGTTCTCTGAAACTACTTTGCTTCATTTCAATTAATTTTGTTTGATCTTAGCAATGCAGTTATTTAAAATTTCACCCCGATTTCCGATTCAAAATCAATTCATATTTGAAGATCTCATTACATGAAGATTGCATTAAGTATCGCCTAGCTTGCCGGCTAGACTATGGGTACCACAACGGCGCTCATTTCTGCCGTGAAGCAGTAATGTGTAAGCATTACTGTGTTTCGGTCTGAAGGGCGCCGTAGCTAGTGAAATTACTGGGCAAATGAGACTTAACATCTTATGTCTCAAGGTTCGTCACCTTGTTGCACCGCAGTTGTAATGCCGCTGTTGTAGTTGTTTTTTGGGGTTTTCCAAGAATCATGAGCGGCACTGCATTGTAATGGGCAGGGCGAATCAATTACTATCAGCAGATCGTCCTGCTCGTCTCGTCCCTTACTGTCATAAAAAAAGCTGCATTAGTATAATCCCATAAATTTTTTAATGGAAGACGAGTACAAACGAGGGTTCGGGTCACCTGATGTTAAGTGATCATGGCTGCTCATATTCTTCTCCAACACCAGAGGATACGCAGGAGCGTTGCCGGCCTTTAAGGAACGTGTACGATTTTTGCCTTCTAGATGACCGTGGAATTGGCAATCGCTCGAGATTTCGAGACCCTGTAAGGGAATTATAGTAGAAGAGCGGTGATACGACAAATAGGGTTTTTTGTGGTAAACTCGCAAAATTGAGTCTTCTGGAGGTTAAATTCCTATTCTATGGAAATACAATTGCAAAATAGCCAAACTACTCAGGGTAAATAGTGGAAAAATCAAGAATAGCCAAATATTACCGTGGCACCTACGACAGAGGCAGAACAATATGAAATAGAGTGGGTGAGGTAACCAACAAATTAATTGTATTAGTTGCATGGTGATCTTGACTGCTGTAGCAGAAGAATAATCGCAAGACACGCCACAAATAAGGATATCATCCCCACCATCTGGATGTATGGCGGTCCTCCACAGTGCGGTTGTAAAGGAGCGTCCTTCCATGTACTACAAAACTGTGGAAAGAGCTTCCATGTGCGGTGTTTCCGGGACGATCTGACAGAGGTATAATGCTCATATGGCTTTTTGCTTTAAATCTAAAGTGAGACAATTTCTATCACAAATTTATTTTTTGCTCTATAACTTTTTTTTACATTTTACAAAAAAAAATCCTCAGACCAATCTTGTAGATAGTCTTTGAGAAAATTTTTCTCAATTTTTTTTTTAATTTCAATCATTTAAAACGCTGTTACAGCGCTCCAAACTTGGCCGAGTTCATCAATGCTCATGAGAATCCAGTCAAAACGAAATGTTTAACTTAAGTTTATGATCTTTTTTTCTATTGTTACATTCTTAAAAGTTAGATTATAAGAAGATATCTAAATTCTGAAGATTGGGGCTGGAATAAGCATGCAAATATTTGGATTCCAATAAAAACTACCAAGCCCCCGATCTCATGAAATAAATTTTCTGCAGATGCAAAGGAAATTGTGGAAATATGTGTGGCTGCAGAAAAGCACGCCTCAAATGCCTCTACAGATGCCTCCATTGTTCTAGCAAAACATGCAGCTACATAATGGAAATATCTAAGTTAATGGAAGAAAATGGATTTGAAGATGAACTTCCAACTATGACTCCAATTTTAACTCCTGTCATTCCCCAAACCTACACATTCGACGTTCAATTACATTCTGAGCCACAGCCTTATACCATCGAAGAAAAGTAGAATAGACTAGCTAATAACTGAGTGTAAATATGATTCTGTTTCTGAAGATGATAAAACCAAGTTAAGCATTTATTTCGTTTTGACCGGATTCTCATGAGCATTGACGAACCCGATCAACTTTGGAGCACTGTAACATCGTTTTAAATGAAGGAAATTAAAAAAAATACAGACAAAATTTCCTTAAAAGACCATCTACAAGATTGGTTACGGTAATTTTTTTGTTAAATGTATAAAAAAATGTTACAGAGCAAAAAAGATAATTTTTATAGTAATTTTCTCAATTTTTTGTTTATAACTTCTTTAATTGTAAGTTAAGGGCAAAAAGTTATTAGACATGTTTGAAGGCAAAGTGATTTGCTACAAATTATGTCTTTACAAAATTTTTTGTAGGACGCATAGTTTCCGAGATATCGTGAAAAAGGTGTTTGCACCGCTTTATCCAAGATGGCGGCCGGGGGACAAGGGCTGCAACCCCACAAACTTGGGATTAAGTTTCTATTGACCCCCCACATATGTCCCAAAAATAAAATTGCGTCCTCTAAAACATGCAATATTCGGTCCTTAAATAGTGACATTTCAAATTAACGACACCAATTTTTTTTCGCGGCAAGTATTGTATTTTTTACATTTTTGTAAAAAATATAAAAATGTGTTAGATCTCTTCAGTAAATTCACTTATTTTGACATAAAGAAAAACAAATGAAAAATAATTTCAAACAATATTCTACTGATATGTCATCTATATAACTTATATTAATGTCATCAAAAGCAGCCATAAATAGTACAGCCATAGAGATTTTATAACAAGTTTATATATTATACTATATGTGATAAGACTTCCACCGACCCGTTACATAGCGTATAATAATTTGTTATTTAACATTTTGTGGTTTGAAATGTTATATTCTTGTACTTATAGGAATCTTATATCTAACGTTAACAAAAACAAACAATGATTTATAAACTTGCTGTCTTACATATTGTTTAAAGATGATTTAGCCGCAACAAGTAGAAAACTAGTAAAATGGTATAACTACTTAAGTCTAGTATTAATTAATTAGAAGTTGTAAGGCAAGTTGAGGTGTATAATGCTGTTATTGGATAAGAAAACGTAACTTTCTTGATTATATTGAAGTGAGGTTGAAGTTTACAGGAAAGTAAATAGAGAAGTTGCTTCTATTCTATCATATTACCGCACCACTTTTATACAGCAATTCAAGTCATAATCCACTAATTACTAACTACTTTTCATAGTATTTGTTAATGCGTGGGTAACGCAATCGGTTAAAACATTGGCTCTCACCACGAAGCCCCCAGTTCGTTCCCCTCCCGCCACGACCCAATGTGATTTTGGTTTTAAAATTCACATATACGTTTATAAAACACTTTATAAGATCGATAACAATCTTATGATTCCTCTGATGTTAAAAGCGAGTATGAGCTGCGTATGCAGACATATTCATTATAAAATATACGAAACTAAATAATTCAATTGAATATAAATTTCTATTCTCCATGGATATAGATAAAATGATGGAGATTTATAACAAAAACAATGACAACACATTTTACGTGCCATCAATCACTTTTCTTCGTTTACCTGAAAATGATGTATGATGCTGACTGGATACTAAATGTTTGTTTGAGATAAATGTAACCTGATTCATTTCTATGAATACTGAGCGTGCATCGGATTCATAATACTATTAATGTTTTTGATACTGATACCCTGATAATTCAAGTAGTTCTGCGTTGCACGCAATCATATGGTTTGAGCTGATACTGGTGTGCACCAGACCTTCAGCGTTTTGTAGACCACTAGAATGTTGGCCAGCTTGAAGTATTTCCTTAAGGTATTTAACTAATGCATTCTACGTAATATGCCTTATGGCTAAGAGACATGGCCTGAAATAGCTTTACATCAAACCAAATAGCATGTCAACAAGCTATGGAGAAAAGTACCGTGGCTCTTAGAAAAAATTAGGAGAATGGAAATGGACACGTCATGAGTGAAGAATTAAGGATATAAAGTTTAGAAAAATGGGAACAAACTGATATCCCAGAAACTCAACAAGAGTATAAGAAAATAAGCCGTTAGATAGGAAGAAGAAATTAAGAAGTCAGTGGGTAACTATCGACAAGTAACAGGGGACACATACACACACACACATACACACACACACACACACACACAATCAATTGTAAATTGTAAAATTTGGTTTTTAATCATTTCTGTTTATTTTTATATTGTTTACTAAATAAAAAGTTATCTGCTAAGGAAGTTGCGAGATATTCCCAATACAAGTGTCCTAAGACAACTTACTGGGAAGTCTCAACCACTAAAAAATGTATATGTAATCTTTGAAATAAACGAAATTTATTATTATTTATTTATTATTATTAACAGGGGACAGGACTCTTTGGAAGGAGTCAGAGGAGGACTTTGCCTTGAGAAAAACTGAGACTAGAGGTAATATATAGCTAGTATGAAAATAGTAGTTAATCTGTTGATTCTTAAGTGTTTAGTAATGATAAGAACATTTTAATTACAGATATCAACTATGTGAGTAACAAATTAATGAAAATTTCATGAATCACAAAGAAATTGAATCAATGAAAAACGGAATTCAGTTTAAATTCTTACTTGACTAGAATAATAATAGACATTGATGATAATAGGAAAAATTTTATCTTATTAAAATTACAAGTCTCGAGACTAATCTGCAAAAGACCTTTGAAATTGATAGTATAGCATGGTTTCCTTATGAATGCCTTTCTGATGCTCACTTTTCTCAGTAATAGCTGCTAATTAACAGAGAGCCTTATTAAAATGCAAGAAAGCTGTTCTGTTCTGCAAGCAACGCAGTATAATGGAAGCATTTTAAATTTAACTTTTTTAAATAATGTATTTATCCGTTTGTTATAAATAATTACGTCAAAAGGCATTATTTTGAATCAGTCTTTATATCGATATTTAGTCCACAGTTTAATATTTATAATATGTTATTTCAACTCTCCAGTTATGTCAAATCAAATCAAAATCATTTTATTATTTTAGGCCAAGGAAATGACTTATGACTTTTAACAATTTTTTTTCTTTTTACTGGTTACCACCACTTTCAAAAAGGTTGACCTTTAATGACAAGATGAAATTATTAAACAAATAACATTGTAATAGTAAAACGATACAAAGAACGCGCAAGAAGGCATCGAACGATCATTTTATATCATGACATACAACCACGCACGCTCAGTTGAACATAACACGAGAACGTAACAGTTTGGTACTTGGTTGTATTATTTTGTTACTTTATCTCTACTTTTAAACCTTTTTAGTCTGACAGCCACGCAGTTTCTATGCTTTTTGCTCACCCCAAAAGTGTAAAAATAAGTTTAAATAATAATATTGTAGCGA
Source organism: Leptidea reali (assembly GCA_949711725.1). Taxonomy (NCBI): domain Eukaryota; kingdom Metazoa; phylum Arthropoda; class Insecta; order Lepidoptera; family Pieridae; genus Leptidea; species Leptidea reali. The sequence continues at coordinate 8,729,712 of CATIXN010000025.1, read as the reverse complement.
TTATATCTATCAATTTATATTTTTTTTATAATATTGACATAGAACGATGCCTAATCACAACGCGAAATACTAAGGGAATTATCTTTAGCTTCGAATACTTTCATACGCGTCCCACTTAAGGAACGGAAATATAAAAACAAGTCACAAAAGGATCTTAATGTCCTTGTTTCGGTAAAGTAACATGACGTACAAGTGTGAGCCATTTAACATAATTTTTTTCTTTGTAGTCCGAACTTTTATTTACACCTTGTAATTTGCTACTCTCAACAGTATTTTTTCCTATCTAAATGACTTAGTACACCGTTTTTCATACAGTTTAACTTATCCTAATAATATTATAAATGTGAAAGTTTGTATGTCTGGATGTATGTTTGAACTTCTTTGATGCAAAAACTACTGAATGGATATTGATGAAACTTTACAATAACATAGCTTACACACCAGAATAACATATAGGCTATAATTTATAAAAATATTGTGTGAATTATCTATACATATAAATAAAAATAGGATATTATGAATATATATACGGAACACATACACCAAAATAACATTTTTTACAATTTTTGTCTGTCTTTCTGTCTGTCTGTCATTTATTGGCAGGTAGCTGATGTAAAAAGGAGTAACTTAGGCTACGTTTATTTAAGAAAAATAAAGTAATGTTGCAATGTCCAAGAAACGGTCTAACTCTAAAAATAATTTATATGGCAAAACAACGTTTGCCGGGTCAGCTAGTAGTTTATAAATGTATTTTATCTGTAATAATGGAAATCTACGCTTAAAATGAAACAAATTTCAAACACCTGAAACATAATCCAATTGGCTGCTTACTGGTGGTAAATGTATTAATTAACATTTTTAATGTCCACGAATTGCCGGTACTGGAAACCATAGCAGTTTTTAGACTAGTAGTTAAGGTGAGAGATTTTTCATATGATTTGTAAAGCACAACTCACATATGATGATACAAAAAAACACACGTACATACCGGTCACCCGATGTATGTGATCATCGAGTATGGGATTCTCTTGCTATACAAGATGAATCAAATCAATTTAAAATCACTTCATTCATGTAGGTCAAGGAAATTACACTTATGAATACTACATTTTTCTTTTGTTTTTATATTTACCACCACTACGAAGGTTTAAAAGATTGAGCTTAAATGAGAAGTGGCAATAAACTCATTGCCACTCCATTAAATTAACATTTACAGTTTTATCAACATTCAGCTAAACAATATATGAAATAAATTACTATATAGAGAAGCCAGACTTTTCCACGTGAAAGCCGTTGTGAACTTGAGTAATAAAGGAGGAACTCGTGTTAATTTTCCATACCCATAAATAGTTTTTTAGATAGTCTGGCGGTCACGTTTCCATGTCCATTTATTACGTCAGTGATACATTTTCATTACAGTTGATTCAATTTAGTGCTTCAACTTCGATTCTCTATGGATTATGCAACTAGCCCACGTATTATGCGGCGCTTGTGTTTCTCCACATCAGTGCACATCGATAGACTTCTCCCGAAACAAAAGTTATTTGTTGTGAACTAATGGACTCGTGTCAAGAATTTCAATTATGTCTTGAGGGTATGCTGAGTACCTCGTGATACAGTTATTAGTAACCCTGACGTCTAAGCTAAGGGTTTTGGGTCCGAATCCCGGTAGATGAAAACATTTGTATGATGAAATGTTTGTTTTCGAGTCATCAGTTATTATTTAAATTGACTTTTATAAAAGTCGTCCTAATTATTAATTAAATCTAAAATATAGTGTAATTTAGAACTATTCCAAAGAATTAAGAAAGAGTCTGTAGTCAGCCACTATTGCACTTGGAATAATAACTAACCATAGACCTCTTAGGAAAGGGCACCATTAATTCTTTTTTTATATGAAAACAATACTTCTAGTAGAGTGGAAAAGACATTGGAAAAAAAGAGTGAAATCAACGAAATATGTGAGGCTAAAAAACTTTAACAAAAAAGTATCGATTATTGTTATTTTTGGAGTCAGTGTCAGCCAAGGTAGGTTGTTACATACATAGTTATTGGATAAGATGTGCTTGAGTCGTACGCCTGACATGAGCAGGCGAGAGGTGAGAGCGGTGCCGCGGCGGGTGGACACCGACTCCAAAAATAACAATAATCGTATCTAGAAATAGATTAAGTAATTAGATTGTATAAAGATACGCAATTATTTTTATACTTTTTAGTGCCCATGATATCTATTGTTTTGGAATAGTGTTTTTGAAGTCGGTTGTTGAAGGTTGGCTGAAGTTACCATGAGCAGCTTTCGACAACGACCAGAACTTGCGTGTTCCGGTCGGGTAACTGGAAAGCTGCTCGCCGATTTTGACGACGTGTTTTGACTTTGCACGGGCGATTTGCCGCTTAAAATATCTGGAAGCACGGTTGTATTTCCTCTTTAGAACTATGCAGTTCGGATCCTTTGTGCCTAGCGCCGCAACCCAAGTTCGATACGCCTGTTTTTTGCAGTCAGATGCTGCTTTAACTGACGCATCGAACCAGGGCTGTGATCTGCCACCGATCGGTACTACAGAGCTTGGTATAAAAATATCCATGCCCTGTAGTATCACATCGGCTACTGCAACGGCGCAGGCACTAGGATCATCCGAAGGGAAACAAACCCTGCTCCAAGGGTAGGATGCAAAAAAGGAACGCATCCTATCCCAATCTGCTGACTTGTAGTGCCAAACGCGGCGGGTCGCTGGTGGTCTGCGACGTTGGCGTCGGATAGGCACTACACTCCTGACCAGGCAATGGTCGGACGTTCCGAGAGGGGCGTCGACAAAGACCTGGTAACCATCGGGATGTGTAGTCAGCAGAAGATCTAATAAGGACGGCATGTGGCTATCCACATCCGGGAGCCGCGTTGGTGACTCAACCAATTGGGACAGATCGTACGCCAATGCAAAATTATGCACAGATCGCCCTGCGTAGTCATTCGGCATTGTGCCCGTTGAAATCACCCAAGACTACGATTTCAGCGGAGGGGATCTGTGCAAGGACGTCTGGCGTCTCTGGCGTTCTGTACCAGTGCTCTCCCAACTGAGCTAGCTGTTCGAGTGACGTATCATCATAAGATCTTGTATGCTTTGTTCAACTCTCAGGTTGTGGCTTCATCTATAGGATCTACTTTACAGTTGATAACCTGCTCAACCCCAATATTTGCATATTATGAAATTGGCTTGAGATTCGCTCTTGTATATCTAAACAATTTGTTTTGTTTTTAAAGTGATTACCCTCACTTCTAGGATTAATTTTCAGTTGGAAGAGCACTGGCACGCAACACCAGAAGTCGTGGGTTCGAGCCCCGCATCGTTCATACAAAAATTGTTGTCAAATTTTATTTGTTCTTACACTTACTTGATAAGATGCATCTTTTGTTTAATTTAATTCAGTAATCAAGTAATAAGTATAAATTACTTAATTTAAGTAATTATTAACTTCAATTATTTACATATAAATTTGCTGACATTTTGTATTGTTTGTTTGACTTGTTATTAATTGACTTGGTATGGAAAACTTTTATTATGATTTGTAACATCTTATGTATAAGTGAAAGAAGTGGAAAGTAGACTGTGCTGTGGTTGTCTGTAGTAGAGTACTGCCATAGACACCCACAGACAGCAGTAGCTGTTACACTAAATAATGTGCCCCTGTATCGTCGCATTCCGGTTCGAAGAATCTGGATGTAATAACTGGCATTTTATTGATATGGAACTTTCCATTTTCAATTCTCTGTGTGATTGAATGATGCATTAATATTTCGATTATATTTTCATTGTTATCTATCTATTAAATAGCGGGCTATCTGCTCCATCATTTACTGTCGTGCGAAATAGCCAATTGGAGCAAAAGCTTGTAATACAAGTTTTTGTTTCACAAAATTTGCAATAAGGTCCTTACATTCAAAACGACAGGAATACGGATTAACAAATAATTATGGTTGAATTTATAAAAACTTAACTCTAGTGAATAATTAATGGCTAATAGTTCCAATGCAAATATCCAGGGTACCTGTAAGTATTTACATGGATATTTTAAGAAGGTTCTTGAAATACGTTTTGTGTATATTATTATTGAAGTTTTTATGTTTATAATAATGCTGGCTTTATAAATCTAACAAAGCTTTCCACTAACCTAATTATAATTTTGCTGTTGTGAATTATAATAGGTGGAGTCTTAAGGTTGGACAGTTTTGAAATCATGCTATAAACTATTTTTGATTACTATAGACTAAAAAATCTATATTTGATTTTAATTAAAGAAAGTTATAACAGTATTTTTTTTAATTAACACGAGTGTTACACAATTAGATAAACACTTTTAAAGGATTAAAACAAATTCATTCAGGGGGACTGAAAACGTGCTCTGAAAAGGTCACGAAACATCAGGTAAGTTAAGATAATAATAAAAATATTACTTTTAAGAAAAATTAATGTATAAACACAGTTACAATTATAGGCGTTATACCTACTCCTTTGAAGAAAAAGTTATTTCCAATCGTTTTATGACTTGAAATATTCTTGAAATCTAGGAGTCCTCGTACTTTACACTGTCATTACACAAAAACAAAAATGAAAAATGATAGATATTGTAACGATAAAACTAAAGTTGTTAATCAAAACATACATTTAATTGAAACACTCAATGTTATTGTTGAATGAATCTCATCTTGATAAGATGGAGTTTATTACGATTACGTTACGTTATTGTGATTGTATTGTACTTGAGTCACTTTGAATTATAGAAACGACTGAAATGTTCTATTTTATTGCTTTACAAAAACATTTTTGCTGCCGTTACATTTGTGTATTGGAAAGTGTTAGTGTAGTTTTTATTGAGTTGATTGTACAAAGAGCACTATACGTAGTTTAGGTACGGCTAAATACATTTCTGTGATAAATGATTGAAAAAAATATTTTTCTACTGGATTATTTAAACTTTCAAATTCTAATTCAAATAATGAATTCAAAATAGGATATGTTATCATTACAAAAAAACTACCACACATTCGAAAAAGTATGCCTCAAACCTGAGAAGAAAACTCAGCGGGCTTCTTTTTTCATTTTATACTCGATTTAAACTTGCCTAAACTGCATCTATCCTTGTCCCTTTTTAATATTATATAAATAATCTTAATCGTACACAAAGCTAATGTTCTTAATATAGCTTAATAATTTATGGATTTGGTAATATTCTAATGGAGAATTCTATTAATTTATAATAGGCCCATTCCTAGCTAAAGGAATACCCTATGGCAAGAACAAAATGATGTTTCATGGTATGTTTCCAGTTAAAAAGTAAAGGAGTTTTTATCCGGACTAACCTTAATCTTGCAATTGCAAATTACATCTTAATCTGCAAATGAAATACCCGTATCTCGACAAAACTATAAGAAATGACAAACTATAAGGATATTTATTTATTTAAATCGGCTTTACACACAAATAATCGGTGCCCACCCGTCTCACACGCCGATTAACCGTGAGTAAAGCCTATTTAAATAAAGTTAATAATGTCTTATGAAATTTAAAAAGGGTTTTATTTTTCTGTAAAGTAACTGTACTGTTCAAAATCATCATAATCTACCATATTTCGATGTCCGTGAACGACGTAATTCCACAGTAAGAAATGAAAAGTATGTTTGATACTAACAAACACAATATTTTAAATTGTTTCTAACTAGACTTGGACTATGACACCTTTATATGGAAGACGTGTAATCATACTGGTCACCCAACTGCTATTTGATCACTGCCGACCTCATAAGCATGTATGTTTAATACATACGAAACACAGTCACCGCTTCAAAAAAATTGAAAACAAATTATGTCAGTGTGGTTTAAGTGATTAAAGTATTCAATACATTAATTGTACGTGATTCAACAATTTACAACAGTTAAATATTGTATTACAAATAGCTAGAGTTTAATTTGTTATTTGAGTGTTTGCTGGATATAATGAATGTGGGTGTATATTACACACAATATTGGCTGGCTGATTTATGACACGTATCTATTGTGTAGTAATGAGATGGTGTTGATAGCAGAGCTAATGTATTATCCAGACTTCTATTGTGAGTGGAGCTTGTGACTTAACCATAGAAGACTTATTTATTTTTGACGTACACAAAGCCTTAATATACGTCTCAGAGACGCCGTACACGTATAAATTTCAATCTGTTGCATACAGAGATATATATATATATATAATTCTTTCCCCATTTTCGAAATATTATTTAACGGGAACTTAAATTTCGAATATAACTTAATACTTAAAATAAAACAACCCAAGACGTCGCGTGTTTGAACACACCAGTGACCGCGATTGATTAAATATGTGTGCGTGACAAACATGGACTCATCGTGTTTAAATATCTGTGCGTTTGTTCTGACCGAGTTTTTCTGTCCTGAGTATCAACAAAGCTAATAAACTGAAACGAATAAATAAACAAGTGATAAAATAATACACAATAGTTTCACAAATTAAATTTGGAAACAAAATTTAGGAACGATGCGGGAGTCAAACCTACGAACTCTCACGTTCCGTGCGAGCGCTGAGCCAACCTGGACCCACAACCTGAGACTTGAACAAGACATATCAAGATTTATGGACGGTACGTCATTCGAGCGGTCGTTCAGTGGAATGGCGCTCGCATGGCACGCGAGAGGTCCCTCGGTTCGAATCCCGCATCGTTCAAAAATTTGTGTAATTAATCCCAGTGAAGGTTATCACTTTTATATCTTTTATGTCTCGTGCCAGAATTTGGCGAGTCCACATTTCCTGAGGATGCCTCGTGTAGAGGGGAAACACGTGTCGAATTGATTGAAGACGAATCTTAGTGGTTTTTACACTCAAGAAAGCTCACAACATTTGAATGGTTATCACTTTAAAAAAAATCACAAATTGCTTACATTTGAAAGAGGGACATCTCAAGTCAATTTCATGATATCCAAATATTGAGGTTGAGTAACTGTAAAACAGATCCTGTAGATGAAGCCACAACCTGAGAGTTAAACAAGATATATCAAGATTTATGTACGATACGACACTCTTTGTCGTTATATTACAAAGATTTGCAAATTTATTGATGAATTATCAAGAAAACATTAAGCAAAAGTAATACGCATTTTCATTACCTTTAAATATGTTATTAAACATGAAACAAAGGCTTAAAGCTTGTGGTACAAACAAACGGCCTAAAAAGACAAATCATGAGACAGAATTATAAATACATATTGTGAATATTCATAAAATGTTACAATTTCAATATTCACTGAGTCTTCATTAATAATCGTAGGAATCGTTCATTACATCTAAGCAGCCCGCTTTATAAAGGACTTCAAAACTGTACAAGTAATAAAAAAATCCATGTAAATACTTACAGGTACCCTGGATATTTGCATTGGAACTAGTAGCCATTAATTATTCCCGACTTAACTTTTTATAAATTCAACCATAATTATTTGTTAATCCGTATTCCTGTCGTTTTAATAGTAATATTGGTAATAGCGAAAATGTTATTATTAAATTATCCTCCAGTCAAAAAGGAAAGATTATTTTGTTTCAAAAACAAAACATAATAAGTAATTACAATTTGACAGCAGCTGCTTCCAATCCACTTTAACTTTTCTAACAATCTAATTATAACATTTTATCTTTTACATCTGGGAGGATGTAGGGTTTCTGTGTATATTATTAAATATTTATTCCTTTAAGCAATCGGAAGTATAGAATTAAATTTTAATCATAGAAGATTTTTTACATAGGAGCACGTAAAATTTGAAACAGCTGCAATATAATATAATTAAATAAAATCAAAATTTAGAGATTCAATTAAAGTGGTAGTTGAATGAATGTCACAAAATAAATACGATTGGCTATGAACTTGGAGATAAACCAATTAAACAATTGATAAATAAAATAAATGAAGAAAATCCACTTGAATCCCAACCGCAAAAAATATGGATAATTATGTCATATTAACAGTGACGGAGTTTTATTTAGTTCTTTTAGATCTTTTTAAAATTTCGTCCGGGAAGTATTTGAAGTAGCCGCGGAATCTAAGTTTTAAGGATTTCGTTCCCGAAGAGTCTTCATTTCAGCCGGAAGAAGGCTACTGTTGGACGACCTCCAAAGAGGCCTCCCCCAAAGATTGCCATGACGATCGGTCCTGCGCTGCCGTCATCCTACCTACTCCGGCGATCTTGACCAGATCGTTGGTCCATATTGTGGGGGGCCTACCACTGCTACGTCTTCCTACGTAGTACTACGTACCCGAATACTAAACAATGAGATTCCTATTATGGTTACTTATACACTCAGGACTCAAGGATTCCTTCCTATCTATCAGCCACAATTATCAACCACAATGCACGTAAAAAAGGTTCCTTTTTACAAAAGTAAAAAAAGGTTCCTTTTTACTCAAGGCTTTGTGTGGTTTATTATTGCTACTTGTCACAATATAATTTATTATTTCAATTGAAAGACGACTACTATGTAATCAGGAAAACATTAATTAAACTTAACCGTGTAACTCAATTGCGAAACCGCATCTCACTCGGTATCTGTGGATTAAAATTATCACTAGGATTTTAAAATTGTTCTACAAAATTATATTAAAGCTAATGAATTCAATTCAAGAAAATCCAGCATTCGTATTTTAAATCAACGTTAAAAATACGCCTGTTAATTTATTGAATTTGAAACAAATTTCCTCAAGCTGCCTTAAGCGTTAGGGCAATTAAGGGCCTTTGAGTTTAGAAAATGTTTTAAGTCCTTTTAAATCCTCTTAATTTATTTGTATTTCGAAAATTCTCAAACATAAATTTACGAGAAAGTTTTAGGAAAAAACTCATGCTGTTAAATGTTAAAACATCCTTTATCTGAATGTGATTGAAAAATATGATGTACTATATTAATACAATAATAAAAATTTGTAAATTTACGTGTTTATAAATGTTAAAATAAACATACATTAGATATTTTGATAAAGCTGTATGTATACCAAAGTCTTATTTTTATTAAATAGCTGATACATAATTTTATATATTACTAGCTGACCCAGCAAACGTTATATTGCCGATATTAAAATCGCAGTACAAAAGTAACTGTTGATCGTAGATGGGTGAAAATTTGAAGTTGTATGTATTTTTTAATGCTGACTCATAATCAGACAAATTTAAAAAAAAAAAATCGTGTGGACCACCCTAAACATTTAGGGGTATGAAAAATAGATGTTGGCCGATTCTCAGACCTACTCAATATGCTCACAAAATTTCATGAGAATCGGTCAAGCCGTTTCGGAGGAGTACGGGAACGAACATTGTGACACGATAATTTTATATATAAGATTATTATTATATATACATAGCTCCTAAACTTAACCCTTAAAACTTAAAATTATAACTTGACAATTATCATAAAAACAAAATATTATTATGTATTATAAAAAAAAAGTTAAACAATACTTACTGTCTTTTATACTTTCATTATCAAAGAAATTTGTTGGTTTTTATAATGTTTATTTCCAAAACATCCCTTAACCATTGTATAGGTTGTTACGTTGTTGTGTTTTTTGGATTTTGTAAAAGAATGAAAAAAGAGACTTATAACAAATCACCCTGTCTGTCTATCAATGCTCTTTTTCTAAGGATATAGTAAAAAAATAAGTATAAATAATCAAAGTATCTTACTAAGCGATATGATTGAACAACTGAGCGCGATCCATTGCATAATAGAAATGTAAGATTCAAGTATATAATATCCTGTATCGGAGAAGGTAACACAAAAATATGTAGTTCCAATAAACCTATTAAATTAATTAATCCGTGATAAATTAATATCATTCAATTTGAAGCCTCTGATAACGATAGAATTCTAATACATTGATTTGGATATCAATTTGAATACATACATAAAAATTATCGTACTTGTATATTAACCTAGGAACACTTCAATAACTGCTCGAGGTAATTAATTAAGATCGAAATCCCTATTATTTCTCGAAAAGATGTTGGAATATTCATAGACGCATGGCCTGAGGTATCGTTATTGTGAACATTAATATTGATTAGTTTGCAGATTCGCTTATCCTTTCCTGTTCCGATTCTCTGATTGCTTCTGAAGTTAATTGATTTCATCTCGGCATCAAATTTATTGACAATCAATGGGCTTTATTTCTTGTGGATGATAAGAAATTACCAAGCGTTATTCCTGGTTCTAAATAAGGTTGCTAAGTGTATTGTGAATTTAACTCAAACGTTTCTATACTCCAAGAACTAGATAATAAACAGCATCACACGCATCGAGGAGAGGCAGCCAGTCCATATTCAAATTCAAATAATTTATTCAAAATAGGATATAAAATCACTTATTGAAAGTCAAAAACTATGACCCATTCCAAAAGGAATGCCTCAGACCTGAGAAGAAGCGAAGCAACAACATCAGCGGGCTTCTTTTAAAAAAAAATAAGTTTACAATGTAAAATAAAATTTACAATAAAATTTATTATTTAATAGCCTGAGGGCCGTCGCTTATTAGAATGATAGAACGCCTTGTTGTCCAGGATAATACAAAGTGAAGGACCTTAGACCACGCGGAAGGTCAGCTATGCGATGGACTAGACCAAATCTGCTTTGGGCAGTCCTGTACATACAGTTATTAAAATGTTCAAAATTTTGAATATAGTCCTAATTTAAACATAATTATAGCTATTATTTTATTATTATTTGAAGAGGGTGGCTATTTCCTGGTCCTAAAAGGTTCCTAGTAACACCGCGTCCAGAATTGGACTATTGTGTTCGCCACTCATACTAAAGCTCATCGTCAAGCCCTACCGCCTTCACGAACCGCAGTAGTTCCTTGACGCGAGTGTTGCAAACACTATCTGGTGGTACGAAGTAGTTGCCAAAGATTGTGTTACGCTTATGCATTAGTGGGCCGCAGTCGCAGAGTAGATGAATAGGTGTTTCATCATCCTCAAGGCAGAACCTGCAAGCCTTGTCGCTTCTGATGCCGACCACACTGAGGTGCTTGTTTAGGCGACAGTGCCCGGTTAGCATCCTAGTGAGTATGCATAGATTTTTCCTGTTCAATGATAGGGCTTCATTCGCATAGCTACTGTTGAATGCCCTTATCAGTGCTTTAGAGTGGTTTAAACCTGAAGAGTTGTTCCAGCGTTTAAGTGCTTCTTGTTTACATTGGTTACTCAGGGTGTGTCGGATGGCGCTCTTTGGGAGTCCACAAATGGGTTCCGGACCATATCGGACTGCTTTAGGCCCAGCTCTTGCGAGCTCATCGGCCATTTCATTGCCTATGATTCCGGCGTGCCCTGGGACCCATCTGAGAATCACTCTGTTTTTCATGCCTAATGAATTCAGGCATTCGACGCAATTATTGACTAACTTAGACGACGTCAAGTCAGCGTCTAAAGCCAACAATGCTGCCTGACTATCAGAGTGAATGTATATGTTATGATTGAAGTAGCCTTTTTGGATATTGGTTTCCGCGCATTCCAGGATGGCGTACACCTCTGCTTGAAATATGGAGGTAAAGCTTCCCAGGTTTGTGCTGGATTTAAACCTGGGGCGTTCTCCATAGACCCCACAGCCAACTTCATTTTCCATTTTGGACCCATCGGTGAACCACATGAGGCTCCCGTCCTTCCACGTGACTTTGTTGTTCATCCAGTCGTCCCTGGAAGGTGGTTCCACGATATAGTGTTTAACAGAGATTAATTGTGGAATCATCTGATCAGGTAACATGCCTAATATGTGGTCTCGCAGAACTGAGTCCTCTAAGGTCCTAAGCGTTTGCGACATCCAGTTACATGAACCCCCCTGGGCGATTGCCCTCAGCATGCTTGCCTTCGCCTCTAGCTGTATGAACAGTGGAAGAGGCGGTAGGTTTAGCATTGCTTCAATGGCCGTACCAGGAGAAGGCTCAGCCAGGCGTCATGGCTCCGGTTACCAACATACAGGCAAGTCTCTGCAGGCTATTTAGTCTGTCTGCAGTTGTTTTCTGGTTGGCTTTGTTCCACCACACAATGGAGGCGTATGTGATTGTTGGTCTCACAATTGCTTTGAATAGCCATAGGAGGATCTTGGGGCGCATTCCCCAATGTCTCCCTACCAGACGTCGACATACACCCAAGGTTGTTTTAGCCTTTTTCACGGCTTTGTCGATGTGAGAATTCCATGTGAGTTTCTGGTCGAATGTGACTCCCAGATACTTAACCTCAGCTGACAATTCCAAAGTAGAGCCGTTCAAGGTGGGAGACTTCAGTTTGTTAAGTGTCCGTTTCCTCATGAATGGCACAATAACAGTCTTTTTATACTCATTACAGCTATACTCATTACTTATAAATAATAAAATGCTAATGCGAAATTTATAAATTTTTCGTGGTGAGACGTCGTTTCTCATAAATGCTTACATAACAGAGGTGTGAGACTTAGTTATATTTAAATTTAGTGACTTAATCAAATTTTATTCGGAAAACAAAATTCCAAATGGAAAAATAATGAAGTTCTGAAGTAACAAACAAAAAATACCACGCGAGTTCATAATGCTCCTGATAGAACGTTTGTTATAAATTATAGGTGGTCGGGATCAATCTCGTTATTATCGTTCTCTGTAAGATGATTCTGATAGTAATATTGTTATTATTATGCCTATTCTTAAATCGTTGCAATTATACGATTAAATCATATAATTTTACATTTTACCACAAAATGATGTACGGTTAACTTTCACCGCTAAATTCATTATGTGACTTCTGGCACATATCCAAACTCAAGTGGGTTTAAAGTATACTAGTAATGGAAAAATTCTGAGTTAATAATATTAATAATATTCTTAGCTAGAAGTGAATCATTTACGAGTTCAATGCTCAAAGTTTGAACGATGAAAACGACAATTAGTACAGAGATTATTGTTGTTAAGATATGTGTAAACATACAAACACACAAAAATATTTAATTTCGTAGGTAAATTGCATTACACTTGAAATAATATCTCATTTTTCATACAGCTCATTCGGAAGGCAGATTTCCTTAGAGAAGAACGAACAAGAAATTCTAAGTTTGCTCTTTTCATAACAGAATGGTATTACAGGTTCTTATTTTCAATTTGATTTTACAAATCATTTCAATTATAATATATGCAAAGTGATGCAACTACATACACAAAAATGTAGATAAACATAGCATCACTATATTTATTATAAATAACTAAAAATCCAAAAAATATGAAATTATGATCCAAAAAATTATTAGACAGTGCTCTGTGAACGGCTGGATCACTTGGCGTTGCGTCTCTACGCTCTACGTCTCTACGTCGCTTCATTTTATGTCTTCTACCGCATTTATCGCGGGGAGTGTTCCGAAGAGCTGTTTCACCTGATTCCCGCCAAATTCCACTTTCGCACGACACGCCAGAAGTTAGGATATCATCCCCACCATCTGAATGTGTGGTCAGGAGCTTTATTCCACATACTACAAAACTGTGGAATGAGTTTGTGCGGTGTTTCCGGGAAGATACGACATGGGTACCTTCAAAAAAGCTCGTTTAAACAATTATCATAAAAGCCCTCTTGAAGGCCGGCGACGCTCCTGTGATTCCTCTGGTATGGCAAGAGAATGTGCGCGGCGGTGATCAATTAAGACCAGGTGACCCTCGTTTGTCCTCCTATTCTAAATATTGATAATTAAGAGGTATACAACAGGTAATTGATTAGCACTTTAAAATAAATTAGAAAAACAGAATAAACACACTGTTCTAGGGTCTTAGGATAACTGCAGTATATTATACTTATTTCAGTCATTCATTTCCTTTAGGACTTCTAATGATTGTAAAAGTTTTCAACTTTGTAGAGTGTTTTCCTTGAGAAGCTCAAAATTTAATAAATTCAAAAATTTTATTCAGTTTAGAATTAATTTTGATTTAAAAATAAAAACTTAATTCATTATGGTTTCATGTAAGCGCAATTGTTAGGAATTTGCAAGGATAGTGATATATCATTCACAAGATTGCTATTTTTTCGGGTTCAAAACAATAAATCCACGTTTCGTCTCCTGTGACAACGTCATAAACAGCATTAGAATGTCCGTGGTCGTACTTCATTAGCATCTGTGAGCACCATTCCACGCGACGCGTGAATTGTGCCATTCCACTTCTGCTCCGCTGTGAGTTCATGAGGGATCCAACGACAACAAAGTTTTCGAACTTTAAATTCTTCATGTTAAATTTTCTGAATTTGGTCATACCAATCCCCAATAATAATCGAATTTTCTCATAGGTATACCACGTGTTTTCTTCAATTAGCCGCCTAACAGTAGCCACATTATTTTCGATGACGGCCTTCACGAAATTCATCATGTAAAGAAACCCGACCTCTCTCAAATTCAGCAAACCATCGCCTCACGGTGCTCAAGCAAGGTGCTTCTCTCACAAAAGCATTTCGAAGACGAGTGGCACAGTTTTGCAGAGAGAGAGAACTTTTAAAATCATAAAAACTAATCGCTCTAAAATCTTTTTGACTCAATTCCATTTTCGTAGCGTACGTAAGACTTTGATGTGGGATAAAAAGCAATTGACAAAATATGATCGATCCCGCCAATTGATTTTTTTATTACTAAGAAGGTTGCAACGTATCAAAAAATATAACATTTTCAAATTGTTCTGATTAGCTAGAAGTGCAAAAATTTAATGTATAACATAAATGGCTTTCTTAATAATACCACAGATACGGAATGGAGCGACCATCCTCCGGCAATTGTTTAATAAATTTTATTGTACGAAATTATACTGTGATGAAACTTAATCAAAAAAATTAGGAAACCGGTTGAACCTAAAGGCCATCCCTGCAACTTCCTGCTATTTCACAATCGACGTGGTTTTTTGATGTTAAGAGCTGATCAGTTTTTGGAATTTTATATTTAATATAATATAATATCTACAAAACATTCTTTTTTCGTAGTTTTTTTTTAATTTATATTAAATTAAATAATAAAATTAATAAATTAATAATGAAACTTACGAATGGGTGGTAGTTTTTGACGTTAAATTAATCCTATTTTGAATAGAGGAATTTGAATTTGGAGCAAGTTTAATCAAGATCTAGTTCTTCTACTGGTATTAAAGAGAACATGGGCGGTGGTGATTACTTACTGTCAGGCAACTGATATGCACCATAATTTTTCTTTAAAAAAAAATAACGATTATAAGCTAAGTGTTTACTAAATATATTGTGATACTAAAATTGCTATTTACTATATGACAATTAACAGCATCAATATGTTATAGTTTAGTCGATGTATTCCAGAAAAAACTTACTATAATAGATTACAGAAAAACCTATTTCATACACTAAAAAGTAAAAAAATATGTTTAAAAAAACCGACTTTAATTTTTTTATATGTTAACATTATAAAGATTTAATTTAATACACCTCTTACATAAATATTAATAAAATACATTTATTTGTATGTGCTACCTATTGGTAGGTTTGAAATCTTCATCAAGAATCACGCAAATCGAATCATAATCCTCAGCTTAATCGATGACAACCTCCTCCTTTTTGAAGATAGTTTATGTTCGTTATTTTTTTTTTTTAATTTAACAAAAAAACAACTGACTTCAAAAACACTATTCCAAATCAATAGATATAAAATGCACTAGAAAGTATGAAAATAATTTTTATACAATCTAATTAATTAATATGATTCTAATTATTACGATTATTGTTATTTTTGGAATCGGTGTCCTCCCGCCGCGACCCGCTCTCGCCTCTCTCACGACTCAAGCACATCTCACCTATTACTATGTACGTAGTTACAAACCTATCTTGAATCTAAACCTACCTTTTTAAAGTCGGTTAATTACTTCACGCACTTATCAAATATACATTATAAATCAAATGTATGTATTTTGTACATTTTTAAACATTATCAATTTGAGGAAAAACGTGACTGGAAAAATATTTCTCATATTTGTTACTCAAGTCTACCCGACATGTTTATGAGCCTTGACATGTCAATCACAAGTTGTCGATGTGTTACGACGAGGGTATTGTGACTTGGTTTGACCATTATTATAAGTGTTTTCACTATAATTTTCTCTATCTGTCTCCATATTGAGAATTTTTTTTTGTGAGATCTACTATATAATTATACTTCTACTTATTTCTTATTAAATTGAATTTTATTATTCGTTATTGAAGATTCAAATCAAATCAAAATCGCTTTATTCAAGTAGGTCAAGGAAATGGCACTTATGAATGTCGAAAGTTTTAGTTTCTTTTTAAATCTACTGCCACTTCGGAAAGGTCTGAGCTTTAATGAGAAGAAGAAGTGGCAAGACACTCGTTGCCACTCTTTTAAATCAACATTTACAGCTTCATCTTTTTATAAATCATTTAAGTCAAAATATATGTAAAGTGGTGCAACAAAAACAATCAAACTTACAAAACTCCTTACTTGAAATACTAAACTCCTTACACAAGTAAGTCAGAAAAAAAATAAATGTAAATCAATACGTAAAAACAAGAGTTATAATTCACACATACCGTAAGTAAAACGTATTTTGCGAGCATTTTATTAGCAATTATAAATAATACAGTTTCTGGTAACAGGATCATCCTGCCACCACTAGTAGCGTCTGTTCACGAGCATGACGCATGGGCCAGCCATCGCCTCCCTCGAAGATATTTAGTGAAGGGAACGACCCGTCTCACGTCTCCGCCACAAGCAGTGATATTAGCGAGCATAACATTTAAGTACGAAGTTGAAGGCAAACATGGTCTATAATGAATTTTCTTTACATATTTTATATTACCACCAATCTCAAACTTATTTTGTTCCGAATACAAGAATAACTATCTATAGCCTAATAAAACGCGATGGACTTGAGCTTCAGATGGATGTTTTAAACAAATGTGTAGGTTTATCCCTATTCTATTCTAGCTAAAGTTCAAAAAACACCTTTTCTTACGACTAATGGGAATGTAGTGTTATTTTATCCTCTCAAGCTCAATTGATTTGAGAAATCACGTAAAACTGCGCACAATACGAGTACCTACATATTGCATTAAGTACAAAATATGATTTCCACTAGTGTTAAAAAAGAACCAGTTCATGAAGTTTGAATGTGATTTTAAAATCAAATCAATTAAAAATTCCTAATCTACTTAATATTTCACTTAGTGTCTTAAGAAATTACGAAAGTCTTGAATCGAAAACATCTATGTCTAACTTGACTATTTCATTAAAGGAGCGACACATTCGTCACCTCGTTACCTTGTACCTTACAACTCCACCATTTATGTATATTGAATTAAAATATGATTTGAAATTTAAAAAATAAATAAACCTCAATAATATGCATTCATTAGGAATGGAGAAAGTATTACTATCTAAACGAGGTGGAGATTGGTAGAAATTAATCTATATTATCAACAACTGAAAAAGCATTTGGTTTATTTAGTCTAAGAAAGCTTAACACCGATACACATTTTTTAAGTCTGTGTAAGCAATCGTTATATTTTAATTAAAGCTGAATTATCGCTTTCACTCCGTAGGCAGGTAGTGGTAATCTATAAAGCAATCTAAACTCAATTACTACAGTTTACTTGCCGTAATGGAATGGGCTTTGTCGCAACGGTTTGATTTAATTTATCTTCGTCCAGACGTGGGTTGAACATTAAAAAGGTTTCCTAAGATTTTCTGCGTCCGATATCAAACTGTATTAGATAATAGCTTTAGTGGATTAACCCACTACTCCTTTTAGGACTGTGTTAAAGCCATCGCAAATGTGTTTGTAGAAAAAACCTTTTTGTTATTATTAATCCCTGTGTTAGTGGGTAAAGAAAGACGAACTTCTCACTATAATTTTAACTTATTTTATTACGCTTCTTAACCTTTTGTACTTAAATGCCACATAAGATTTACGTAGTAATTTTATGTTATATATATATAATATTACTGACAATTCCAGGCGAAATACGTAAAGCTATACTTTCATTTAATTGGAATTACATTTTCTTTTTTATACAATACGTACTCGTAGTTAGAGTTTTTTATAAAGTTGTAAGTGTTACTAGTTTTTCTAGTCGTCCTGATTTTTACAAATTCAAATATTTTTACCAGTACACGATGTCAGATAGAAACATCGCTTATCTCGTCATAAGAATATGAGTAAAGTGTCATCCGCTAAATATAGTTATTATTTATTTATTTTAGTTATTATTTTACTTACTTTTATTGAAAGTTATACATTATTATGCTTAATAGGACACCATTATATCCAAAAATAAATGGATTTCATGTTTTGAGTTAGAATTTAACAAAATATTTTAATTTTAATCAACAACAATATGCACTTATAATGTCCTTAAAACAAAAAGATTGTAGTAAATCATTATAGAATATATTAGATTAATTCAATATTAATTTGAGGCACATATCAAAGCACATATTTACTACTAAGCACGTTAATAAGTCATTAATCTGTCACCTCCTAATTAATATCATGGCTTATAATGGCGCCCTGTGATGTTATATATTAGAGATAATTGGCACAAAGAGGATGGTATTGTTCAATGCTCGT
>CATIXN010000025.1:8672493-8706079 GCA_949711725.1 Leptidea reali | reverse complement strand
TATTAGAGATAATTGGCACAAAGAGGATGGTATTGTTCAATGCTCGTACTAAAATATAATATTTATTCTTACACCTTTGTGCGATTTATGTTTCATAGACTTTTTAGCATACTCTTATTTCATAGCGAATGTGCCTTGTACATTAACTTATAACTTTTAAAGTTATCATGGTTTTGAACGTTATTATCGGTACTAAGGGCTACCCCTGAGCCGTGAGTGAGTTTCAACGAACGTCAAGTTTATAAAGAGAATCACAAAAATCCTTGAATCTTTGTGAAAATTCCATTCAACACAACATAAAAAGTAAGAATGGACATTTATTATTCCAATAAAAATACTTTTTTAAATCCATTAACCTTCTGAACATCTGGTAGAGGTTTTTACAGACAGAATAAAAGCACGCTACTTTCTATATTACCATTGAATTTGATGGATAGCCCTTGTTCTTGTTAACCTTTCACACATCCTAACACATTTTTATATTTGGAGTTGTACCAATTAAATCCGTGGATCTTTTGTGGCCTGAGCGTGCTCTATTTTGCTTATGGCGTGCTCTATCATGCAGTGCTGAAAATTAACGTAAGAGTGTGAAAATTATTTTGTAATAAAATTTCTGTTTAAATATAGCATAAAATTTATTTTGAATCCTCTATTGATGATCAGAAGTTAAGGTCTTGCTGCTTTAGGCTTATAATTTAGTATTGAAACAAGAGTGGGTCAGGTATTGGAAATAATACTCCGTTTATAGGAACGAGTCTTTATTTGCGTTCACTTATCTAAAAAAAAAAAATCCATACACTAGTATGTGTATCGAACCCGGGTCTACATAGTCTGAAGTAAACACTCTGCGCTCCGTGATGAAGCACTCCCCGACAGGAGGAGCAAGCGCGCCGACAGGAATCATTCCATAAATTAAAAATAACACAATAGCATATTAAAAAAACTAATATAATATTATGATTATTCTAAGATAGACTAAGAATAATAAAATTCTTACAATTTATTCAAATAATTGTGCTGTCAAATCAAAATTTTGCGAGGCACATAATTTATTTTATAAGCTGATTCTCATAGGGAAGGGTAATTTCAACGTACACTTATTTGTAGGGGCAGAATAGAAGATAGGCTGTTTTATTACAACAAAAATTTTTCGCTTTAATTAAGAAAAATTAAATAAAATACTTACCACTATCGAATGAATTTTAGTTAGTTTCTGCTCTGTTTAATTTTATCCATTTGTAAGTAAATTAGAATGTGTCTTGGATCTTTCTATGAAACCTCCCAGCTAAATAAATACCTTTTACAAATGGACCCTGGACTTTCTAGCAAGGATCTGCACCTAGTCACGTGGCATGAATATGTTGAATTTGAAGACTGACTCTAGTCTAGCTCACATCTAAACCGCTTGAAGTAAAAATTATGACCTGTTCAGAATAAATGACCAGCTCTAAATAAGAAAGCACTAAAAGGACAGTGAATAAAATTTCTATTAATTCATTGGCCCACATTAATCGCCAAAGGTTTTCTTTATTATTGAGACTACAAATAAATAAAAAAACTACAAATACTTACTTATAAGTTTTATTAAGTTAACATTACGTCATAGACAATAAATGCATTTTTATGTGTAACAGAATTTATGCTAGGCTAGGCTAGGTATTGTAACTGTTATTTGTTCCTTATAAATATATAAAAAAATATATAACATATAATAACAGGTAATGCTGAGTATTTATTTAAGTAAGGTGGCTATATGTATTCTAAAAAAGAATTGTAATCTTATACCAATTCACAATTTTAATTCTATATCATTGGTTTTTTTTAAAGAAAATAAGGGACGAGGCGAGCAGGACGTTCATCTAATGGTAATTGATACGCCCTGCCTATTACAATGCAGTGCCACTCAGGAATATTGAAAAGCCCAAAAATTCTGAGCGGCACTACAATTGCGCTCGTCACCTTGACACATAAGATGTTAAGTCTCATTTGCCCAGTAGTTTCACTAGCTACGGTGCCCTTCAGACTGAAACTAATTAAAAACACATTACTTCATCACGGCAGAATTAGGCGCCGTCCTGGTACCCACAATCTAGCCGGTATCCTGTACAAGGGAGCCTCCCACTGGTAAAATTAAGATTATAATGTGTATGTTTTCACAACATTATGCTTCATCATCATCCTCATCATCAGTCGGAAGCTGTCCACTGCTGGACAAAGGCCTCCCCCAAATATTTCCACAACGTTCGGTCCTGCGCTGCCCTCATCCAACGTATTCCGGCGATCTTGACCAGATCATCGGTCCATCTTAGGACTTTACTGCCCCAAATCAGCTACTTTACTATACTTTACGTTACTGACATAGTCCAAATGATTGCGAAACTGAAGTGGCAGTGGGCAGGGCACATAGTTCGAAGGACATTATAGTTACCCCCTTCAAATTCTCTGTAATTTTATGACACCATTCTACACAGATTTTGGTTTCAAATTGACGAATAGATTGTTATAGTTAATTTTAAATCTAGCCAGATCGATCTATCACCCCCGGAATCCCTTGTATACTAAATTTTATGAAATCGTTGGAGCCGTTTCCGAGATTCTGATTATATATATATATATATATATATATATATATATATACATATACATATAAGAATTGCTCGCTTAAAGATATAAGATAATAAGTTTTCCTAGCATTTCGTTATATAATGAATGATTGGTCTTTTCCGAAACATTGCAGCTACCTCCATTATATTATGATAAATTATTATTAATTGTATAACTATAAATAAAAACCATAATGTCAGCTTTTATAAATAAAATAAATATACGTATGCTCCTAGCAAGTTAGCTCACTGAAAAAAAATAGTCATCGTATATAAATATTATTTGACAAGGAATATGTTAATTTTAGTCGACAAGTGAATTAATTGAAATAATAAATCAATCGGCGATACGGAATATCACGCAATAACAGTACAGCGGCAGTTCGCATTCACATCATTCAAATACTCTATTGAACCGAGATGATGTATGATGCCGATTATAAATAAATACAGTTCCAAACAGGATTTTGCTTCCAAATCTTTGCAAGACTTATAGCATTACTTCAATAGAGAATCAATTATTACCACAATCAATTCTTCTTTGTAAGTTTTTAAACTTTAATAATCGCGAATATAATGTATTTTTTTAATTTGGTGCCGATATTTCAATCCAATTGCATCAATATGGGTTGCAGCGGAACTGCGGTAGCGGCCGGAACATCTTGACTCTTCTTCACTCTTCTTTATAACTCTTACAGTGGAGTGTTAGATGCTTCGGCTTCAGTTGTTGAATCCATTCTATGTATTTAAAATAAATTTGGTCAGCTTATCATAGTTGCTATAATGGATGAATACTAACTCTTACCACAACGTTAGCACAAGTAATAACACTGTTACATGGGATTTAAATTAAACTTTCTCGACAATTATCTATAAAGTTGTCGTTGGCACTTTTCATTTGACAAATAAAAACGAATATCAGATTGATACTTTTAGTTATTAAAAAAAGTGGAATTTACTAAGTCCAGGCATGATTTTTAGGTACCTACTAGTACACTAATTGATTATATTTGGAGAATTATGCAAAGTCAAAATTACATTTTTTTTATAAAATTATCATTGTTGGATTAGGACTTTAAACATAAATTCATGAGATAGTTTGTGGATTTTGCTCAGCCTTTCTGTTTCTCAGGTTAAAATTTCTGTTAATACGTGCCGTGGCTTATATTATGTTAATTAACTTTTTTAATTTACCAGTGGGACCAGTGGCTCCTTTGCACAGGATCTCGGCTTGATTCTGGGTACCACAACAGCGCCGTTTTCTGCCATGAAGCAGTAATGTGTAAGCATTACTGTGATTCTTATGTCTCAATGTGACGAGCGCAGTTGTAGTGCCAGTTGTGACAGTTGAGTTTTTCAAGAATCCTGAACGGTACTGCTTTGTAATGGGTAGGGCGTATCAATTACCATCAGCTGAACGTCTTGCTCGTTTCATCCCATATTTTCATAAAAAATAACTCTATAAGCACCACGTTAACCTGTATTGGTCCACTAGTTTTAAAAGTTACTGCTTAAAAAAAATTTACTTTCTTTATTAATAATTAGGTAACCTTTTATTCTATTAAATTACTGGAATTATTAAAATAAAAATATTGATTCTTCTTGCAACATGAATTACATAATAACGTCTTATTTACGGATCGTAAGAAAACACGAATTCAAATCTTACGTGACAATATCGCTACCGAGACCGTAAGGATCGTCCACTAACGAGAACTTGAAGATAATGATGACGATAAAAAGTTATTGAAGAAAGAAATGAGACAACCCAGGCGTTTCTATTAATAATGTGAAGAGATAAATTTTATTTCAAATACCAATTTTAACGTTTGCATAATATTGAAGTTACATAATAAAATCAAAAGACAGGTTGTTAAAAAAATTTGCAAATGAAGTTGGCATTATTATAACCGTAATTTTAATTGTTAATATTACTATTTATCTAATTTAAACAAAAAGGGAACCGATTGTAAAAAGAGTAGGGTCTCAGTTCATCTTGTAAATGTTTATATATTATTTGTTCATCGAATACTGTAAAATGATTGATTTGATTGATTAAAACTTTATTACATCAGAATTCAGATATTACTGAAAACGCTGTTTATTTACGAGAAATAAGGTTGTTGTTGCCATGAATGCTATGGGACTTTTCGCATAATTTAATATAGCCTTACAGGGTATATAGGTAAGTAATTATAGATAACATTTAAGTGATATTATTTTTCATAAGCTTTGAAATGTTAAATTACATTTTTAAGTTTTTTTAGAAATATTATACCTAAGAGTAGCAAGGCATGTTTGTTTATTATTTTTAATAAAAGATTTAATCAAGAAAATTATTAAATGCTACACTATAATACTACAAATGGTAGGTATTTGATCGTTCAAGTCTTTATAACTATTAGTTGTCACGTAGTTACAATTGATAAGTTGTAAAATACGTAAAATTTTCGGTACCCATTTATTCAATAGCGTTTAAAACCCTCCTGGATGTCCTAATATAACATCATTAATTAAATTTCAATTTCAATAGTAATAAAAATAGTAAAATATTGAAATTAAATAAAAAACCAATATTGACTACTTATAACTTGCAAAAATATTGCAAATATACAAAGAGAAAAGACCTTTCATTTACAACCTTCTATAATTTTAAAGCATTAAAGTATAGTCGGTAAAAGCTCTCACGACGCTCCATTGAACTATCGACAAAAGACTTCTACAAGAATTGCATATATCTTATTGGTTATGACGGCAAGGATTGACGGCAAGTGTACTCACGAGTAGGTGCAAACTGACTGTAGGTGTACTTCTAAATGCAAAGTGTCTGCCAATAGTAGGTACAATTCTCTTGAATAAATAATGTATTTATTGTTAACGTGTTGAAAGATCACTTATTTTTAAGGAGAAAACTATTTTTGTCAACGGGAACACGAGCAAGCTATGTGTCAATGGTGATCAACGCCCCACTAGCTCTCTTACAACGATAGTAGAATTATAAGAGTGTTTTCGGCACGCACGTTATGATTAGCGTTAATAATTATTAATGTTGTTAATTCAATTATATAATTGTCTCGCTGATACTCTGATACTATTAATAATAAAAAAAATAACGTATGCTTATAGCAATATTGTCTTTATTAGAGTTGGTGACGAGATGAACATAATATTATGCAGTCCACTGGACTCATACTTTCATTTGTTGATTCATAGTTATATACGAGATATAACTATACTACAGTAACAAATAATAATCAGTTGTAATTCAGAAATAAGCAGTGATTTAAATTGTGAAAATCATTAAATAGAAAATAACTTTATATAGTGTTTAAATTTAAAAATGAAATGAAAAGTAGACTGAAGAGAACTCTGGAATGAGACAGACCAAAATAATTTATAAAGTATTAAGTTTAAATATAATATGTAAGGGAAATACGTCATATGAATAGCTTTCTTGTTTATTTCACAGCTTAAATAAATACGTTCGTACTTCTTCGTTCAAAGCTGTGGAATAAACTTCCTTGCGCGAGGTTTCCGGGATGATACGACATGGGTACCTTCAAAAAAGGGCGTACAAGGTGTACGCGCTTAAAGGCCGGTAACGCTCCTATGATGTATCTAGTGTTGCAAGAGAAAGTGGGCGGCGGTGATCACTTAACATCAGGTGACCCATACGCTCGTATGTCCTCCTTTTCCATAAAAAAATGAATATATTAAAAATGTGCTCAAAAACTTTTGCGATAAATCATTTATGAAATGGCATAACCAAATGAGCTTAACATTTATTTTTCAATTACCTTAAATGACAGCCACACACAAAGGCCGATCATATTATCGCTTATTTCCTGTGTTGAAGTCAGAGACCTAGGGCTGTTGACATTGGGTTGACGTAAAGGACATTTAATTTCCTTTTGGGTTGATCTTTCGCTATTTACTTCCACAGTTTGTACGAACAGCAAAATTATGTTTAAAATGATTTGTCTCATTTTAATATTAAATATCTGGACGAGCGAATCTTGCTCGGATTTTTAAGAATGTACAAAAGTTGAACAACAAAAAAAAACGAATAGGACATCTGGATTCGGGACCATCGACCGGGGTTTTCTGCATTCCGGATCAGGCAATGTCCCATCTGAGCTATTATAGTCTTGTATATAGTGGCGAAATTTACCTTTGTATTGTAATGTTATTGTAGCTGTTTCAAATTAAAACATGGATAAAACTACAATTTTTAAATTGAAACCTAGCTAGATCGATTTCTCGCCTCGCGAAACTACCTTTATACTAAATTTCATTAAAATGGTTGAAGTCGTTATCGAGATTCAGAATATATATACAAGAATTTCTCGTTTAAAGATATGAGATAAGATAAGATAAATTAGCATCGAGCAAAACTTCAAAGAACCACTCACTAGATCAACGTTCTCGGATCTTGTATTATTCCACAAATATTAGAGCAAAAAACTAGGCCCTTATCTTGTTCAATTATGAATCTCTCGGACAAGTCACAGTCATTTTGAGCCTATGGCTTGCTATAAACAATACGCCAATATCATACAATATCGTGCCACTTAATAAATCTCTAGAACAAACAGTGACTAAAATTCTCAAAGATGCAGCGCGTAAGTGCATAGATTAGTAGCCAAGAAGATATAGTGCAATGCAGTGGTCTTGCAATAAAGTCAAAGACAGGCATTTCGAATAGAATATTAATTTATTTATTGCTGAGACTTCATAATTCATAATTATTAATTTACCTACACCCATGCTTTAAATCCTCTATTAAAGATTCTAAAACAGTTAGCTTATTGCCAACATTTTTCCGTTGCCGTTGCATTGCCGTTTTCATAATAACACTCCTTTTGATGATATTAATATGGTTACTAGGACTGGCTTTTTTAATGTTAGCAGTAAGCATACTAATCTTTCAGAATCTTTTATAGAGGATTGATATTATGGGTAAAGATAAAGTTTTGTATGCAACTGTTGATAATTAGGTATTAAAACACTCATGTGATAAACCCAAATTCGTGTTTTAATACCCCTTATTACACAACAGTTGCATATAGTATGTACGCAATAGTTATTTAACTATTGGGTCGAATAAATAAATGGGTGGTGCAAAAAGTTTTATGTGTCGAACATGTCCAGTGAACACATTTATAATAATTTTTAAATTTATAATCTACATTCTCTCCTTGCGTTGAGCAATCTACGCAGCTTCTATTAACAATAAAGATAGGGTTCTGATTCAAATTTCAACAAAGTATCACCTTATGCATTATTCAAGCGTAATTCCGGATAATGACAATCTGCTCGTTTTTGCGGAAAGTTAGGACAACGTTTGAACACAGCGTGCGTGGAGCCGCTTAGAGTTGTAACAACTAAATATTTTCACAAAATTTTCAGCTTATAGTGCAATTCATATTAACATAATATATTCATAAAATATTAATTAATATTTAATAATTAATATTACTAACACGTTTAATTTAAGGAAATTAATGTTTGAAAAGTCCACACCCATAATTTTTGATATGTTATTTGTCTATGATTAAATTTATCTAAAAGAAAAAAAACTGTGCACCATTTTTAAGTTGGTGCCCAATGAAACACAAACGTAGTTTGTTGAAATCTGCTAAGGAAGTTGCGAAATTTTCCCAATGCAACTGCCCTAAGAGAACTTACTGGGTAATCTTAAATGAAATTAATATAATCGTTATTATTAAGAGTAAATCCGTGATATGTGACTATATTAAGGAGTTCTGACGCCACCTTCCGGCTTCATCAGCTGAATTGTCACACAGATCTGATTTCTTTAAAAATCTGGTAGTAGATATACCCTTAGAAATGACTAAAAGTCGTTCAATAAACGTATTTTTATGACAGTATGGGACGAGACGAGCAAGACGTTCAGCTGATGGTGATTGATACGCCCTGCCCATTACAATACAGTACCGCTCAGGACTCTTGAGAAACCCAAAAATTCTGAGCGGCACTACATTTGCACTTGTCACCTTGAGACTTACGATGCTAAGTCTCATTTGCCCAGTAATTTCACAAGCTACGGCACCCTTCAGACCGAATCACAATAATGCTTACACATAAGTGCTTCACGGCAAAAATAGGCACCGTTGTGGTACCGATAATCTAGCCGGCAACCTGTGCAAATGAGCCTAGCACTGGTCTGGATATAAACAAGAAAAAATACAGTCAAATCGATAAGCTCTCCATTTTGAGAAGTCAGTTGAAAATACCGATCGCCAAGGTCCTCTCGTATATATATAACGTAATTTTTAATGGTACAAATTTTTTGGTAACAACAATGTTTGTAGGCTAAATATTTATCGGAGCAATCTTGAAACAGTGTGTTCAACCAGCACGTGACCTAATTAGAAATGCAAACTTAAAGAACCGGCCAACAAATTTTTAAAAAAAGTCGATGGATAATTGCACTACTTCCAAATTAATTGCATCTCCAATCGCACTCTATACATGTACAGAAATCACGTCATATAAAAACAAAGCCGAAATATGGAACATTTCACAAATTGCACCATAATAAGCTTCGAATTCTAATTCTATACATTGCCACATTTCCTCGAGTTGTTTAAATATTATGGATGAAAAAGCAACAATGTAAAACATTTATTCAGTTTAGGCTACTTATGTTGAATTAAGAACCCAATTCGGACAGTGAACGTGACACACGACTAAGGAGGAAAGTGTGCTTACAGTGTCTTTAAGCACTCTTTTGCCGTTCCACAGACAGCGAATAAAAGTATCAAACTCTTATTAATAGACAAAGTATAGGAGACCACTGGATGAGGCGATTTGATGTACGGAATTATTCTAATGTATTTGAAATGAAATCAGTATAACTAATAAATGTTTTTTCTTTTTTTTTATGATAATTTGGGACGGGACGATCATAACTTTCAGCTGATGGTAATTGTTACGCACTGCCCGTTCAATGCAGTACTGCTCAGGATTCTTGAAAAATCCAAAAATTCTGAGTGGCACTACAATTGCGCTCGGACTTGAGACATAAGATGTTAATTCTCATTTACCCAGTAATTTACAAACACAATCATGCTTACACATTACTGCTTCACGGTAGAAAATGGCGCCGTTGTACTCCCCATAATCTAGTCATTGTTGAATCTCATTTGAAAAAAAATATGAAACATTGTTGATAGAAAATATTATTATCAAATGTGAAAATCTATTAATCTTGCTAACCTCAGGATCTTTACCTGACCCCAATACTTGATCAAAAAATACCTGACTGTTGTATTGCTTAAGTATATTTACGTGAGACAACCAACAGTATTGTTTAAAATCTGTTATCAATGTATAGTTTTATTATTATTTTCAGGTTGTTTCTTATAAACCTGCATTTGGTAGTATAACATTTTTAATCCCTGGTTATTACAAACTCCATAATGTTAACAATATACTTTATAAAAATGGGTGATGGAGGCTTCTGTAATATGATTTAATATAAAACGGAAACAGCGTATTAAAAATTATAAATATAATTAAAATATAATTCTTTAGTTCAAAAGCAATTAGAAAATAGCAGAGAGGGGTCTTAATAACTTAAAGAACCCCACTTAGTATGTTTAACATTATCTATATTCATACAAAGCAAAGAAAGAAATCAAAATTACGTCTTTAAGAAACATTTATTACATTAAAAACTTTTATCTTAACAAAAGATAATACTTGGCACAAATGAAAATTCAATAGTTTTATATTTGAATTGTTTTATCTTCATAAACCATAAGTACGCAATATTTTATGCCACGAACGTCAAACAAGTTTTCGTGATTCTATCACGCGGTAACTTCTTTTGTTCGTAAGTTTTATTCAATTTTATTGACGTTCCGTGATCGTCATGAAAAGTTAGAATCGAGAGACCTTTCAAAATAAGGTAACGAAAATCTATCCGCAAAGACAATGTCTGTCCGTTTTTAAAAGTAGCAAAATAAATTATTTGTCTATAAGAGTCAAATTTGTTTAGAATAACACCTTAAACTTCAGTCTATGATTGACATTTGCCCTGTACTTTCCCCGGGGCGTAAAAAGAATAGGGGAGTCACAGGCCCGTCGTATTCTGGGGAGGGCATAGAACCGCGCATGACCGAGGGCAAACGAGACAGTAACACCACGGCACCCCGCTTCACGCTCAACGTGGACTTTTGCAATATCAGGGGAATTCACTCCAATTTAAGCGCCGTCCACCAGCACATTGAGACGGCGCAGCCGGCCTGGTGTTTCCTTTCGGAGACGCAAATATCTCGACCTAGCGATACGTCATATTCAACGTACCCCGGGTACAAAATTGAGCACAATTTTTTGCCTTATGCCGGGGTATGTGTGTACGTTAGGGAAGATATCTGCTGTCACCGTCTCGGCAATTTTGAGGGTAGGGACCTGTCTACTCTCTGGCTCCGCGTAGATTTAGAGGACCGCGTCCGCATCTATGCGTGTGTCTACAGGTCCCATAGTGGTAACGCAGAAACCGATCATCTCATGGGCTGCTTTAAAGCGGCAATTGACGTGCTTGCACAGATCCCCTCCGCTGAAATCGTAGTCTTGGGTGATTTCAACGGGCAAAGTGCCGAATGGCTTGGATCACGTACCACAGACTACGCAGGGCGATCTGTGCATAGTTTCGCATTGGCGTATGGTCTGTCCCAATTGGTTGAGTCGCCAACGCGGCTCCCGGATGTGGATAGCCACATGACGTACTTATTGGGTCTTCTGCTGACTACACATCCCGATAGTTACCAGGTCTCTGTCGATGACCCCCTCGGAACGTCCAACCATTGCCTGGTTAGGAGTGTAGTGCCAGTCCGTAGCCATCTGAAGGGATAAGCCAAATTGGCTTCGAAGAAGCTGGGCGTCATCAAAAGAGCACGGCAATACTTCAAGCTGGCCCAGATTCAAGCGCTCTACAAAGCGCAGGTCCGTCTACACATAGAGTATTGCTGTCATCTCTGTTAAGGCGCAACCCAGCATCAGCTCGACCAATTTCAACGCATGCAACGTAGAGCAGCTCAAATTGTCGGGGACCCAGTGCTCTGTGAACGGCTGGATCACTTGGCGTTGCGTAGAGATGTCGCTTCATTGTGTGTCTTCTACCGCATTTATCACGGGAAGTGTTCCGAAGAGCTGTTTAACCTGAATCCTGCCGCCGCAATCAACCTTCGCACGACACGCCACAAGTTAAGATATCATCCCCACCATCTGGATATGTGGCGGTCCTCCACAGTGTGGTTTTCAAGGAGCTTTCTACCACGTCCTACAAAGCTGTGAAATGAGCTTCCTTGTGCGGCGTTTCCGGGACGATAGTAAATGGGTTCCTTCAAAAAAAGCGAATACTCCGTCCTTAAAGGCCGGCAACGCTCTTGTGATTCCTCTGGTGTTGCAAGAGATTGTGGGCGGCGGTGATCACTTAACACCAGGTGACCCGTACGCTCGTTTATCTCCCTATTCCATAAAAAACATAAGAAAAATGTAGAAACAATGCATTAATTAAAAATTCCAACCAACAACTCCGAGTTGCACCATCAAGACTGCACCTCCAAACATCACCTCCAACGTTGCACCTCCAAGACTGCACCTTCAATCGACACCTCCAAGGTTGCCCCTCAAACCGACACCTCCAAGGTTGCACCGCAAAGACTGCACCTCCAACCGACACCTCCAAGGTTACACATCAAAGACTGCACCTCCAACCGACACCTCCAAGGTTGCACCTCCAAGGCTGCATCTTGAACCAACACCTCCAACGTTTCCCCTCCAACCCACACTTCCAAGGTTTCACCGCCAAAACTGCCTTGAACCAACACATCCAAGGTTGCCCCTCCAACTGATAACTCAAAAGGTCACCTCAAAGACTGCACCTCAAACTGACATCTCCAAGACTGCACCTCCAATTGACACCTCCAAGGTTCCACCGCCAACACTGCACCTCCAAGGCCGGTAGGTGTATCCATGTACCCCGTTTGGGGCCTGCAGCCATCAGAGACAACAGGGCAGTACTACCACTACAGAGTTTGGGAAGCACATAATTTGACGGGCCCTTTTTACCCATGGTCTTCACCAATCACCACTAATAAATTCAGTGATTCAGTGAAGTGACGTATTTCTTCTTTTATTGTACCTAAGAACCGTTACTGTATCAGTAATTCGAACATCCGATACAAATCTGTTTCTTCTGAGTACCCGCTATATTACATAAAATGGACGTGCTCTAACCAATTCGTAATTGGATGATCATTTATTATTATTTATTTTATCTAAAAGAGGCAATACTTATCTTCAAGGTAAATTATGGGTTAGTTTAAATATTAGTGACAACCACCTTGCACCATTGAAAAAAATATTTTAACAAAAAAACAACCGACTTCTAAAACACAACTCCAAAACAATAGATATAATTTGCACTAAAAAGTACAAAAATAATTGCATATTTTTATACAATCTAATTAATTAATCTAATTCAAGTTACGATTGTTGCTATTTTTGGAATATCCCGACTCAAGCACATCTCACCTATAACTATGTATGTAGTTACAAACCTATCTTGGATGACACCGACTCCAAAAATTACAATAATCATAACTAGAATTACATTAATTAATTACATTGTATTTGTATTTTTAGTGAATCTGAAGAACACTAACTTACAATTTGTCTAAATATGTGTAGACATACTAAATTTTTCAATGCAGCAATGAACAGAAGCGCTTTTCAATAATTTCATTACAGACAGTTTCAAATTCTGCCATTGATCGCAGCCTTACTGTGAGTCATTAAGGAGTTTCATTGATCATCATATTCGACTACGACAATAACTTCACCATAATTAGTTACGGTAGGTGACTTAAATATCCTAATAGCATAAAAAACATTCGGTCGACTATCTTTAATTCGCTCCTATGAATTGAAGAGTTCCGTTACTTTGTCATGGATTCCATAATCACAAACAACCAAACTTTCACCAAACTACTTTTGAAGTATATCCTTTCCAATAAAAAATTAATTTTTGAAATCCATTGCCACGATACTGAGTTATTCGTAAATTCGTCGTCCACATACGTATAGCAAATTTAAGACTTTTACGGTTTTCTCACAGATGCCAGTATCAGATCTGGACCAAATTACGGGAAAATTCCAGCTTTCAAATCAAAAAAGAATTATCAAAATTGGTCCACCTAGTCGAAAGTTTGAAGATAACAAACATACCGACGAATTGAGAACCTCCTCCTTTTTGAAGTCGGTTAAAAACACCAAAAATAATTAAATTTGTGCACACTTTTTTAAGAAGTATTGATATAATTTGTGCATATAGACAACCAGGCCGACAATGAAGAGATATAGCTCCTAGAGAAAAGGTAAAGCTCCTAAATTATTCCGTGATTCGAAACAATAAAAATTA
The DNA here is from genome assembly GCA_949711725.1 of Leptidea reali. Taxonomy (NCBI): domain Eukaryota; kingdom Metazoa; phylum Arthropoda; class Insecta; order Lepidoptera; family Pieridae; genus Leptidea; species Leptidea reali. The sequence continues at coordinate 8,692,024 of CATIXN010000025.1, read as the reverse complement.
AATTACCAATAACTACAGGAAATACAAATTAAGTAAAGGACTCAAATAAATAATTTTCAAGAATCATAACTGAACGAAAATAAATCATGAGAAATAAATGTCATTCAACGAATAAATAAATTCAGGCGAACTTTTAAAAATTGCATTCATTATATCGCTTTCAAGAATTCACTTTGGCCTGAATTTTGCGTTCATTTCGATTCGTTTCTCAATTATTTATTGAATTCCGTTTCCCCGTATTATGCTTTAAAAGGTCTGAATAGTTGTAGTCATTAAAATATACCATTTTAAAAATAAGTAAAAAAGCTAATAAAATTTATAAAATGCTAGTGATAAATTGAATTTTGAAAATGTATTTATTGTAAGGTTATTTGATGATGATGATAAAACATAATTCCTGTATCACATCCGTATCTTAATAATCAATTATTGAGTATCGAGTGCAAATCTCAACTTAATAGCTTTGCACCTGGAATAAAACGAAAATGGAGGCCGAACCGAATTTTGATGCCGAATCGCTATTTTCCAACAATTATTTTCCACTTGTAAAGTACACTGATTTACAAACATTATTCTAATATTTGTCTTAGATTTATCTTAGATTTACTATAAAAAAACAAACACGTAAAAGTGACAAATTTGGAAACCCACAACCCATTTCCCGACAGGAAATATTTGGCATTATTTAAAAAGTAAGAAATTTTTAATATTTCTTAAGGCGAGGTTTTCCCAACACTTTAGGTAAAAATTGCGCGAACGTTAGATTCGATAGGTACGCATGGACACGGGCGTCGGGCATGGCTGAGAACGAACCGAGCGATGCGGGTCAACGACCGCCGACCCAGAAGGACCGCGTAATATATTTTAAAACTTACAGTTGTGCTAGAGTACGGAATTACTGTGATAATATTTTTTATGCATTTTTGAAGTAAATATTATTTATCGACGTATGAGAGAAATGTTATATTACGCGCACCCTCGAGAACCTCGGACACGATATCCATATTGCTGAAATCATAATTTTGTGCGGCGGTCATCTTGAATTTATCTAACTTCCCTAAAGTACATATATACAAAAAACCGCGTGGCATAATATTCAAAATAATATTACGTAATTTTTATTTTAGTACTTTCCGACTTACTTCACTATACTACTATATATTTCAACAAATACGCTGTCGCATCATCATTATTTTTTTACTATGATTCCCGCTTTGTACTTGTTTGCTAAAATCTTACGTAATGTGAGCCCGAGAGACACGAACACAGTACCTTCCTTGACAGTGGTCACGGGCGTACTGCTGTCTTGAGCGAGCATGCAACCAAGGCGTCGCGTTTGGCTTATTACGAAAAAAATTAATATCAAATAATTCACAAAGCGTATTGATAAATCCCACAGTGAAAACTTATAAATACTAATAAACTATCGAATAAAATAAGTTTTGTGGTCATAGTTTTATGATAATATAAACAATTCAAATAAAAAAGACTATTTTTCAAAAAATAAATCTATCGAGATTTTTTTTCGTAATCGTGTTTTCGAAACAGCGATAATTTAGATAAACATGTCAAAAAATTGGAACCGTAGTATTTGTAGAAGTATTTTAAGTAGATTTTTAAAAATGTTACTTTTTAGGACTATAGCGCCTTAAAATACATTTATTTTACCCACTGAAACGTTATTAATACAGTATTCATCATTCCGTTTGACAGCTTTAGATTTTGGTAAAAGTAGGATTTGAACATTCACAGACGATTTAGTTCACACGAAGCTTATCGAGTGTGTGGTTTAAACAGTCTTCACGTCTAATGGAATGGAAACTGTGGTAAATTATGCTCGTTTGATCGAGCTAAAGTGCTTTGGGTATTCATGACAAATGAGTTATATATTACAAAATATAAAAAAATATATATTTACGAAGGTACTATAGCAATGAGATAATATTAGTATTCATATTTGAGATCTCATTGTAACAATGTTGGCCCTAAAGGTTACAAGGAACATAAATTGAAACACGTAAATGAAATAATCGAATAAGAAACTGATTATCAGGTGAAGCGGTCGGCCTTCGGTCTAATAATAAAAAAATACAAACACTATATAATATTGAAATAATATGTAACAGCAAATGAATAAAATTATTGATTTTATGATTTATGATTATACGGTTATAATTATTATTGAAAATAACAGCTTATTACTTACTTATGTTGTCATGTTAGATACACCTGAAAGCCATTCTTAATATAAATAAATTACGTGACACGTTGTTTGTCCGCGATGGACTCCAAAACTAATGAACGGATTCTAATGGTGATCACTTCATGGAGTGAAGTTTAGTCCAACTTGAGAGATAGGATACTTTTTATTTAGGTTTGGGACCCATAATTATTTTTATTTCAAATATTTGTTTAGTATGGACATATTTTTTATGAGAGAATTTAGTGACGCATGGTTTGACAGTTCTGCTGTGAAACAATTTCATTATAACAAGAAGGAGCATATGTTACGAAATAATTCTTGATGTTTTGAAATTTTATTGACAAATTCCTATACAACAGTATTTTTTTATTATTATCTACAGAAAAACGTCTGTTGGGTCAGCTAGTTTTATATATATTACAATAATTTAGCTTTCGTGATGGGACACTCACTGGCGGTTAGATCATGTCATCCATCTTACAATACATGAGTAACTGCTGCTTTTAAATTAGAAATTGATTTAGTTTTGTAAAACAATAATACCCATGAAATTGTGAACAACTTTCATTGAAATAGTTAAATGGCCAAAAAACCGCAAAAAGCTCGTATTAAATAAAGTAAAATACTTTAAATTGTAGTTAATAAACAAACTGTTAACAAGTTATTATTTTATGCTAAAATAATTAGAGTAATTCAAAAATTATAAATTTCTCCATAACATCAGCTTATTAGTCTCGTCCAGTCCATTTCACGACCTAGCCTAACATTTCAGGTTGAAAAATAACTGACATTTTATTCAGGCGTAACGATAGAGATAAAGTTGACCGGTAGGCTCGCCTCTCAAATAAATGTTGTAATATATTTCATAGCTTAATCTTTGTTGTTCTTATAAAATGTGTGAGCTCTTATGTCTTATTTGTAATTTATTATAGTATATATTATAAATAGTTCCTAGTAAGTAAAGAAAAGTAAAGTAAAATAATATAATATAATTTATATTATAATAAAACTAGTGCAGATGTTATTATTGTTATTATATTATTCGGATGTGCAGCGTTCGGGAAGCTCCGTAAAATCATCTTGTCCCAAATACCGCAGTGTCTGAAGATGAAGGTTTTCAACCAGTGTCTGTTGCCAGTGATGACTTACGGTACGCAGACGTGGTCACTAACTATGGGCCTTACGAAAAAGCTCATGGTCGCTCAGAGGGCAATGGAGAAGGCTATGCTCGGAGTTTCCCTGCGAAATCGAATCAGAAATGAGGAGATCTGTAGGAGAACCAATGTTATCAATATATCCAAAACGATTGCAAAACTGATGTGACAGTGGGCAGGGTACATAGTTCGATGGACAGCTGATGGCCTTCGAGGCAGTAAAGTCCTTGAATTGCGACCACGTACCGGAAAAAGCAGTGTTTTTAGGCCCCCCACCATATAATCTGGTCAAGATCGCCGGAATTATTTGGATGAGGGCAGCGCAGGACTGATCGTCGTGAATATCTTTGGGAGGCCTTTGTCCAGCAGTAGACGTCTTCTGGCTTATGATAATGAGGACTAGTGCTATAATAAACCTGTAGAGCTAGCATGTCTGTACATTGTTATTTATCTAAAAACCGATAGTAGTGATAAAGACAGTTTGGCTGAATACAAAAATACAAATTTAAATTATATCAGTCTCTCTGTCTGTTTGTCTGTTTTTTGTACACGCTAATCGCTGGAACTGGTGAACAGACCGTTATAATACTTTGCTTTCAGCGTAGCTTGGAGCAACATTTAAGCTGTATTTGATAAAAATGTGTGCATGGAGAAAAAAAATTATGTTTTTGTTTTCATGTTTTTTATTAAAAATAAACATTCATACAAATGTACGCTAATGTACGTGAAGGAAATTGCGGGCAAAAGGATCTCGTGATAAGAAGTGATAAAGCAACCACCACACCCAAAACAAGACTTTCGCAACACCAGAGATCAAAAGATGGATTTCCGGTCTTAAAAGCGGGAGAACGCTCTAGGCTCGAAGGTAGGTAGGCGTTTCGGGAAATATATAGCCGGTTAATGACTCCACAAAGTAGCTGTGTGAGTTAAAAATATAATTTATGTAATTTCCGGTAGTAGTTGTAGCAAGCGAAATATTAGCGGTAACTTGAAGTGAAATAATGTCTTTCTATATTTAGTAAACCAAGCCAATCTGACCTTCTCTTTCAAGTGACATGAAACTGAACATCTCTCGATTGATTATGGCAATTCACAGTAATATTAGTAGCTATACAATGTGGTTACCGTTAAATTTATACATCATGATTGATATCGACAGTCGTAAGGTAAATTATTCATATAACTTCAACATAATCAAATATCTCAATCGAGTGAAAAGTTTTAAAAATAATTGCTGCAAATCGAGCATTCAATGAAACTAGCAGGAGAAATTAAACTTTATATTATAGGTTCAGCGTAACAGTTTAACTTATCAGAACTTATTTAGAGCAGGCAATTCCTTCTAAAATTGAACATAAGTTGTAATTCACGGAATTTAGACCAGGGTGTGTTCAAGGTCGTATGAGAGTACACTTTATTATTTTGTTTTTTGTGGTGTTCTTCAATTGTAATATTTTTTCATCAGGTTAATTTATATTTCTATACATTTCGCCCACATATCGGGATAGAGAGCATTTTAATCGAACAACTCTCAACTACACTTTTAATATATATTTTTTGATTTCCTGTGTATTGACAATAAGCTCTTAGTTTCAGGTCTTCCTTGATAATACGCGAAAGAGTTCTATTAGGATTTATCATTTCTCACTTTTTTTTTTCTTATAAGTCTGCGAATTCTGTCTTTAATAGCACTTAAAGCATAAATTGTGACAATATTTCTGGCCAGACTTCATAAATACGCTGTATTATCGAGTTGCGAAATTTATGGAGAGAGTTTCATCAGAACGTGCAATTTAAAAGCTTGAATAAAGTGACCATATCAAGATAATGGCATATTTTACCACAGTTTCCATGCCATTAAAATGAAAACAGTAAAACCCCACACGATAAGCGAACTTGATTGTCTGCAAGTGTCGAAATTGTTGCCACAGATCTTGAATACTGTATATGGATGTACATCCATTTGAAAATTCTCGTTAATTTTCAAATAAATTTTATCTGTGTCTAATGCTGATTATTGTGTGGCATTCTGCCACTTTGTGACCAGATAAAAAGCGCATTCAAACTTTAAGCGACATAATGTAGGGATTTATATGTTTTGTGTCACTAAGTGGTTCGAGAAAAAATGACTGAGAGCTATGTTTGCTATTTAAAACTTTTGCTCTGTATTCATATTTGCTCGGACATATCTCTACCAAATTCAATTCATATGTCATAATTATATTTTAGCGTGACATTTAATAACGATATGAAGTCCTGTTTATTCCGTTCATGTAATACGAGGTCATCCATGTTGAAGGTAAGATTGAATTCTATAGTAGAAAACCTAAGGAATACAATGCCAGACAAAACCATAAGCGATTCAGTCGATCATTGTCGTAAATACCCCACTCGATCCTCATGTCAAGATTCCCTGCCGTATCATAAAGACAAAGAATTGCAGTCTACTGCCTCATACAAAGGCCAAGAAAGGCACATTAATATAAAATGCAATTAATAAATAAAAGACGGATTTAAAGCACCCTCACTATATATGACACACTGGCAAGTGAAGGATTATAACGACTGAAGGGTAGGGATTCATGATTTTATGAGGTCATCTTATGTCTCAAGGTGACGAGCGCAATTGTAGTGCCGCTCAGAATTTTTCGGTTTCTCAAGAATACTGAGCGTAATGAGATGATTGTAATGGGCAGGGCATATCAATTACCGTCAGTTGAACGTCTTGCTCGTCTCGTCCCATACTGTCATAAAAAAAGCCTTTAGTTATCCTACGGATCTCCTCATTTCTGATTCGATCTCGCTGGGAAACTCCGAGCAGATTGAGTATATTCGTTCATAAATATGAAGTCTGTGAAGAACTAATATAACGTTTACACCAACCAGCGTGTGAATCACGCGTAAGTAAAGGTATAATACAAACTAAATTGACTTATAAGCGGGAGACGTTAGTTAACATTCAGGTGAGCCTCATGCTCGCACTTCAGATTGGCATAAAAAATCATTTAGTAGGTCTTTCATTAAATAAATTTAAGAATTTAAGAAAATGTTTTGAGATCACTATTGTGCAAATATTATAAGAATAAAAATTAAAGAAATTTAATGGTCCATTAGTCGGCGATGAAAGCATTGAATTTGCGAAAGCAAATGTTTGTTGAATGAAGTTGATGAGACTCATTTTGTTCCATTTCTTTTGATGCCATTCACGAATATAAAAAACTTTGGCTTTAAAATATAAGACAAATTATTAAATACATCTTAATGTTGTTTAAACAAAAGCGTTGATAATTTTTAATTATTAACACATGTACAAATAATAAGTATAAAATGTGAACTCAAATGATGTCTCAACTATATTAGTTTTGATTCTTCCTTTACTTATAGGAGTCGTGAAAGTGAAAACTGGTATCAAAGTAAATCAAGTAATTTATGATTGCCGCATGTTAATAGTATATTTGATCTGGCAAGATATAGGTCGTTTGTATAAGTCGATAGAGATCAGAGTTCCAATAACAATATACTATGGAATATTATTTATCATATTTTATGATCAATAAGCATTTTCCTGTTCATTTTATTTACTGTGGGTATATCATGTTTAATGTAGTATATGTTTTTTTATTTTGTAAAGAAATGGTGTTTTCTTTAATCAACGCAAGTGTTACACAAATATTAAAATATAATACTTTTAGAATGATTATATGCATGTTATTACAGGTATATTTATACAGTAGGTCTTTGCGTAAAAGTTATTTATTATAACCCTTAAGCCGCACGCATTTTACCGCAGTTTTCACAGGGAGTGTTCAAATGGGTTCATTTTGTTCGGGTTGGTACCAGTCGCCGAATTCATCCACTGGATATTCCGTCAAAATGTTAAGGGGATTGTTCAAAGGTTGTTGTTCGGGTTGATATCAGCATAATTGTATAGTCAACTAGCTTATGCCCACGACTTAGACCGCTTTAGGTCTTCTCCACTTAGAAAAAAGGCGGTAAGCGAAAGCATTAACTTAAATACTTCTCCTCACTAGTCTCGCTTCTCTTTAAACCGTTCTTTATATGTGGACTTATCGTACTTTCTTGGAAACTATTAAAACTTTCGACATAATATATACCCCATTCCCTTTTCTGTAACGACCTGAAACAAAATTCTTACTTTGAATTAGATTTATAATATTAAAGGTAGGGTAAAATCTTAGGGATGAAAAATGTTGAAATGTTAAAATTCAGTTATAACAACACCCATTTTAATTTCCTACAATAAATTTATTCTGTTAAATTTAAGGCTCTGATGTTAATCGAAAAGAAAACTTTAATCTATTTAAATTTACAAAATCTTAGCACGCAATATATAACTGCTGGAACACGTCAAACGTACACAAGATAGATCACCGCTATTCATCGAAAGTTAATTGAAAGCGACTCAGAGCTCAGCCATCAGAAACGATTTAACTCTAGCGGAATAATTTAAGTATCTTTATACACGTTGTCGTAATCTTAATATTGACTAATAAAAATTAAAAAAAAATATATTAATAAAAAATAAATAAATTTAAAAATAAAATTATTATTATAACTCTGATATAGTTCGTTTTGCACCTAAATTAAAACTTCACAAAAAATTGTTCAAAACCATGAATGTTTTAGAGTTAGTATTTTTAATAAAATGCTGTAAGCAATTATTGCGAAAACAAAACTCTGGATCTGCCCATTAAAAAAAAAGACAATTCGTAAAAACCTCTTAAAGGCAAACAAAAATCATAATATTGATTTATTATTAATTATCATTTTAAGAATGAATTTAATATTAATATTAACATCAACCATAATGGCTAAGCCAGGTGTGTCGAGGTATTAACATTTATTTGACCGCATAATATCTAATTCACGAATTTTTTAAATGAATTTCAATTTTTGAATTTCTACCGGGATACACCACGGCAGTAAGGTTTTGAAGTTAGCACCACTTGCAATGTCATACATGCTGGGCGATACATTTTTGGCATTTTAAGTGATAGCATGTTCTAACTGTTAGTTAGTGTAATTCGTATCATTATAAGCAGTGCTGCAGAAATGTCTAATTTTGAAAAGATGATGGATGTCATGGATGAATGATAATTAACGGAAAAAACCATCTGAACACTCCCCGTGATATATGCAACAGAGTAGAGACACTCTCATCCGCAATGCGTCTAGTCAATCGGAGATGGCTTGGCTTATTAATTCGAGTTTCTCTTCATTGGAGATTGATTTCATTCAAATAGGCAACATTCACGAAATATAAATGTTACTGCTAGGGATAATCATAATATAAAATTGCTCATAAATATTGTTCACCAGAATATACAAGGTATCTCAAGTAAGGAATTAGAAATTGAACTGTTTTTGAGCTGCTGTAATATAGATATATTATGTATTACAGAACATTGGCGTCAAAAGAGTCATCAGCTCCAGTTTAGTTTAGAGAACATAAAGTAGTCAGTTCGTTTTGTAGAAGTAGGGCAATACATGGAGGTTCCCTAATTATTATTAAAAATAGATTAAAATGTAAAAATAGACGAGATATTGTTAATCTCTCTATAGAACAACTAATTGAGGTAGCTTGTATAAAACAAGAGCAATTCATTATTGTAAGTGTATACCGCCCCCCCACTGCATCATATGAACAATTCCAACATAGAATGGAGGAGTTACTATCAAAATTTAGCAAAACTAGCAAGTCAATTATAGTGTGTGGAGATTTTAATATAAACTTGCTTGGAGCTTCGCCCAATTGTACTAGCCTTAGAAAATTATTTCAAATTTGTTCAATGTATTTTGGGAACCTACTAGAATCACTTCTACAACAGCAACCTGTTTAGATAATATTTTTACAAATGTTACTATTACTAGTAAACTCATAATTAATAATCTTCAGTCCGACCATAGTGGGCAACTTATAAAAGTAAAAACAAGATTGGACAATGTCAGACCAAAAAAGGTGACGATTATACCAGTTACGGGTAGCCGTCTTGAGAGGTTTAGAAATAATTTGGTAAATACGATACCATTTTTACACTGTGGTGAAACTGCTAATTTTCACTATAACTTAGTCTTCAATTCCTTCTGTGAGGAATTTGACAGGATTTTTACTCCAGTAACGGTGACAGTAAACAACAAACATTGTTTTAATGATTGGGCAACAATGGGTATCCACAAAAGTCGTAAACGCTTATTTGACCTTTATTATGAGAAACATTACAATAATAGTGAAAAATTTAAAATATATGTAAAAAAATACTCCAAGCTCTTTAAAGTAGTTTGCATGAAGTGAAAACACGTTTCATTGCAGATAAAATTAAAAACAATAATAATAAAGTAAAAGCGACTTAAGGTGTAACTAACAATGAAACTGGTAGATCGAATTGCCGTAACACCTCTATCTGTTTAAATATTAATTTGATAAATACTTCTCCGAAATCCCAATTATCACGACCAACGACCTTAACTCTCCACCAAAAGCAGCACATGATATGCTTAAATTACACGTACCAGTATCTTCCACTGATCTGAAATTTAAGTATGTTACAGGTAGCGATATAATAAAAATCTTCAAATTAATTAACCTAAAAAATATAAAAGACCTATGGGGCCATTCGAATAATGTTGTAAAATACATACTTGACATTATAACACCTGAATTAGCAATAATATTTAATGAATGCGTAGATGAGGGTGTGTTCCCTGACCTCATGAAATACAGCAAAGTTATACCATTGTTTAAATCGGGCAGTTATTTTGACCCATCTAATTTCAGACCTATTTCAGTGCTGCCTGTTTTTAGTAAAATTTTCGAAAAACTTTTGCTTCAACAGCTACAAATGCATTTTTGTAAATTAATGAACAAAATCAATTTGATTTCACTAGTGGCTTATCAACATTTAATGCGGGTACTAGACTCATTGAGCACATCTTTGTCGTCTGGGAAGAGTCACAGGATGCATTGGGCATTTTTTGTGATTTGTCCAAAGCATTTGACTGCGTCCACCATGAAACTTTACTCCTCAAACTAAAGCATTATGGAGTGAAAAACAGAGCCCTAAATCTGTTAAAATCACATTTAAGCGAAAGAGTTCAGATAATCGATGTAAATGGCAAACGGTCTTCGGGTAAACCTGTGGGAATAGGTGTTCCACAGGGTTCTATTCTCGGTCCTTTCTTGTTTCTTATATATATTAACGATCTACCGTTTGTGGTACATGATAACCATGAGATTTTATTATTTGCTAATGATACTTCACTTATTTTAAAAGTGAAGCGACGTGCAGATATTGATGACGAGGAAAACAATGCACTCTCAAAGATAGTGCGTTAGTTTGAGACGAATACTTACTAAAACTGCACTTAAACAGTAAAAAACAAAGTGTTTACTGTTCATTACACCAAACACAGCGGAGATACAAACCAACGTACTTATAAATGACCAGAGATTGGAACTTGTGGACACTACGGTCTGCTTGGGTATCACGTTAGATTAGAAGCTTCAGTGGGGTCCACATATTGCCAATCTAGCAGATAGACTCAGCTCTGTGCCATTTGCATTGAGAAAGATTAGAGAGTACACGAATATTGCGACCGCTAGATTAGTGTACTTCAGTTATTTTCACAGCATCATGACGTACATATAGTGTTTGCTCTGCAAAAGAGAGCTGTTCGTGCTATATATCAGCTTGGTTATAGACAGTCTCTCAAAGAAAAATTTAAAGAAATAAATATTATGAATGTTCATTGTCAGTACATTAATGAAAATTTAATATACGTTCACAAAAATCGTCACCTTTTAGCTCTTAACAGAGATTTTCATTATTATAACACTAGAAATAAGGGATTGCTTGTAACTAGTTCTAGTAGGCTTCATAAGATACATAACAGCTTTACGGGTAAATGTATACACTTCTATGATAAAGTCCCAGCCACTGTTCAGGCATTATCTATAAATAAATTTAAATGTTTTATAAGAAAATGGCTCTGTCGTAAGTCCTATTACTCCACTGCTGAATATCTAAATGGTCGGACAGCCTGGGACTAGATTGTGATTATTTTATAGCGATAGAAATGACTGTACAATATTGTATATTTTTATTGAAAAGAGCTCAAAAAAAAAGAATGCTGGGAGAGTTTCTTACGCCGCTTCTTCTCTCTAAGAGAGCCATTTGTTTCCGAAGCAGGAGTAGTACTACTAGATACTACTATTAAATGACATCAAAAAGAATTCTAAAGGAATCAATTTTGAGAAAATAAATGCCTTTTATGCCTTTTATTCACTCAAACTACTATTACAAGTTGTTGCCAAAAATAAATAACATATTATGATCTTTAGTTTAAGGTGCGTATACACTTTTTTGCAGGTAACAATGTCGTATTGTCAGTGTGGAGAAGGTCATTACACATTGAGATTCGTTCTTAGGAATCGGGTCAAATAAAATCCTCAGTAAACTTTGTGATTGACCCTAAAGGTGTCTTTTGGCTTTCAGGTAAAGTTGCATAATCTTATGCATTCAAAACTCCATACTATGTTTAGAATTTTTCTGCGCGTTATTCTACTTATTCTATACGATTTTGATATGCTTAGCTGCATTATAACATTGATATTAGTCGTAACGCATCAAAAAATAAACTATTACATCTCGACCACCTTAGAAACACGTCACTGCCTACACTATTCAAAGACCAAAACAAATTAATATATCTAATGGGCCTGTGTCATCAGCTAATTAGAACCTATAATAGCCTTGGAGCCTTTGTTAGAGTCCAAATTTTTTTCTGATTTTTCAAATTATATTATAAATGACACTGAAAAAAATGTTTCAAGCTTACCCATTTCTACAGATAAAATTTTCAAAGCAGAGTTGTAAATAGAATATTCTGAGCAACACTGCATTGTCATGGGCAAAGTGTATCAATTACTATCACCTGAACGTCCTGCTCGTCTCGTCTCCTAATGTCATAAAAAATGTCTCATATCTCTTATAACATAAACCGACACCAAAACTTTTAAAAAGTGCATGTTATTAGCAACACACAACAACAGTACACTGATCTTTGGCAGTGGCAATAAGAGTAGGCAGTAATGCCCCAAATTTAACCCATTCAAATAACTAAAACTGCTTCGTAAAAGAATATACCAAGATAAAATTAAAATTGATCTAGTAAGGTAGATAGCTACATAAATGTCAAATCCGATGCAGTTTTATCGTATAAAATTACAGTTACTGAACTTTATACACTAGAGAAGCATTGATATCTCGCGTTAGTCGTAACTGTCACATAAATATAACAAAGAGAGGAACAGGTGATGGAGGTTATGTGTTCATATGTTACAAATATCTCACACACACACGGATAATGATGTAGAATGCAGAAGATATGTGTAGAGCTTTTTAAGGATTTAACTGAACTAAAGATGACCTTTGTATGATTAAATTGCTATGCGTTACTAAAATATTGCTCTAATTCATCAAATGGGACGAGTTTCATTAAAATTGTAACGAAACGCATTAATTTATCGTTTCAACAAACATCAAAACACTTTAAGCAACAAGAATAAAATATTAAGTACTGTGATTGCAAGATTGATTTGTATCTGAGTTCTGTTAATATTATGTTCACTCATCTTGATATATCTTACAAGGCTTAAATAAGATTTCAAAATTTAAGCGTTTATAGGTAAATTCCAGAAATGAAAAGAAGTGTTATTGGTATAAGGAAAAATTTTTGTGCACCAGGCTATTAATAGGTACACTGAGACCTCTTCTGTTTGTGACAGAAAAAGATCTGGCCGTCCACGTAGTGTTCGTACGAGAAAGGTGGTCAAAGCAGATTTTTTCTCGTGAGATGAAGATAGCACTAAGAATCATGTTGCGTATTTTAAAAGACTTTTTATTTGACTTAGGACATGCAACCTGTAAGTGACATATTTCTTAAAATGATAATTTAAAAAGAATAGGATGGTAAAATCAAAACATGTACTCAAGCGGTATGCAAAGGGAGGTCACAGAAAAAATTTATATACATGCTATATTTAAAAACTCCGATGTCCACCTTCTGGCTTCATCACCAGCCATCGTATTTGCAAGGCTTTAGAGTTTGATTGGTCATGTTCGCTTAATATTTCTGTCACCACAATTGAAATGGTAAGAAAAATGAAAAAAAAATCTGTAGCCTTGTGGTCTTCATCATCAGGTTCGCTTCACCATAATATTATTTCTGTATCAATTGCTTATTTCTCTCAGTTTCTTATAGATTCCATCATTTGATGATTTGATTTTTTTAGACATTGATTGAAACATTTTTGGGAGTAACAACAAGCCAACAAAAAAAAATACAGTGGAATTAAAATCCTTCTTTCTCCTCAACTAGCCTCTGCTCGATGGGATAATATGTAAACCATGCAGCTAGTCTCAACAAAAAGCATCAAATAAAATATTCCTATACAATTGGACGAAAAAAAAAAAGAAAACATTACGACAATTCTCGTGTAGATCCAATTGTGAGCGCAATAACCCTTCATTCAGTTTGTTACCGCGTCTCTTAGCAGGTATGTCGTAATACGATATATAGTCAGTACCCATTCTGTTAATTAACTAGCCTCTGTTTAATTTTTACAAGTCTCCTGAGTTGCACATAACAGCGTTTGTTTATATTATGTTAAGGTTTCCTCGCCTTATATGGTATAATTATTTTAGTTCCTTAGATCTTCCTGAGCAAATATACGGTCATGTTACCTACTAATAATTAATAAACATGTATGGAGCTTTTTGTCGATAAACCATAACATTCTACTGGTTAGCGACATGTTTAATCTTTTTTAAAGGATTAAAATGAAACATCAATATTATAATACAATATAGTTTTACGAAAATAGGGGACGAGACGAGGAGGACGTTCACGTGATGGTAATTGATACGCCCTGTCCATTACAATGCAGTGACACTCAGGATTCTTGAAAAACGCCAAGAATGACACTACAATTGCGTTCAGCACCTTGAGATATGAGATGTAATTTCACTAGCTAAGGAGCCCTTCAGACCGAAATACAATAATAATGTTTACACATTAATGCTTCACGGCAGAAATAGGCCCAGTGGTACCCATAATCAAGCCGGCATCCTGTGCATAAGAGCCATAACTGGTGAATATTCATTCAAAAATTTCATATCTGCCAATTAGCAGACGAGTGCTGGCATTGGGTAGTCCGCACCTTAAAATAAAACTATAATTGAAAGAATTAAAACGCGTGTATTTACAGCTGACTTTTCAACATTAATTATTTCGACATGAGTTTCAATATTTCTCTGATTTTACATATTTATACCTATTGCGTGTTCCCAAATGACTGAATTATTTGAAAATAGTTTTGCATTAGCATTTGAAGACCCTAATGGTGCAGTGGTATACTTCACTATCGCTACCAAGAGATTATCCGCTTGATATACCTGTATTAGTGCGTGCGTAGGAAGACATATTATATTAATAAAAATCCAAAACCAGTTATGGCTAAATAATAGGCCGACGTACCTGAGATCCTAGGCGCGATGGACTGCATCTGGGGGCCCCCGCTAATTCTCTAGGAACTCCTGCTGCTAAGTTGCGTGTTACTTCCTCTCGACGTGTGTAGGAAAAGGATTTATGCGTTGTGTTACACCGAGAACTTAATGCGAGGCAATTAGGTTGTTGATCACTGATGAAGTCTCAATTTACATATGGATTATATTATGCGTATATTGCGATTTGCGTGCGAACTGTGTTGCTCGGTAACAATTTTTTTATATTAAGTAGCGCAAGAAATAACTCTCATTAGATTAGCCTCTCAGACGACTTTGCGTCTATTGTCTATGGTATCTCTCTGATTTTTTTTTTCTACAGGAAACTGTCTGCACTATGATTTGCCATTACCAAATTATAAGAAATAGAATATAATAAATTGCGTCGCATCCAATACCAATCCAATATCACGGAAGCATTGTTCGTCTTTTAAGCTCCACAATTTTAAAGGTTTTACAAAGCTATTTAAAATTGACTGATATTATGCTCTAGATTGTTATTAAATGACGTGTGAAATTCTTTTCAAATTAATTAGCTTAGGTTAGTTTAGTTAGTAAGTTAGATTCAGTAATTTAACAGAAATATTTATAGTGACGATTCAAAACCTCTTAATTTAAGCCTAATTGAATAAAGTTTATTTGACTTTGCAAATAATTTTACATTATACCCGACAACTACTGTCTATATCCATTTAACATCACTAAAATTACATGAAGGCTGTAAATGTATCCTCAGCACTCATGATGCAGGTATTAATTAATATAAGGTCACCAAGCCATTGTGTAAATCTAGGCCATATTGTAAGCCGGCTCGTATTAAGCGGCTGACGTCATACATCATCTAACAGGCCTGTATCTGATTCAATTGTGTCAGTTTCATGTTCTCAATTTTCGGTGAATCTTGCTTACAAATTCTGTCTCAATTCGACTTCAATACGTCAACATTCACATAAAATCGTGTATACCTTAACTAATATTGTGAATGCGTACTATATTTTGTTCAACTTAATTGTGTAAGTCATTGTGTAAGTCCCATTATTTGAGTATTTTTGTTGCATCACTGTGATATAATGCAACTAGAAACAAATATTGAATATCATATAATGAGTGGTAATCAATATCATATCACATTTACTCATACTATTCTTCCTACTATTACTTCTGTGAATAATATACCAAAATTTGGTCAATGTCATGTTAAAGATTAAAGTATTTGTTTACTAATTTCTCATTACAGATCAACTTGTTGTAACTGTTTCAAGGAGCTTTCTTCCACGTACTACAAAGCTGTGGAATGAGCTTCCTTATGCGGTGTTTCCGGGACGATACGACATGGGTAAACGGTGATTTCAAAAAAAGGGCGAACACCTTCCTTAAAGGCCGGCAACGCTCTTGTGATTCCTCTGGTGTTGCAAGAGAATGTGGGCGGTGGTGATCACTTAACATCAGGTGACCCGTACGCTAGTTTGTCCTCCTATTCCATAAAAAAATACTTTTAACATTCTTATGTGTCATTTCATTAACCTAAATGAACATGATTTTGATTGATATAAATATCTAATTTTTATAACCAACTTATAACTCCGATTCAAAACATCTCGTATTAAACTCATACCATGTCCAGCGTAGGCCTTTCATATTTCTCATTCCAAATACAACAATATTCAAATACACCTAGACCATTTGAACAGAGCTTTATGACGCTAGCTATTTTCAACGATGAGAAAATTGTAAAAATATTGTAGTGGGTTTCATGGGGATGTTATTGTCGTTTATGAGCTTTATTTTCACAGACTGATGACTCAATGGCAAAGGTTCTGTCCAAGTTTTTGTGGAATAGAGGAATTTGATGATGGCAAATAGCATGAATTAATGAGTGGGTTCTGTGCAGTTATAAATATTAAATTTTATTTTTTATTAATTCCCTAACCTCATCTTACTTAAGTTTTGTATTGCAAAGTATGGGTTTCATTTAATTTAATGGGTGAATGCATAATAGCAGCGCTTTCATTTACCGCAGAAGTGTACAAAAGTTATTTCTCTTCAGGTTCACGCCATTGCTAGTGAAAATACTGGGGTTTAGAGACTTAACATCTCTCACCACATCATTAATAGTTTTATTATTCATTGAAGTAGGCGTTACTTCGTGGAAATCCATAATTATCCAAATGATTTGAGTTTTCTTTAGTGACTGACTTTTGCAGTCTCGTGCCAGATTTTGGCGACTCAACATGTCCTGAGGATGCCTCGTGTAGAGGCAAAACACGTGTCGAATTGTTTACAGACAAATATTGGCGGAATTAACACTAATGAAAACTCAAATCATTTGGAGTTTTATTATTATCAAGAATCCGGAGCGGCTCTGTATTGTCAGGGTAAGCCATATCAGTAGTCATCAGTTAGCGTATTGTTTTGTGAGTATCTTTTTTATTTACGAGTATACCTTTTCTAGATCAGTTAGAATGTCAATTCTTATTTTTATAAAAAGTGAAGTCTAATTAAAAGTTGGAATCTGGTACATAATATTTGGTTATTTGTTATAAAATACCTAAGAAAAACTCAGCAGGATTTTTCAATACAAACATATATATAATTATATATTTTTTCAATGTTATTATATACATACCTATATATTATTTTTTTTCCTGGTCAACTAGGAATTGAGAAATCACAAATCTTCTTATATCGACCTCAAAAAGACTCTAGACGAGGTGAGAGGTGTGCAAACCAGCTTATGGACTGTCATGAAGAGGCTTCTCGCTGCCAATATATGCAGTCGCCATCCAGCCCGTGGCCCTAAATAACTCCGCGAGCACAGTGTTGCTAGACTTAGCTTCGCTTGAAATCATGCGACGTGAACTGGACTAGGTTAGAGTGTTCTCTCTTTGAACCCAGCGCGTTGCATTTTTTTTCCTAAACGTTCGTGTGAAATCTTACGATTTTTTGAAAAGGCATATGAATCCGTTGATGACTCTTAATTCAATCATTCCTCATAACCACAGCAAAAAATAATAACTTAATAACCTAATAACAATTATTATCAAGGACTTATCGAAAAACTGTTTGGAAAATAATTTGTTTTAAAGTAGTAAAACTATAAATAATTGACAAAACAAAGATAATTGTAACTTACACTCTTGCGGACTTGTCTTCAAAAATATTGTTATTGATAGGGATAGAAATAGTAATGTAGTAACACAGTGAAATCTTTTCAAAGAACAAACTTTTCTGTAGGTCTTATATATTGCGATGATAAAGGCAAAAATTTACCTTGTTACATGACATAATGAGAAAAGTTATGAAAACCGTGCCTTTTGTATCCTTAGTAGTATTATCTATAGCTAAAGCATTTTAGGGATTAATATTTTTCCGCTTCTCTTTCCCAA
This sequence comes from Leptidea reali, assembly GCA_949711725.1. Classification (NCBI taxonomy): domain Eukaryota; kingdom Metazoa; phylum Arthropoda; class Insecta; order Lepidoptera; family Pieridae; genus Leptidea; species Leptidea reali. The sequence continues at coordinate 8,673,699 of CATIXN010000025.1, read as the reverse complement.
TACTACGGAACACACAATGTTGTTAATAACAAATAGTCTTCTATAGACTTTTTTTTATGACAATACGAGGGACGAGACGAGCAGGACGTGCAGACGATGGTTATTGATACGCCCTGCTTATTACAATGCCGCTCAGGACTCTCAACCAAAAAAGTCTGAGTGGTACTACAATTTCACAAGTCACCTGGAGACATAAGGTGTTAAGTGTCATTTGCCCAGTAATTTCACTAGCTTCAGCGCCCTTCAGACCGTTACACAATAATGCTTACACATTACTGCTTTACGGCAGAAATAGGCGCCGTTGTGGTGCCTATAATCTAGCCGGCATCGTGTGCAAAGGAGCCTCCCACTGGTATAGAAGACTGTATTATAAAGGCAATATTATTGTTGCATCTGAAACTTGCAAACTTTTTATAATTGAAACTGATTAAAAATACTATGTTATTACTAAGGACGTATTAAATATGATATCTTTGTAAAAATAATTCAAAATACTTAAAATATATTTAATTTGCACACCCCTCCTGTTTATTTTTTCTGATAGAAAACTGCTTCTGAAAATTAAATAGTTATCAGAGAATTGCTCTTCAATACTTTAGTTCAAATTGTTAAATTATTTAACTACATGATTACAGCATACAAATGTAGAATAAAGTTTTCATAATTTAAAAAAATAAATATTTATTTAAAATTGTACTTCAAATCTTTATATTTTGCATTGTATTATAAACAAAAATAATTTTACGATACAAATGAATTATTTCGAAATAAATGGTACTATTGTCGTGCAAAATAATAGTTTGCTCTGCGAAATATCTTCGATCAAAAGAAGTTTTTGAAAGAGGGCCTAACAAGCCATGACGACACGAACAAAAACTGTGAAGAACGAGAAATTATAAGCAGACAATAATTCGTATTACAAAGAGTAAATTATAATTAAATGCCCTCACAGAATATCAAGAGCTTTTTGTCAGTCGTTTTTATAATTTTCTTTATTTCCCGCCCCTTAAGGTAGTCTATTAAAATATTCGAACCGTAACATAATTTCGCCTAAGTTAGTTTAGTTGTAATCAGGCATCGTTCTGTGGTTGAAAGATGATTAAATTTATAATTAATTTGTTCGGAATAATTGATGCTCCATTATTACTATTAATTATGTGGATACGAGTAACATAACACAACCAAGATTATACAGCTTCTACTTTT
>CATIXN010000025.1:8651615-8672483 GCA_949711725.1 Leptidea reali | reverse complement strand
GTAAAAAATCAAACAAATCACACCTATAGTGTTATAGGTATAATTATTATTAATAAAATTGCTAAGACATACTAAGTATTAGTTTTTTTTGAATAAATCAGTCTTGATAATCTTACTTGTATTGTTTTTGTAAATATTATCATTCGGGCAATCCAATAACGATATATGTTGATCTTGAAATACATGATTTTCAAATATTCAACCGGTTTCCAGTAATAATTAATTATTGATTTAATTTAAATACATCAGGCTTTGCACAAAATAATGAGTGCTAACGTCATTATTCAACCTTAATTTAAATTCAATGTAAACTTATTAGAAACTAACCGATACGTTATTCATAAATTTGTTGTTAATTAAAACACAGTTTGATTAAATGAAGTTCCGTTCTTCGAGGAAATGCTTTCTTGCATTTCAAATTAGTTTCCATGTTAATTAGCAGCCGTAACTGAGAACCTTGAGCATCTGAAAGGCATTCATAAGGATTCCATACTATTACATAAGTTTTGAGTTTCTTTCGACTTTTTATTAAAAGTGGAACACAATATAGCTTTTATAAAAACAAACAAAATTTATTGAATTAGATATTATTTTGCAGAAATCTATAATTACCCATACTTTTAAGTTTTCTTGCGTATTAATTCCGCTAAGATTTGTCTTAAATCAATTCGACACCTGTTTTACTTCTGCACGAGGCACCCTCAGGACATGTCGACTCACCAAGATCAGGGACGAAACTGCCAGTCTCATGTCTCTAGAAATTTACACTCAAGAAGACTCACAACATTTGATAGTTATTTTACTACGAAGAATCTCATCCCATATTCAACAAACATATTTGAAAACATGCTTTGTTCAACTCTCAGGAACAAAGCATACAATATTTTATAACGAGACGTCACTCGAACGGTTGGCTCAGTTGGTAAGAGCACCGGCACGGAACGCCGGAGGTCGTGGGTTCGAGACCCACATAGTTCATAAAATTTTGCTGGTTTTCAAATTTTATTTGTGTAACTATCATTTTCAAATAATAATATTTAAGAAGAATCGCAACTTCTGTTTTAAACTATACTTACACAATTACTGTTTTAAGATAATGGGTTTCTGTTGCGTTTATCTACTAGTATACGTATTGCAAATATTTAAAAATTTTAAGTGTATGTTACACATCTTTTGCGATTTTATTTTAGGAACGGACACTTTGTGCCCTAAGTGCTCTTATCTATGTGTGAATTGTGTGAATTAGTGAAACAATTAATACTTTTACAAACAAGTATTAGATTAACAAATATTTATTGACTGCACTGTTAATATTTTGATATCATTAATTTTTTTTCTCGTAATGAATCTATTGTTTATACATCATTAATTGCTTCAACAGCTCTTTCGTTCAATTCATAAACTTTGAGAAACATTAATTTTTTCAACATTGGTTAGAATTAAAATTAAAATTGAACCAATTGAAATTTAACAGCAAAACATTCCTTTTTTATGATTAATAATATTACGAAGAAATTAATAATAACAATGCCCTTTTTGAATTTACATAATGATGGTGTGGAACGAATTTCCTGAAAGAAGCTTTCGATTAAAACAGAACAATCAAGAATAGCGGGAAATTAAAAACTCGTTTACATTCTATATTCAGCGATTGCGAGACTTTTGACAAAATAAATTGTTATTTTTTAATAATTATAGTTCCGCATGTAAAACCTAAATTTTGATAATAGGAAGGTTTATTAAAACAATGCAGAGTACAAGAAATAATAATTTGTTATAACGATTTTCAAATGTATTTTTTCATAGAGCTTATTAAAGTTTTTCAATAGAACTATTATGGGCATTGTGTACATATATTATAAATGTGTATATATATTATAGTGTGAATAAACTAATAGTAACATTGTAAATGTAAATGAAAATGAAACTTTAACGAGATTTTTTTCATGAAGAAGTAGAAATATAATATTAAAAGTAGATTCACAAGCAGTTACAAATTTCAACTTCGCTCGGGGACCACATTTGGCTTCGTGTTCATTCACACAAACTTTCCTTTCATAAATTTCTTTTGAACATGAATATGGATTCACGTTTTAGAAAGAATAACAATAATGCGTGTAGGTATTGTGTGGAAGTTAATTGGTTTAAATATTTAATGTCTCTGACGATCCTACAAAATATAATATTTAATATAAATTCAGTTAATATAAATGCAACTTCAGTTTTAAAATTCTAGCTGATTTTTGCTAACAAACTTCAGGGTTTTACTTCCTGCGATATATATATTTATGTACAATGCTTTTTATTATATTATAATATCAATAAATTGACAGTAAAGACAACAACAATTCACAGCATAATCTTTATATCTCAACAATGGTGTTAATAAAACTTGTGAAACATGGAACTCATAGATTAATGTACACTACATTAATCTATGAGTTCCTACCCTATAATAATTTTGCTTATATTTCTAAAAACCTATCGGTTAAATTATATCTAAGCCAGCATCTTTCGAGGCAGTATTTTTTATACTGTTGGTCAATATTAAACAAACGGAAATAGAAACGTCTGAAGTTGCCTTCGTTTCCGTAAAATGAAAAGGTTTCACTACAAAGTAAAATCAAAAGTTGAAAGTCTTTTTATTTTATTTATATTAAAAGTTTAATGTTCATTTTCTATCATATTTTAATATATGCATAATCTGCTGTATTCCAACACTAAATATTACAAGCTTTACTGTTTTTCATATGATTACTTTGAGAATGAAATGAATGCAGAAGTCCCCTTAAATGTTCACTTTGGGACACGGAATGCATTCTGCAGTTTCTGGAAATCGTTCAAGAGTAAGTAGTATATCTTACCACAGCTCTTGACAATCAATTTTCTTTTGCTGTTCGTTTTTGTGGCAAAAGGATGATTGATTTTGACATCCAATGAGTTATCAAAAAATCCAATACTTTAAAAAATTTAAATGAAAACAATATTGTGTGTTTGCGGCGGCGAGACGAATATTTTTAAGCTTTTATGTCAAATATACAAGGGGTTGTTATTGCCTGCGATTTAACTGATTTAAATTCTAATTGATAGTCAAATTTAATTTATTTTATAAGTTGAAAACAAAGTCATTTATATTTGTGTTCTTAAAATAGGGCAGTCCTTATATCAGATATATGGTAAATATAATAATCTTTTTTTCTTGTGAATAGACACATCTATAAACGTTTTATAATATAAGCCGTAATATAGTGTTATTCTGAAAAATTAACATCGCCTAAGTTATCCTTTATCACTATCATGTAATAGACGTGAATATTTATGGTAAGGGTTTTTTTGTTAATAATTTAAACTAATTAAGGAATGTGTATAAAATAGATTTCCATTTATAAACAGATGAACTGTGGATGTTAGGTTATTATTATTTATTATTAGGTTAGGTTATTTTACTGACGACAAATTATATAGATGGGGTTATGGAAGGACAGATTATTATTACAGAATGGAATAGTAGAAGGCTGTTCATGTCTTGAAGACTGATTGGGAACTCCTAGATGAATGTCCGACAAGAGGGTAGTAGAAATTGTGCCATCGGGTGTTTTGAATAAAGTCATTAGGCCATGCAATTTGCGACAACTCTCTCAGTCTCAGTAACTTGAAGTAAGATAGTCTTTCCTCATATTATGTAGCCCTTTTAAGACCTTATCGTCAATACGCTTTTATCTGATCTGAAAATCCAAGTGATATTAACATAACTGCATTCCTAAGACCGATCAAAACTAAATGAGACGAAGAGAACCCGATTCAGAAAACAATAGAAACTAGTGTCGAGAAAGTTTGCAGGTTCCGGTGCTGCTAGACTAAGTTTGATTTGCATTTTCTTGTTAGTTTTTATAACTGCTCTAAAAGCCCCTCAAGCCCTCAATATTGTATAAGATATTGGCATTAAAAAATGGATTGGTCAATGGACTAATACCATTCCAAGACTAATGAGAACTGTGTAACCTCTAGCTAAATGCCAAGTGAGTAGGCAGATTGCAAGATAGTAAATATTTAAAAAAAAATACAACTGTTGTGAAATTCTCTGTTCAGTATTGATGAATAATTAATTTTATATTTGATATGTTAAGTGTTTAATTTTAATTTATTCAAACAAAACAAATTTTTACAATACTACCTATGATTACATTAAAACTACCATTACAGGGAAGTGTACCAAGAATACTGGCAGCACTGTCACGTTGGATAGCTAAGCTGATCCGTTGACTGAAATAGCTGTCAGCGCTTGGGTTACCTATTGTGGCGTGTAGATGTCATGAATGAATCTAAATAGCAGCTGTATGGTGATCTATGTATAAATTCAATAAAATAACTGTTGAATTAACGATGTTAGAATTTTCTCGAAGGCATGAGTGTTTTGATATAATTTTGGAGTAATTTTGAATCCTTTACTATTATAGTATCATTAAAATGAATCAGAAATTACTTATACTACTATATAGTATACAACTTTTCGTTGAAACTACCAGTTGCTCAATCACCAAAATGTTAAATGTTTACCACAACAATTGTTAAATTATTAAAACTTCAGTAAGAGGTGGGACTTTATCGCGAACCCACTACACTCACCCAGATGAAGGACCTCCGAATGATCCGACACTAGTCGGTACTTACACCGATAAATCGTGACTAAAAAGCCGTATTAATAAATAAGTCAACTATTGTTGCAAACCAACCTTTTGACTCAAAATACTACATACTTTTCAAAATGTTTCATTAAATCGAAATCCTAGTACATAATACCGGATTAAGTGACGTATAAAATAGTGTATCTTATTTTATTACTGAATTAATATTATAATACTCACAAACTTTTTGCTATTTCATTAAAAGGGGTAATTGTGAACCCGTTTTGTATTTTATTTTAACGAATTGAGCAATTTCAGCAGTAATTACATCATTATCTCTTAATTTTGGGAGGATAATGACGCGGTACTCATTTAAAATGGATCATGAAATTTTATTTTCAACTGACACCAATAATGTTGCAGATATAAACTTTTCAGCACCTTGATACGTTTATATTTATAATGTGATTGTCATACGTTATAAGAGAAATAAATGTTTTAATTTATCTGTAGCATATTGTATCAATAAAATATGTGAGGGCTTCTTTGCATCATTAACAATTTCTATACGAATAATATAGTATTCTAAAAGGTATGCGTTAAAGATTTTACGTTACCACAATATTTGTAGTAAAAACATTTCATAGTGGTTATGGTTATTGGCCGATTATAATTTTAAAAAGCATAATACTTGATGAAGTCAAAAAAGTTGAAAATATATAACAGGAATGGTTTTGTAAAAGGAAATATTGGGGTGCAACCCAGGGCTCGTGGTTATTATATAATAATGTCGTACAGTTGCTGTGGGTGTGTCGACATTACATTTAATAATCAAATAATTATACTGGTATTTTTTATAAATCGTGTAGATATCTAAATAATATACAATATATTAGTTATTAATAGTTTTGCAACAATGTGGCATTATGTTAATTCGTTTTTTATAGAAATAAGGGATGAGACGAGCAGGACGATCATCTGATTGTAATTGATAAGCCTTGCCTATTACAATGCAGTGCCACTCAGGATTCTTGAAAGACCTAAAAATTCTGAGCGACACTACAATTGCGGCCATCACCTCGAGACATTGCCCAGTAATTTCAATAGCTACGGCGCCCTTCAGACCGAAACACAGTGATGTTTACACATTAATGCTTCACGGCAGAAATAGGCGCCGTTGTGGTAACCATAAACTAGCCGGCATCCTGTGCAGAGGAGCCTCCCACTGGTAAAGCATTGATATAAGCAGATCCCGATGTTATATTAATGATCCACAAACTCATAGGCTATAATAATAATATCTATAGAGCGAACTTAGAGTTTGCTCAGACTTTACTTACGTAGAACTTTGCTGATTGTGATAAAATTCGAACTTGACTTTTGTATTCGGCTGTCTTAGCTTAAGCTCAGTAAAATGTCAGCTGTCAAATGACTATAAAAACAATATTAAAGATTATGCTAAGCTTACACTCAGCTATGTTTTATTTCAGTATAGTCTGAGAAAGGTAATTAAAGTAAAGGAATATTAGGAAAAAATAATATTTATTTAACGTAACTAATAATAGCAATCGGGAAATGGGCCTGGTGTTAAGTGCTCTAACATCTAAGCCAAAGAATGATCAAAACTGGAAGTAACTGTGATAAGGATCCGGACTTTTCCTTAACTAAAAGTAGTAGATAAATATATTGTACTTGTTAGTGAGGTATGACGATGTTAAGTTACAATTATTATAGTGATGTGGTGAAACTAAGTTAGTCCTTTGTATGAGACAATCTATGTTTAAAGTGCTTATCGCTACTTCGTCGCCAAGTTTGTAATACTCTTGTATAATACTTGCTCAATACGTTCTATGATCAATTATAAGTCAAATACAAAATAGATAATGTAATATTATACGGCGAGACATGTATACAAGACGCCATTACACCGACCGCTCTATATATTTTTATGAACAAGCATATTCTTATGCATTTTATATTAAAATAACCATAAAACAAAAATCATAATATTTAAAAAAATGCTTATATACATAGATAACAACAAACAAACAAAGTATGTTACACACATAGTACACTCACGCCTTGTTAGCGTCGGGGTAGGCAGAGACAATAGAATGCCACTTGCTTCTATCCTTACAAACCTCACGCTCTTCTACTAAATTCATTTCTCTTATAATTCATGCTTGCCGCTTGCAGGTACTTCGGACCTTTCCTTATCTCAAAACGTCCCAATTTGGTCGACGAATGTTCTACGAGGTCTCCCACGACCGACTTGCCCACACACACTTGCCTTATATATTTGATGCGTCATTCTTTCTTCACTCATTCGCTCCACGTTACCGCATTCGGAATTCTATCAATCAGGCTCACCCCACACATACTACGTAGTGATTGCATCACAACTGCGTTAATTCTGCTTCTATGCTTCTTCTGCCATACCAAACTCTCACATTCGCGACAAGCACTCCATTATGGACAGCCATTCGCGCTTCTTTTCAGTCTGGCCGTTCATATAGGCTAATACAAAGTATGAATTACGAGAAAATATATTTTATCTTAAATAATAGAATGGATAATAGCAACAGTTACATAATAATAATCTGACTAACAACTAAACCTGATAAATCTGAAGAATTATCTGGCATTGTTTATTGTGTCGTTAAATGCATTTTACTCTTCCGTGAGCTTCGATTTCTAAGATAATATATTAAGTTGAAATACTAAATCACTCCTTAATTTTATTTCCAAGAGTAACCGTTATTACAGTAAAATAAGTATAAAATAATCTTCTTATATTATAAGGCTTATGAAGCCGAATAAGCATCCCTACAATCTCTACAAATTAACTCTATAGAAATACTACATAATTTGATACCATATACTAATAAGAAAACCTTTACAAATGTAGAAAGGAAATCACGAGATTACACGTTAGTAATCAATAGGAGCCAAATAGCTTTACAAGTAAAACAAAAAAACTACACATTCAGACTGATATCGTTATTGAAGGTTTATTAATTAGTTGGTTATTTTATTTTTTTTCAATAGAATAGAATATAGATCTTAATGTCGAAAGATAAAACTGAAAATGTAAAGTTATTATAATTTAATTCTTAGGTACTGACTGATTACTTTCGATATTAATTTCTCTTTCATGACTCCAAAGAATTTTCATCTTCTAGTGTGTAGAATTTCAAAGGAATATCAATTTCTATTATCACAGTATGTTATTTCTGAGAAGTATTTGCTGCTGTATTTATAAATTATAATGACGAATGAATATTAATATCAGGAAGGCCAGAAATTCCAGCGGACAAAAATGGCCGCATTTTCAACAACAATGCGGGCTTCTGCCGGATATGAGAGGCATTACGTACTTATGTAATACGTGTATTTATAATGTGGTATAAAAGTAATAAAATTAACTACATTGCTCAACAAGTCTGAAACATAGATTAATGTTACAAAAAATTACATAAAAACAAGCAAATATTGCATAAATATAAAAAAATATATATCTTGGAAACGGTCCTTTAATTTGGATCAACTTAACTTTTAAGATATGGTTTTCTCTTTAAGTTTTTTTGATGTGTACCTGTTTGACTTTATTTATTATTTCACAGTGATAAGATCACGAGTTGCGTCTTTTTGGTTTCGTAAAACTCATCATGCATCGTGACAGTAACCGGAAATAGTTTTTATCTGTACAGTACTGTTTGTAGGAATTGCCCTTTTGGGTAATTTTAGTTTTCAGTTATTTATTTTATTTTATTGAGTACGGTCATGTATATTAAGTTTATTGTATCTTATTCTATATTATTAAATTAAGAATAAGAATAAAAAAAAATATTCCATGCCACACATAACATTACAATCTTAGCAATTAATATATTCCTAATTTTAACTTAACTATCCTGTGTATGTGTGTGTATGTATCAGCAAAAGAACATGCCGATGCTCAGCTTGTGCTGTTAACCAGTACTCGGTTCAGAGCTGATTTTTATTTTTATTTTATTTCATGGTTACAACTAATTTAAATACCAGGATTAATAAATAAATGGCTGAAAAAAGTATAAAACAATGATAATTCTGAAGTTTTCCGGATATCAGACATCCTTGCAAATAATAGCGGGACACGTTATACGTCCGAATAAAACAATCATAAGCAAAATGTCTATTTATAAACATTTTGCAAATTCTTGGTTTATAGTCAGGCCGACAAAGTATTAACTCGCAATGAATTATAGTCTTAACTTAATCTTATAAAGCACGAATAATTTAATAAGACAGTGGTTAAGAGTCAGTGTGAGGTGTAAGTAATTATGAGTAATATATGAACCACACTTGAAGTGTATAAAATTGGCCCTAAGCCAAATCCCGAAAGGAATTAATTTGCTGGAACATTCGGCAACGGCTTTGTGGGCAATTACATCCTTTCAGTAGCTTTCAATGTTACATTATTAATGAAACTCTCAAATGTGTTCAGTATTTTTGAAATAGATATAACAAGACGTACATTCCACAACCATTTCAAGGATGTATCCTGGATCGGGCAATGGTTAAGAGTATCAAGTGTGGAAGAAGCATGTAAATTGTAAATGAATGCCCATAACCATAAATTATTAAATATTTTCATACTATAAGTAACATCATATAAAATTTAACTAAACAATTAAATTAACAGTGGCTATTAAAAAGATCACATTGGTGAAACAGGGCTGCACTGAACTGAACTAAAGCCGCTCTACAAACCACAACCATAACAAGAAATTTAATACAAAATGAATAATATTTTCTCGGTGTATTTAAAAATACAAAGGTTTCGACAAGGACACAAGTGTCTAGAGAACAGCAAAAAGTTACAATACTTATTGGTGGATCGCCTCTCGAATAAATTATGTACTTTTCCAACGGTCGCCAGGCTCAACTTTTTATCGAAATTGAATAAATTGTCAGCTTTTTTCAACATAAAAGTAAATGGACTGTATTATGAAAAAGCTTCTGTTCGCAATACGCATATAAATCTATGTGAATAAAATACCTAATATAAGAAAGAAGGTAAATGTTGTTTTTTTTACTAATAATTGTAAAATAATTCAAAGTAAAAGTCAATTAAACATTAATCAATTAGGCTTAAACTAAGCTCTTTTGAATCGTCACTACAAATATTTCTTTTAAATTACTGAATTTACCATATTATGTTCGTAAAAAGTTGATCTCGCGAGAAGAACATACTAGGATGCCGCAGTCGCTCGTCGTACCGCTTGGCTGCGTCGTATATTTAAGCGAAGCGAGGTAAATCAATTATAATAATTAAATCAAGTCGAAATTTAAAAATCTGACTCAAAAATAACCTAGAAAATTTTCGAAAGCTTTCTATAACTTCAATTTTTTTTTTAAATCGGTCCAGAAATGGCCGAGAAACAATTAACACAGAAATCAATTGGACTCACCCGGTGGGAGCTCCGCTCAGCTTCGCTTAATAAGAAACTCAAAGGAAACTCTGTTCAATCAAATAGAGTATTTTACAATGGCTGTAATATACATAAGGTGCTGCATCCAATACATGAGTCGTGTTTAAATAATTTAAATTATTTAATAAAAATAATAAATAATTAATTGTATAAATAAAAATTATCGTATATTTTAATGCATTAATCTTTAGAGCTTATACTCATGGTTTGATATATCTTTACCAAACTTAAGTTAATTCGTAATAATTTTCATAAATTATATTTTTTTTTAATAATTTCCTGAAATTTAGTCTATCTTCACTTTATTGGAGCTATAACCCAAGATAAGTATTTAAATAAATATAAATGAATCAAGACTGCAAATTTAAATATAATATTCAATTTAGTTTTATGTATGGGAGCTGTGTCAAGTGTTATGAGCCATGTTTCATGACTATGTTAGTACATAACATAATCCAACTGTAGTATCAAAATAGCGTTATCAATGGCCGGCCCATAGATAGCTAAATGGATGCATATTAAAATGACGTGCAAACCTACAATCTGCAACTTTCCTTTGATCTAGATGTTTAATGTATAACACTCGATATAATTAACAAAATAATCTGCCATCTCGTAAAATATATTATATGCTCTCACCAACACGAATGTCATTAGGCATAACAAATCTATACGCGAGACTAAAACAATATTTCTCATTCACTTACTCAATGTGAGAATTTATTTTTGCTAATTAAAACAAAACAATTGCCTCTGGCCATTATCATGTGCTGGTGGAAATATTTGAAGCAATCAAATTCAATTTGTGTTCGTTACAATTTTATTTAGTTTTTGCAACAAAATTCTCGTTTATTCTAAAATATAACTGTTGTCGAAAGAAAGGCTTATGTAAAATAAAATAAAAGTACCAAAGATATAATTTGTACCTTTTATAATAGCTCGTTTTAATAACTTCATTGATATCACCCTAACTATAAGCATTATTTTGCTATACGTAAACTAATACGCATAGATACACTTTCACACCCAATAGCTCGCCCGATAAAATCGCCAGGTATTCACGGGATATTCAAGTTTTGAGTGCCCGGAACGCGTCGGTTTAAGACATCGCATTATTGAATGTAAATTTTCAACTTGAATCTTCCATGTGTTCCTAATTAAGGGGTAAATGACAGACGGTGAGACAGACCGTAAGTAGGAGGCTCCTTTGCACAGGATGCCGGCTAGATTAAGGGTACCATAGCAGTGCCTATTTCTACCATGAAGCAGTAATGTGTGAGCATTACTGTGTTTCGGTCTGAAGGGCGCCGTAGCTAGTGAAATTACTGGGCAAATGAGACTTAACATCTTATGTCTCAGGGCAACGAGCGCAATTGTAGTGCCGCTCTGAGTTTTTGGGTTTTTCAAGAATTCTTAGCGGCATTACAATGTGTATCAATTGAAATCCATCCATCAGATGAAAGTCCAGCTCGTCTCGTCCCGTATTGGCATAAAAAAAGACAAAGTAGTGATCGTAATAAAATTAATTTATCTAATAATGCATATGTGAAGTCAGTAATTTATTTGTACTTTTTTTTAAATACTTATATATACTATATGTATTTATATTTAAACTACTAAATACTATATATATTTAAAACTTAGTCTTCCAAAAATACTGGGAAAAGTCGGGGGGCCCACTAAAAGTATAATAATTTGTTGAAAGCCATACTTTTGTTGAAACTTAATGTCGAATGTGTAGTTTTGCATTCACTTATTAAAATATTATGTACTAAGTTTATGTGTTATATGATTTTAAAATAAACTTAATTAAATTATTTTTTAACATTTTATTCAATACCCATTAGTACAGTACCTTCAAAATATCAGTTATACGTTTGTAATTACTGCAATGTTGGACTTTATAATATAATCGTATATTATCTAATAACTCTTCTTTGTTATTGTATGAATCTGATACTTAAATGTTTTCTTAGAAAATCTTCTCTACAAACCTACATACAATTAGTTTAGTACAAGAGGGCAAAAGGGCCAATTTGCCAAAACCCATTATAAACTTATTTTAATTCCTAAGTCCTGTATCAGGATGAAATAAAAATAAAAATTGATCAACCTAAACTAATCAGAGAAAAAAGATATCTCAACTTCATCATCAAAACAGTCTTGCTTTGTTTCTAAATTGCGTTGATATTGAGCAGTCGAACATTCTGGTGTTTCTTCAGTACTGGTTATGGCATTAAAAAAAATACAGTATTAAACAGTCAATTCAAAAAGAATTGATAAGGTTGAATTATCACAACATTTTCGAGAGAGCAGCCGAGGTTACGATTTGTAAGCATGTGATGAAGACAAGGGCCTCCGTAAGCCCAGTAGTATAATTGTTATTTCGCCCGAGTGATACATAATTCATAATACACGGAAAAGAAAATTAAAAATATTTTAATTTTAGAAAAGAACTTATGACTATCGATGTAAAAAATTGATCGCACAGAACTTATAATTGAATAGTTTGTTTATAACCGTAACTGACGAGTATGATGTTCTATCAAAATATTCAATAGCTAAAATGATATGAAACGCGTTAGAAATTCGTGTTCATACATTTTTTCTACCCGCTCAACCCACCAACCCACGTTATTAATTTACTTCAGTTCGCATCTTTATACGAAAAAATTGACGCACGGACACGCCAATCGAAGGCGCTTTCCAAGCAATTTAGATTGTTATACAAGGGTTGAAAGGAATTAATTATCATAAGAGGTATTTAGACCAATATCCGAGTAGGGAATGGCTTTCATCTGTGTTAAGAACTTTACTTTCCCATAATATGATGAAAGTTAAAAGTAGTTTTTATTTTCTAAATATTAATACATAAGTAAAACCTATTTAAAATGAGATGTAAATATTTTGCAAGACTTGAGGCTTCATTTTTGCTTAATATTTATAATAAGGTCATTAAGTTTTGTACTTAATAGGTAATGATTGGATACGTTGCCGAGTTGTACGGGATGTTTGTAAAACGTATGGAAATGGAATCTGGGTTTAACATTTAAGAATCACTTCACCTGGACATTGATCAAATATCTTATGCTACGTAGGTAGATGTTACAGAGCCACCACCAATTCTACATTTGCAATATTTGTGTCTGTTTGTCTGTCTGGAGAACGGCTTGCACAATCTTATTGAAAATAACTACGACATTCAAATTGAGAAGCACCTCTTTTTTTACAGCCGGTTAAAAAGCAAAACATTTCTTGAACGTGAATGAAAAGAGACGAAAATTTAAAACTAGACTTCACAAATCGATTGCTTCAGCTGATAAAACAACATTTTCTATACTCCGCTGTAGCTGATAAAATGGAAGCGTATTTTCTAGGATTACAGGATTACGACTAATGCACCGACAACTGGAGGCAATTTTACTTCGTGTTGCAACACGGACACATTAGCGGAGATCCAAGGTATAAACAATGAATTGGACCGTGAATATAATATATTTGTGAGTACTTTTATTATATCACACTTGTGTAACATCTGATTCTTCATTTAACATTTCGTTATATTGGTAAATTTGGGAGATTTTGACAAATGATTTATAAGATATTAATTGTTTTGTTAATGTATTTCTTATTAATTACATCTTCTTATTCGTTTAAACTTTCAAAATATTCTGTGGATAAAAATGTAAAGTAATTGAAAACATGAAATAGATATATAATAAATTCAAATAACCAATAATCATCACTTATACGAGTACATACAAAATAGAATTATATGTTATAAAACAAAGAAAACAAAAATCTATTGAAATGACTTCCTCTTTTAAATATCGAACAATAACTCTTCCTATATGCAACAATAACATATCTCGGATACATTTAATATGCCTTGAATCCATTTTCATTATGAATACTCTGTACAAATGAAATTCTGTAATTACCATAGACTAAACTAAAGCCATATTAAGCCAAGTTTGATTCGTACAACACTCCAAAGAAAACTTGTTACATGTGTGTCCAAATATAATTTCTGAATTGAATGTGGAAAAAAAATTTGGACAGCAATAAAATAATTACATCATGGTAAGTGGAATGTAAGATCATGAAATAGACCAAGTTAGACGTACATAATATTTAAGTAAGAGCCCTCGTGAATAACTGTAATCGATAAAATTTTGCGTTACACCGCAATGTGACGAAAAGTCGACCACAAACGAAATATTATGTATTCTGCAATTTTGATTTGAATGAGCGCCATCTCAAGTCAATTTCCTAATATGCAATTATTGGGGTGGAGCAGGTTATCAACTGTAAAGTACATCCTGTAGATGGTGCCTCAACCTGAAAGTTGAACAAGTCACTGGAACGGTTGGCAAAGTAGGAAGAGCGCTCGGACGGAACCCGCGAGGTCGCAGGTTTGACTCCCGCATCGTTCATAAATTTTGGTTACAAATTTAATTAAATGTATTCTGCAACTTCTAAAAAGTATCTGTATAATTATTAGTGAGTGTTGATTACTTTCTAGCTTTAACAAGCTTTTATCTATTTAAATAAATTATTGATAATATAATAATATTAATATAACATACAAAATAAATTAAATTTAACATAAATTCAAAAATAACTAATAAATTAAGAATTATTATCATGGACAATGCATGAGTAAAACAACAGTATTTACTCTTTTGCCTATTACACAATGCATTCAATTATTCAAGGATAGAAATAGTCTTCTTATTGGTCAATGGAATAGATTGTTCTGTAAAATGTACCAATAATAATTTGTAGATAGTAAACGAACCACATAATAACAACCCTTACGTATATATGATAAACAACATTATCCTGAAATAATAAAAGGAAGGGGACATTGTAACCCCTTACAACAGCTGTATACAATAGGTTGGAGCAAATTTGGCAAAGAATAAAAAAAGCCGTAAAATATCTCAGGGGTACACATAAAGGGTAATTATAATTAATAGTGGTACTAAAATGATTACTCTAATTTATATACGTTGTGAGCTTTGTATATAAAAATTACTTACATACAAATTTTAGGGTTTAGAATGGATGGTCCTGCTATAATAATTATTATTTTTAGAAAATGTGGTTACCTATAATGGTATTTTTCTTATCAGGTTTTAATTATTTTTAACTTTTTAGTATTTTTGATGCGAGAATGACTACGGCGTAGTTCGTAGCGCGTAGCTGTGTATTTCCGTTCACCAATAACGGTTCACCCATTATCACACTCAACGCAATTTATCGCATAGTTTCTGAACTCCTGTGGCCAATTTACAACTCCATCATCAGACCCTGGTTACTATCTAAAACCAAAGTAATGGTCAAGATAAACATCGTGATGGGATTGTGTAAGTTAATAACCGAGTTCCTATGACCACCCTCCAGCTCCATCATCAGACCTGGTTAATATTTAGCACTAAAGTACTTGTCAAGACAAATCAAACGATTACTAACTCTTTGGGGTTGTATCGTTTTACTTTTGTGTTCTTATTGTAACTTTCCGGTTCCAATAAGAACAAATAATAGTTTTGCATTGTCATCCGATTTACACGTGCATGCAAAATATCAGCTCAATCGGTAATCATCAAATTTAACATCCAAGATTACAGATAAATAAATGAACTAAATGCTTAACTATGAAACTAGTAACTTAAATTAATTTTCACATTTACTGGCATTTGTACTTAGTTATAAAACACTTATTTTAAATTATTATTAGTCAATGCTGTGCATTTCTCTTATAGGTGTTCATATTATAATTGTAAATAATGTTAAGTTTATATTTGTACATGTATTCTGTTTAAGTGCCTAATAAATAAATGCTTAGAAGAGATTTTTAAACATGTGACTTACGTTAAATGTGATGAAACTCAACACAAAAAATATTTAAAGGAAGGCCTTTTGCTTGGGCGCCCTAAGAAACGGTTTAGACACTTGATTTCAACACAATTATCATCGGTAAATCAATTTTTAATATGGATTAAAATTTGCAAAAGTTCTTTGTAGAAAATAATCAGAAATCAAAAATGTTAAGAATTCTGTTATGAAAATTTTATTAATCTGTACACTTATTGTTTTTTTTATTGAATTGTTACAAAGATATAATTGTCTTTGGAAAATACATGCAGAAATTAACAAAATACCGGCAGAAGCACACTAAATTTATATATTTTTTTGTCGCTGAGGAATAGTGTGCACGCACTCCTTGTGTTTTTTTAAAGTTAAATATAGTAAAATTACTGGGCTGTTGAGTATATCTCACTTCTTATGTAAAGATCGTAATCGTGGTGCTACAAAAATATTGATTCTTCAAGAATTAGAAAGAAAAAATGAGCAGGGAGCTTCATAATCGTCTTTCTTATTTCTTCATTTCTAATCACAAAATAATGTAATGTTTGTAAATATTCATGAAACTTCACTGAAGTTCTTCTTAGTAAAGAAGTCTAACTTCTGGATCTCTAGACAATTACAGTACAAATAACCTGCGAATTTTTGTCCATCATTATCATTACCATTTGATAGTTGACCAAGTTAACTTGTTATCTACATGACCCAAAACTTGGGTTGACCCTTAGTATACAAATTACAAATATATTTTGTGATGTAGATGATATCTCTGGCTTACTTAAGGTTTGTGTTTGCGATGAACAAAAGGAAGATTGATATCTTTTTAAACATGTATATTTCGTCTGTCTTTAACAGGATTAGATAAAATAGTTTCTTGTGTAGTTCAGGTGTCGTGTGTAGTTGAAGTAGAAAAGAGTGAATGAATGAATGTTGTATTTGACAAATAGATGAAGGATGCAGTATGATTGACAGAGTAGGCAAATGGAGTAATATTAGAGTAATTGTTTGATAGGTTTAGGTGTATGGCTCGATATAATAATAAAATTTAATATAATCCAGTCGACGATAGGAAATCTGGCGTCGACAGTTTGTATTTATATACATAGCGGTAATATATTGGACAATTTTCTTACTGCAAAAAATAATATGTTTCATTTGCTATGAATAAACATAGTTTTGCCCTTTCTTAAACTAATTAACAGTTGTTATTAATAAACAATGTGTTGCTATTTCTTAAAGTAGAGCTAGCAATACTATATTTTTATTATTCGTTATATGTAATACACATTTTTTTTACCCGAACGAACACAAAAGTACCTAATTAATGTCACACAATCACACATATTAAGAATAATGAATAGCTATTAAAATTGACATAATATAAGACGTGCACATTTATATATTAATGAATTCTCTGTCAGAATGCATTTATTATGTTAGAAGCCTCGATCATTTCTCATCAGTTCACATATTTTTTTCCAAGTTAATATTAAATCATAATAATAAATAAATAGAATAATAATATTAATAAATTCGTTTATTTCAAAGACTGCATATACATTTTAGTGGTTGAGACTTCCCAATATAGTTGTCTTAGGACACGTGTATTTGGAATATCTCGCAAATTCCTTAGTAGCAATAATGGAAAGGAATTGAAGGTGATTGGTTTGCACAAAGTGGGTCACAAGATAATATTGAAAATGATCGAGGCAATCATGTGCTGAACTAAAATGCCTATTAATGCTGCTAAAGTCATAATTTACTGCAATCAGAGAAGATATAAAGCTTGTTGTTGTCAATATATATAAGACGCCCTAAATACCTACGATATATATAATTAATATTAGAAGCTAACCAAATAGATAGGAATAGGAAAATAAAGTATGGAGTAATATACGGTGTAATATCAACAAAATTTATCAAACGTATATGTGAATATATAAATGTATACGAACTATTTGACTCTGTTCACCACTTGAGCTTAATGCGAATAGTCAATAAATTAAAGATAAGAGCACATCCTATATTGTATTGACCAAACTGCAGCATTCTGACTCATGAATATTGCATGTGGTTTGTGCTGACCGTACGATCACTACATTTATTGATGTACTTATTTGAAGAGTTGGAAAATCAAATATATGTGTCAATAGTAGTTCATCACATCAAAATACTACAGTAAAATATTAATCAGATATACAGTTTGTTAATATTTGAGTTAATGTTTAAGCTAATACTAATAATATTATACACAAGGCTATATAACTCAGCTCTATTCATCAAGCGGTTGTGTTATATTTACTGATGGTAAACAGAAAGCTAATTTATATCCGCTTAACGGAACTGTGTGCATAATGGATATAATCAAATGCTATTGTGTGTGTGCTGTTTGTTCATGAGAACAATGTGACCGCATTCTGAATTTTTTATTGAGCGGAAGGATTGTTGCAAACATGTCGATAACAGAGCTCGAGTTTCCTGAAATAATAATAAACCATCAAAAACAGTGCTATGGAAACAGAAGCCAATTTGATTGAGACAGTGTGCTTGATATTTTTGTGTTTAAAAATAAATAAATACCTTCATGCCACTTTTATAATATTCTCACAATGAGAATGAACCCGTGTCGACAAATATCTCAAGTACTGCACTTCAATATTCCTGTTTTCGATTGTGAGATGTCAATGTGATTTAAGCAATGCTTTATTTTTTGTTTAACAAAAATACATATCTCGAAAATATAAGGCGATGGTAAAGATAACAATCCTATTTTTTTTTAATATGGGTGGGTTGAAACGATTGCTCAGGATGCATCCCGTACTTTGCCCTAATACACTTTTTTGAGCAATAATATTTGTGCTGTGCCCCCATAATATAAGCCCGTAGCGCAGTAGCGATTCTACATGTGGGTGATAAGTCATGATAGCAGTTTTTAAGCTTATTACATTTATCACTTGCTTAAGTGCATATACGAACTTATTTACTCTCTGAGATATATTATAATATACTTGATTTTTCCAATTGAAATTCTCATCTATTCTTACTCCTAGAAACTTTGCATATGCTACTTCTTTAATTGCTGTTATTCTGAGTTGTATATTGTATTTAGGATTATTACATATATTGAAATTGATATGTTCAGATTTATTAAGATTTATCATTAAATTATTTATGTCAAGGGTTTAATACAAGGGGTATTAATTTATCTATTACGTTATTAAATTCAATCTCATGATTATTTATACAGTTATTATTTTTTTAGACGCTACAGCGATTGTGATATCATCAGCAAATAACACACATTGATGTTTGTTTATGTTAATAATATCATTTATATATAATAAAAATAGGATAGGGCCCAGCACATTTCCTTGTGGAACGCCACATTTATTGTGCTTGTATTCGGATAAGAAAGGGACCATATCTCCATTGCCATCTTTTTTATCAACAACAACACGTTGTTACCTGTTAATGGCAGATTGATTAGCACACAAGTGAGAAATCAACACCACAACTATTAAAGATAATAGTTTTGGTGTTGATTTCATCGTAACCCAGAGTACGAATTAGTGAACGTCATTATTTCTCGTCTAACCTCGTTTTCTGTCATGGGCTTTAGGAACATCGAGTTTACATGGGCTTTACATAGGCTTTATATATAAGAAATTTTTTAATAATTTTCTGAGTTGTTTTATGTGGTGATTGTGAGATTTTGTCACTCTTCAATAATTACCAGTATTATTATAATATATTGTTTTGAAAACATAGTATAATATAAAAACATAAATATTTTTATAAATATCTTACAATAGCTATCTATTATTTTAATTTATTTATATAAACACACTTGATAGAATATTGTAAACTTTTTCTCATCTACCTTGCAATAAGAAATATACACATATCAGAATTAGTGAGTTACTTTTCATATTAATCTACAAGTTACACAAAACGAAAGGAGCATCAACAATGGTTCTTAACGTTAACTCAATAACTATCAATATAAAATGGTGAAAGTATATGTTTATTAAGACTGAAAAAGATTTGACGATAATTTTTATTGTTTTTCCAACAGCTTTAGATTTACCTAAATCTAAATCAGGGCCTACTCGCAACCAAGATTTGTTTTAATTGGACAACAAACAAAATAATATTTTTTTGTTGAAATCTGTACGAATTAGAAGTAGCCCCTTGTCCAAATTGTTACCAGCTTTTAACTTGGTTACGGAGTCTCTAAGCAGATGTAATAAATGAGCGACTCAGTGCCCTTCTGCATTTAACTTCTCCAATTACACTATTTTCCTAATCTAGTTAGCAGTAAAGAACTTTATCCCACGTAGTAACAATTTATTTAGCTTTTTTGCATACGCTGTGTTTTAGGTCGATAAGTGTGACCATATATTTACAATATACTAGCGTTTAGACATACAAGATATAAAAGGAAAGCGAATCTTTTGTTACTGTTTGAAAAGTCGTTAACAGTCAGCCACGCATTAGCTCCTTAGTATGATGTATACTAAACTACCACGACTAACTACTACTATCTACCTACCACGCACACATTGACATTTACAAATCAAAATTGGTCACAAATTATCGGGCTGCTAGGTCGTCTATACGATAGTATGTTCTAAGTGTTTGAGGGTGATATGGATACCGTATATAAACTACTCAAAGATCAGCAACGTTCTTGTAATTCACCATTTAGTTCTAATTTTTCTTCATTTAATATAAATATTATTTTAAAATGTTTATAATTTAAAATTATACGAGTGCTCTTTTGCAGTATTAATAATAGATATATTTAAAAAAGTGTTTATAAAACATAATATACTAAAGGGTCACTTTTACTACAATATTATATTCCTAAAATTCGTTTTCTTTGTATCCAAGCTTCA
>CATIXN010000025.1:8631545-8651115 GCA_949711725.1 Leptidea reali | reverse complement strand
TTTCATGATTCCTCTGGTATTGGATGCGCCGCAATTTATTCTATTTTTTTTCTTATAATATTGGTTATGCTAAATTATAGTGCAGATGGTTTCCTATAAAAAAAAACAGAGAGATATCATAGACAACAGACGCATTATCATCTGAGAGGCTATTCTAATGACAATTATTTCTTACGCCGCTTAATATAAAAATTGTTACCGAGCAACACAGTTCGCACACAAATCGCAATATACGCTTAATACAATAGTTAATTGAGACTTCATCAGTGACCAACAACCTAATTGCCTCGCATTAAGTTCTCGGTGTAACGCAACGCATAAATCCTTTTCGTCTCACACGTCGAGAGGAAGTAACACACACCTCAGCACCAGGAGTGCCTAGAGGATTGGCAGGGGTCCCCAGCTGCAGATCATCGCCCCTCGGAATCTCAGGTACGTCGGCCTATTATAGCTATAACTGGTTTTGAAACTGATTTACTAATATAATAATTGAAATTGAAATTGGTTTACTAATATAATAAGTTTTCCTACTCACGCACTAATACAGATATATCAAGAGGATTATCTCTTGATAGCGGTAGTGAAGTATACCACTGCACCATTAAGGTCTTCAAATGCTAATGCAAAACTATTTTCAAATAATTCAGTCGTTTGGGAACACGCAATAGCTATAAATATGTAAAATCAGAGAAATATTGAAACTCATGTCGAAATAATTAATGTTAAAAGTCAGCTGTAAATACACGCGTTTTAATTCTTTAAATTAAAGTTTTATTTTAAGGTGCAGACTACCAAATTTTTGAACGAATATTTACCAGTGGGAGGCTCTTTAGCATAGAATGCCGGCTTGATTATGGGTACTACGGCGCCTATTTCTGCCGTGAAGCATAAATGTGTAAACATTATTATTGTATTTCGGTCTGAAGGGCGCCATAGCTAGTGAAATTACATCTGATATCTCAAGGTGATGAACGCAATTGTAGTGTCATTCTTGAACGCCTTGAAAAACGTTCAAGAATCCTGAGTGGCAATGCTTTGTAATGGAAAGGCCGTATCAATTACCATCACGTGAACGTCCTGCTCGTCTCGTCCCCTATTTTCGTAAAACAATATTGTATTATAATATTGATGTATCATTTTAATCCTTTAAAAAAGATTTAACATGTCGCTAACCAGTAGAATGTTATGGTTTATCGACAAAAAGCTCCATACATGTTTATTAACTATTAGTACGTAACATGACCGTATATTTACTTAGGAAGAACTAAGGACCTAAAATAATTACACCATATAAGGCGAGGAAACCTTAATATAATATATACAAACCCTGTTATGTGCAACTCAGGGGACTTGAAAAAATTAAAGAGAGGCTAGTTAATTAACAGAATGGGTACTGAGTGTATATTGTATGACGACATACCTGCTAAGGGACGCGGTAACAAACTGAATAAAGGGTTATTTTGCTCACAGTTGGATCTACACGAGAATTGTCGTCGTTGGTCCAATTGTATAGGAATATTTTATTTCATGCTTTCTGTTGAGACTAGCTGCATGGTTTACATATAAGCCTATCGAGCAGAGGATATTTGTATATTTTTCAACCATTATCATCTCCCCCACTTATGCACCGAATTGAGATTTTTTTTCTCGTGAAAGGAATTACTCCCGAAAATGTCTCAATAACAGTCTAAAATAGTGGAAAAAATCATATCGAATGATAGAATCTATGGGAAATTGAGGGAACTAAGCAATTGATTCTTTTCACCAAAATATTATATTTTGGTGAAGCGTACCTGATGATGAAGATCACAAGGACACTGATTTTTTATGACCAATTAAACTCTAAGGGCTTGAAAATATGATGGGTGGTGATGAAGCCAGAAGGTGGACATCTGAGTTCCTTAAGATAATATCCATGTAACCTAGCCTTATCAGAATTGTCAAAAGACTCCTGTACTGTACTCTGATGAATCCAAATTCAAAATATATTTTTATTCAAAATAGGTCTCGAAATCACTTATTGAACGTCAAAAACTACCACATACTCGAAATGGTATGACCTTAGACTTGATAAGCACGAAACTCCATAAACATTATAATTTCGTACCTTTAACTTTTGCGGTCAGTTGCTCTATTCCTTACCAGTGCTATTATTAAGAGTCATTTATGAAAACTTACAAACAACATAATATGCATGTCCCTGCTTTAGACCGTTTATCCCTCGAGACAATAACAACTTTTTTGCGCTTCTTGTAGTTAGCTCGTAAATGCAAAACTTATTTTTTTATGGAAGTGGAGGACAAACGAGCCTACTGATGTTAATTGGTGATCACCACCGCTCACATTCTCTTGCAACACCAAAGGAATTACAGGAGCGTTGTCGGACTTTAAGGAAGGTGTACGCTCTATTTTTGAAGATACCCACGTCATACCGTCTCAGAACACAGCTTGGTTGTACGTGGAAGAAAGTTCCTTGAAAACCGCACTGTGGAGGAATGCCACACATTCATATATTCTAATTTGAAGTGTGCGTACGACGGTGGAATTTGGCGGCAGGAAACAGGTCACATAGCTCTTCGGAAAGTGTTCCGAGTGGAGTGCCCCTTGATAGAGCCTTATAAGATATATCAAGATGAGTGAACATAATATTAACAGAACCCAGATACAAATCAATCTTGCAATCACACTACTTAATATTTTATTCTAGTTACTCAAAGTATTTTGAAGTTTGTAGAAACGATAAAATAATGCGTTTCGTTACCATGATTATGAAACTGATGAAAATGAACGGGCATAACATTCCTGCCCATTTTATTAATAAGAGCAATATTTAAGTAACGTTTAGTTTAATCGCACAAAGGTCATCTTTAATTAAATATAAATCCTTAAAAGCTCTACTTATATCTTCTGAATTATACATCATTATCCGTGTGTGTGTGTGTGTGACATATATGTAACATATGAATATATAACTTCTATCACCTGTTCCTCTATTCGTTATATTTATATGACAGTTACGACTAACAAGAGCTCTGAATGCCTCTCTAGTGAATAAAGTTCAGTAACTGTAATTTTATATGATAAAACTGCATCGGATTTGACGTTTATTGTTATCTACTTTACTCAATGACGTTCTATACACGTCATTGCCTTACTAGATCAATTTTAATTTTATGTTGGTATATTATTTTACGATCCAGTTTCAGTTATTTGAAGGGGTTCAATTTAGGGCATTACTGCCTACTCTTATTCCCACTGCCAACGATCAGTTATTGTGTGTTGCTAATAACATGCACTTTTTAAAAATTTTGGTGTCGGTTTATGTTATGAGATATTTTTTGTGACATTAGGAGACGAGACGAGCAGAACGTTTAGATGATGGTAATTGATACGCCTTGCCTATTACAACGCAGTGCTGCTCAGAATTTTCTATTTACAACTGTGCTTGTAAAATTTAATCTGTAGAAAAAGGTAAGTTTGAATGCATTTTTTTCAATGTCATTTATAATATAACTAGCTGACCCAGCAAACGTTGTATTGCCGATATTAAAATCGCGATACAAAAGTAACTGTTGATCGTAGATGGGTGAAAATTTGAAGTTGTATGTATTTTTTAATGCTGACTCATAATCAAACAAATTTAAAAAAAATGTCAAAAAATTAAAAATTAAATATTTCGTGTGGATCACCCTTAACATTTAGGGGGATGCAAAATAGATGTTGTCCGATTCTCAGACCTACCCAATATGCACTCAAAATTTCATGAGAATCGGTCAAGCCGTTTCGGAGGAGTTCAAAGTTTAACACCATGACACGAGAATTTTATATATTAGAATTTGAAAAATCGTTTTATGCAAATCCGTAGACAGTCTGTGATAATAGAAAATCATTTACGAATTCACAAAGGTGAATTCCTTGTCGAATTAATTTGCACCTGAAAGAGGACAGTATAAACTATTCACGTCCCAGTAGAGGCTTGGAGTGGGCTTCACTAATACTAACATTTCGTTTATTAATAATATTTTGTTTTAGTACTTGTGATTTTCTTGTCACATAATTTATAAACCTTAAATGTTAATGAAGATTTATAAAATAATTATTGAAATTCATTTAAAAGATTCGTGAATTAGATATATTGTGGGAAAGTAAATGTTAATACCTTGACACACCTGGCTTAGTCATTTTGGTTGATCTTTATATAAATATTAAATGCAGTCTTAAAATAATAATTAAAAATAAATCAGTATTACCATTTCACAAGTACTAAAGTGCACATTTGTCTGCCTTTAAGTGCGTGTTCACGATTTATGGTTTTATTTCATGGCCAGATCGAGAGTTTTCTTTTTGTAATTCTTTTTCGAATTTTATTAAAAATACTAACTCAATCATGGTTTTGAACATTTTTTTTTGAAGTTTTAATTTAGGTGCAAAACGAACTATATCAGAGTTATCTAATAATAATCTTATTTTTAAATTTGTATTAGTCAATATTAAGTTTACGAGAACGTGTTAATAGATACTCAAATTATTCCGCTAGAGTTAAATCGTTTCTGATGGCTGAGCTCTGAGTCGCTTTCAATTTTGTTTCAATGAATAGCGGAATTTATCTTGTGTACGTTTGAAGTGTTTCAGTGATATGTTATATATTCCGTGCTTAGATTTTGAATTAGAATGAGTGAAGAAAGAATGACGCATCAAATATATAAGGCAAGTGTGTGTGGGCAAAATAGTAATGGGAGACCTCGTCGAACATTCGTCGACCAAATTGGGGACGTTTTGAGAAAGGGAAAGGTCCGGAGCGCCCGCAACCGGCGAGCATGTATGAAAGGAGTAATGAATGTAGAGGAAGCGCGTGTGGTTTGTAAGGATAGAATCAAGTGGCATTCTATTGTCTCTGCCTACCCCGACAGGAACAAGGCGTGAGTGTAGGAATTTTGTTAATTTAAATAAATTAAAGTATTTTCTTCGATTAACATCAGTATCTTTTAACAGAATATCATTTAACAGAATAAATTTATTTTAGGGAATTAAACTGGGTGTTATTATAACTTAATTTTAAGATTAATCCTACGATTAATATTATTTTTCATCCCGACGATTTTACTATAACTTTAATATTGTAAATATATATTCAAGATAAAAATTTGTTTCAGGTTGGGGTAATATTATTATGCCGAAAGTTATAATTATATAATATATAATTACATAATTATATATATGTCATTAGTTATAATTCATAATATAATGATCGAGTTAAAGAGAGGCGAGACTGGTGAGGAGAAGTATTTAAGTTAAGGCTTTCGTTCACCGCCTTTTTTCTATGTGGAGAAGACCTAATACGATCGAAGTCGTGGGCATAAGCTAGTTGACAATACATGCTGGTATCAACCCGATCAAGTCCCTTTGAACACTCCCCGTGATAACTGCGGTAAAATGCGTGCGGCTTAAGGGTTATATAAATAATAACAAAAACGTAACTTTTACGCAAAGACCTAACTGTATAAATATACCTGTAATAACATGTATTTTAATAATTCTAAAAGTATTTTATTTTAATGTTTGTAATAACACTTGCGTTGATAAAACACCATTTTTTTACAAATATAAAAAACTTATACTACATTAAACATGATATACCCACAGTAAATAAAATGAACAGGGTAATGCTTATTGATCATAAAATATGATAAATTATCTTCCATAGTATATTGTTATTGGAACTCTGATCTCTATCGACTTATACAAACGACCTATATCTTGTCAGATCAAATATACTATTAATATGAGGCAATCATAAATTACTTTCTTTACTTTGATACAAAGGTTTTCACTTTCACGATTCCTATAAGTAAAGTGAGAATTAAAAATATTATAGCTTACATCTTTTATAGTTATTTGTACCTTTCTTAATAATTTAAAATTATCAAAGCTTTTGTTTAAACTACATTAAGATGTTTGTAATAATTTTTCGTATATTTTAAAGCCAAAGATTTTATATTCGTAAAAGGCATCACAAGAAACGTAACAAAATGAGTTTCATCAGTTAAAATAATGACTTCCAAAAACATTTGCTTTCGCAAATTCAATGCTTTTATCTCTGACTAATGGACCATTAAATTTCTTTAAATTTGATCTTATAATATTTGCACAATATTGGTCTCAAAACGTTTTCTTAATTTCTTAAATTTACTCTTATTCTTAAATATATTTAATGGAAAACCTACTAAAATATTTTTCATGTCCATCTGCAGGGCGAGCATGAGGCTCACTTGAATGTTAACTAATATCTCCCGCTTATAAGATCATTAATAACACTCAGTCAATTAAGTTTGTATTATATCTTTACTTACGGGCGTGACTCACACGCTGGTGTAAACGCTATATTAGTTCTTCACAGAATGAGGAGAGCCTTAGCTTAAATACTTCTCCTCACCACTCTCGCTTCTTTTTAACTCGTCATGATATTACGTAGATTTATCGTACTTTCTTGGAAGCTATTAAAACTTTCGACATAGTTACTATTTACCCCATAATACTCTGTTCTGTAAACATGACAACCTGAAACAAAATTCTTCCTTGCATTAGATTTATAACATTAAAATTAGGGTAAAATCGCCGTGATAAAAATTAATGTTAATCATAGGAATAAAAAGCTCATGAGTTTCCCTGCGAGATAAAATCAGAAATGAGGAGATCCGTTGGAGAACTAAAGGGCACAAAGTTCAATGGACAGATGGCTGGTGGGGCAGAAAAGTCTTTGAATGGCGACCAAGTGCCGGAAGACGTAGTGTTGGTAGGCCCCCCACAAGATGGACCGACGATCTGGTCATGATCACTGGAATACGTTGGATGAGGGCAGCAGAGAACCGATAGTCGTGGAAATACTTGGGGGAGGCCTTTGTCCAGCAGTCGACGTCTTCCGGCTGATGATGATTATGATTATACTCAATCTGTACGAAATATACTCAATTAAAAACAAATGTATTCAACCGTTGAAATTTATAACTGAATCTTAATTTAAATAATGAATATTAGATATTTTATAGATATATAGATACTATTGTTACATGTCAAGACTATAGGACCTACACGGTTTGGTATATACTTAATACCAAATTACCATTACATACACTTTGCTATCACTTGTTATAGGTATTATAACCTGTATGTTCACTTTTATCGCAAAGCTACCGAATGAAAACACAAGATATTCGCTCAATTTATTCAATCCTAACCATCCTGTGTACTAAGAGTCTGTCTTAGTCTCTTTCAGGTTTCTAGATTTATCTACAGTGAAGTTATAGGGGGTCGAATATGACCTGAACTGCTTCGATAAAATGATGGTAAGGCCGTGCCGCTTGTTTATGCTCAACTTGGCGGGGGCACCAGGCTCCCATAAAATTATGAAATCTCCTTACGGTCGTTATTCAGTCGTTATAATCTTTCACTTACTTTCATATATAGTGAGGGCGCTTTAAATCCTTCTATTTTTTAGTACTTGCATTATCTACAAATGTGCCTTTCTTGGCCTGTGTATGAGGCAGTAGACCGCAATTATTTGTCTTTATGATACCAGGGAATCTTAACATGAGGATTGAGCGGGATATCTACGACAATGTTAAACTGAATCACTTACGGTTTTGTCTGGCATTGAATCCCTTAAGTTTGAATTCAATTCAAATTCAATCTTAACTTATACATGGATGATGTTATATGAACGGAATAAACAGGATGTCATATCGTTATTAAATGTCACGCCAAAATATAATTATGACAATGGAATGGAATTTGGTGGAAATATGTACGAGCAAATATGTGTACAAAGAAAAGTTTTAAATAGCAAACATTTACAGCACTCAGTCGTTATTTGTCTAACTACTTAGTAACAAATAAATCCCTACATTATGTCGCTTTTGCAAAGTTTGAATGCGCTTTTTATCTGGTCGTAACAAAGTGACCCACAGTGGCGGAACGCCATACGAAATCAAATAGAATTAGACACGAATAAAATTTAGTATCAATAAAATTACGTAGGCTGCGTAAAAAAATATTCTTTGAAAATTCACGAAAATTATCTAACATAATATATACATTATCGAAGATCTCAATTATGCTGTGGCAACAATTTAGACACTTGCAGACAATCAAGTTCGCTTATCGTGTGGGGTTTTACTGTTTTCACGTTTAATGGCATGGAAAGTGTGGTAAATTATGCCATTATCTTGATATCGTCACTTTATTGAAGCTTTTAAATTGCACGTTCGGAAGAAACTCTCCCCATAAATTTCGTGAGTTGGCAACTCGATAATACAATGTATTTATGAAGTTTGGCCAGAAATATTGTCACAATTTATGCTGTAAGTGCTATTCAAGGCAGAATTCGCCGAAATACTTTTAAGAAAAAAATTCGTGAGAAATCTTAAATCCGGCTAGAACTCTTTCGCGTATCATCAAAGAAGACCTGAAACTAAAAGCTTATTGTCAATACACATCAAATCAAAAAATCAATATTAAAAGTGTAGTTGAGAGTTTTTCGATTGAAATGCTCGCTGTCCCGATATGCGGGTTAAATGTATAGAAATATAAATTATACTGATGAAAAAATATTACAATTGAAGAACACCACAAAAAACAAAGTGTACTCTCATACGACCTTGAACACACCTTGGTCTGAATTCCGTGAATTACAACTTATGTTAAATTTAAGAAGGAATTGCCTGCTCTAAAGGACATGCCGATATCGATTCGCTAAAGAAGTCTTTATATCAAGCAGGGCCTTTATTTCCCATGGAAACAATGCATACAACATTGTTACAATGAGATCTCAAATACGAATACCTCCTTCTACAGTACCTTAGAATCTCCTTGCTACAGTACCTACGTAAAAATATATTTTTTTATATTTTGTAATTTATAACTCATTTGTCTTGAATACCCAAAGCACTTTAGGTCGATCAAACGAGCATAATTTACCACAGTTTCCATACCATTAGATGTGAAGACTGTTTAAACCACACACTCCATAAGCTTCGTGTGAACTAAATCATCTGTGAATGTTGAAATACTACTTTTACCAAAATCTAAAGCTGTCAAACGGAATGATGAATACTGTTTTGATAACGTTTCAGTGGGTAAAATAAATGTATTTTAAGAAATATCAAAAATTTCTTACTTTTCAAAATAATGACAAATATCGCCTGTCGGGAAATGGGTTGTGGGTTTTCAAATTTGTCGCTTTTACGTGTTTGTTTTTTTATAGTAAATCTAAGATCACAAATATTAGTATAATATTTGTAAATCAGTGTACTTTATAATATGTGGAAAATAGTGGTTGGAAAATAGCGATTCGGCATCAAAATTCGGTTCGGTCTCCATTTTGGTTTTATTACAGGTGCAAAGCTATTAAGTTGAGATTTGCACTCGATGCTTAATAATTGATTATTAATATCACTGACAGTGGGATTTTCAAGAAAACTTTCTTACACCTAAACCGAATTTTCGAATGAATTTTCATGGGCTTTCAGGACTATGAGACTTAAGGTAAAGGTTCAAAAAGCATGCTAGTATCTCGAAGTGTTCGGTTGTAGCAATCATTGGTGCAAATCATACTTTTTCAGATGATTTTGCATCCTAATCTGTTGGCTAAGGTGTAGGAGGCCTTTGATTCCCCCCAAACTTACTCCATCGTTTTCGTACCTTGTATAGGTATTGGGACATGAACCTTGTAATCCAACCAGTTGGATACACACACAAACAGGCCGACAATGAAGAGATATATCTCTATATATTTATATTATAATAAGACTAGTACCTATAGGTAAAGCTCCTAAATTATTCCCAATTTAAATTCCGTGATTCGAAACAATAAAAATTAAATTACCAATAATTACAGGAAATACAAATTTAGTAAAAGACTCTAATAAATATTTTTCAAGAATCACAACTGAACGAAAATAAATCATGAGAAATAAATGTCATTCAACGAATAAATAAATTCAGGCAAACTTTTGAAAATTGCATTCATTATATCGCTTTCAAGAATTCACTTTGGCCTGAATTTTGCGTTCATTTCGTTTGCATTCGTTTCTCAATTATTTATTGAATTCCGTTTCCCCGTATTATGCTTTAAAAGGTCTGAATAGTTGTAGTCATTAAATATAGCATTTTAGATATAAGTAAAAAAGCAAGTAAAATTTATAAAATGTTAGTGATAAATTGAAAACTTGAAAATGTTTGTAAGGTTTATAGAAGATATATTTAAAAAGTAATATGAATGACAATATTCCAAAGAAGAATTTTGTTCGATCCAGACTATTTGATTATGATGATCAAACATAATTCCAGCATCACTTCAGCATATCAATATTTCTTAAAAAACGTGTGCGCAAATGATTTTTGGTGTTTTTTAATGGTGCAAGGTGGGTGTCACTAATATTTAATTGAAGATTACCTCTTTTAGATAAAACAAATAATGATCATCGAATTACGAATCAGTTAGAGCACGTCCATTTTCAAAAGTATGTGCTGTGCATTTTATGTAATATGGCGGGTACTCTGAAGAAACAACTTGATATCGGATGGTCGTATTACTGATACTGTGACGGTTCTTAGGTGAAATAAAAGAAGAGATACGTCATCACAGAATTTATTAGTAGTGATACGTCAAGGCCGTGGGCAAAAGGGGCCCGTCAAATAATTTGCTTCCCAATCTCTGTAGTGGGCGAGTACTGCCTTGTCGTGGCTGATGGCTGCAGGCCCTAATTTGATCAGGCGGAGACACCCGTCGGCCTTTTAGGTGCAGTGTTGGAGGTTTAGTCTTGGAGGTGTCAGTTAGAGGTGCAGCCTTATGTTGAAATTTTTAATTAATGCATTATTTCTACATTTCTTTATGTCATTCATAGACTGGACTTTAAGTTGTTATTATTTTGTAAGTCTTAACAAATTTGACTCGTATAGACAAATAATTTATTTTGCTTTTTTAAAAACAGACAGCCATTGTCTTTGCGGATAGATTTTCATTACCTTATTCTGAAAGGGCTTTTGAATCCAACTTTTCATGACGATCACGGAATGTCAATAAAATCGAATAAAACTTTCGAACAAAAGAAGTTACCGCGTGATAGAATCACGAAAACTTGTTTGACGTTTTGAGTTGAGACGAAGTTTTTTTAGTTACTAAGAGCCCTCTCTGGTATTTTCTAATTGCGCTTGCCCTAAAGAAATCTTTAAATATATTTTAATTAAATTTGATACGCTGTTTCCGTTTTATATGAAATCATATAAAACGGAATACAGAAGCTTCCGTCACCCATTATTAACATTATGGAGCTTGTATAACCATTTGTAACAACCATTAAAAATGTTACACTAACAAATCCAGATTTATAAGAAACAACTCGAAGATTATAATAAAACTATAAATTGATAATGGATTTTAAACAATACTGTTGGTTTTCTAACGTAAGCTTAATTCACGTAAATACACCAATCAACAGTCAGTTATTTTCTTCATATATTGTTATTATTTTTTTTCCAAATGAGATTAAACAATGCCCACTATATTTTAGGTTACCCAACGGCGCCCTTTTTCTGCCGTAAAGCAGTAATATGTAAGCATTATTATGTTTAGACCTGAAGATCGCTGTAGCTAATGAAATTGCTACAGCGCTCTTCACATCTAAATTACTGGGTAAGTGAGACATCTTAATTATGTCCTCAAAGTGACGAGCGAAATCGTAGTGCCACTCAGAATTTTTGGATTTTTCGAGAATCCTAAGCAGGGCTGCATTGGAATGGGCAGGGCGTATCGATTACCATCAGTTGAAAGTCCTGCTCGTCTCGTCCGTAATTGTCATAAAAAAATTAGTCATACTCATTTCATATAAAATACATTAGAATAATTCCGTACATCAAATTGCCTCATTAAGTGGTCGCCTATACTTTGTCTATTAATAAGGTTTGATACTCTTATTCGCAGTCTGACAGCGGAACAGCAAAAGTGTGCTTAAAGACTATGTAAGCACACTTTTCTTCTTAGTCTTGTGTC
The DNA here is from genome assembly GCA_949711725.1 of Leptidea reali. Classification (NCBI taxonomy): domain Eukaryota; kingdom Metazoa; phylum Arthropoda; class Insecta; order Lepidoptera; family Pieridae; genus Leptidea; species Leptidea reali. Next base: position 8,639,069 of record CATIXN010000025.1, on the reverse strand, counting down.
AACGGTCACTATACGTATTGGGTTCTAAATTCAACATACGTAGCCTAAACTTAATGTCTTACATTGCTGCTTTTTCACCAATAATATTTAAAAAAACTGGAGTAAATGCGGCAATGTATAGAATAAGCATTCGAATCTTATTATGTTTTTATACGACGTGATTTCTGTACATGTATGCTATTGGTCTTATGCGTTAATACATGCAAATTAAATTACTTAATGTAGAATAAGTGCAATCGACCTTTGCAGTGCAATCCATCGACCTTTTTTAAGAATTTGTTGCCTGGTTCTTAATGTATGTTGTACATTTCTAAACAGGTCACGTGTTGGGTGAACATAGTTTCAAGATCGCTCCGATAAATATTTAGCCTATAATCATTGTTGTATCAAAAAATTGGTACCATTAAATATTACGTTATACTTTGGCTTTAGAGGGGTCTTGACGATCTTTATTTTAAACAGACTTCTCAAAATGAAGAAGTTATCGATTTGACTGAATTTTTCTTGTTTTTATCCTAGAGCAGTGGGAGGCTCCTTTGTACAGGACGCCGGCTAGATTATGGATACCACAACGGTGCATATTTCTGCCGTGAAGCAATATAATAATGTGTTATTGTTGTGTTTCGGCTTAAGGAACGCCATAGCTAGTGAAATTACTGGGAAAATGAGACTTAACATCGTGTCTGACTGTGACTGGAATGAACGGTAATATTTTTGGATTTCTCTTTATGAATTCTTTTATGGAATTTTTTTCTTGTTAGATACATTGTTGTAAATGTAAATATAGTTTTGAAACTAAACAAGATTTATATGTTAAATCATAGAAAAATAACATTTATATCAAAAATCATGTGTGTGGACTTTCCAAACATTAATTTCCTTAAACTATACGTCATGTAAGTAATAATATCATTATTCATGACTATCACATAATCTTATATCGATATGATTCACAAAATTTATGAATATATAGGCATAATTTTCAATGAATATGTAAATATGATTATTATATTGCACTTTAAGCTGAAAGTTTTGTGAAAATATTTAGTTGTTACAACTGTAAGCGGCTCCACGCACGCTGTGTTCAAACGTTGTCCTAACTTTCAGCAAAAACGAACAGATTGTCATTATCCGGAATTACGCTTGAATAATGAATAAGGTGATACTTTGTTGAAATTTGAATTAGATCCCTATCTTTATTGTTAATAGAAGCTGCATAGATTGCTCTACGCAAGGAGAGAATGTTAATTATATGTTTAAAAATTATAATAAATTGTTGTGTTGACTGGACATGTTCGACACTAAAAACTTTTTGCACCACCCATTTTTTTATTTGACGCAATAGCTATTTATGCAACTGTTGTGTAATAAATATTAAACGAATTTGGGTTTATCACATGAGTATTTCAATACCTAATTATCAATAGTTGCATACAAGACTTTATCTACACCCATAATATGATTCCTCTATAAAAGATTCTGAAACAGTTAGCTTACTGCTAACATTAAAATCATTACATAATAACCAACATTAAAACACCCAATGACCTAATAAGGTCATTGGGTGTTTTAATGTTGGCAATAAGCTAACTGTTTAAGAATCTTTAATAGAGGATTTAAAGCATGCGTGTAGGTAAACTAATAATTATGAATTATAAAGTCACAGCAATAAATAAATTAACATTCTATTCTGTCTTTGACTTTATTACAAGACCATGCACTATATCTCCTTAGCTACTAATCTTTGCACTAACGCACTGCATCTTTGAGAAATTTTGTGACTGCTTGTTCTAGAGATTTCTTAATTGGCACGATATTGTATTAGATTGGCGTGTTGTTTATAGCAACCCATAGTTTAAAATGACTGATTTGTCGGAGAGATTCATAATTAAACTAGATAAAGGCTAGTCTTTAGCTCTTATATTTGTGGAATGATACAAGATCCAAGAATGTTGAACTAGTGAATGGTTCTTTGACGTTTTGCTCGTTGCTAATTTATCTTATCTTATATCTATAAACGAGCAATTCTTGTATAAATATAATCTGAGTCTCGAAAACGGCTCCATCGATTTCAATGAAATTTAGTATACAGGTAGTTTCAGGGGCGAGAAATCCATTTAGCTAGTTTTGAATTTGAAAAATTGTAGTTTTATCCATGTTTTAGTGAGGAACAGCTACTATAACATTAGAATAAAAAAGGTAAATTTCGCCACTATATACTAGACTATAATAGCTCAGATGGGACATTGGCTGATCCGGAAAGCAGAAGATCCCGGTTCGAATCCAGATTGAATGTCCTATTAGTTTTTTTTGTTGTTCAAGTTTTGTACATTCTTAAAAATCCGAGCAAGGCTCGCTCGTCCAGATATTTAATATTAAAATGAGAACAAAACAAAACAATTTAAACATAATTTTGCTGTTCGTACAATCTGTGGAAGTAAATAGCGAAAGTACAACCCAAATGGAAATTAAATGTCCTCTACGTCAACCTAATGTCAACAGCCCTAGGTCTCTGACTTCAACACTGGAAATAAGCGATAATATCACCGCCCTTTGTGTGTGGCTGTCATTTAAGGTAATTGAAAAATAAAGGCTATATTATTATTATTATAAATTATTTACAGCAAAAGTTCTTGAGATATTTTTTATATATTCATAATATGTATTTCTTTTAGAAATTATAATATGTAAACATTGTACTTTATAAATTATTTTGGTCTGTCTTCTTCCATAGTTCTCTTCTGTTTATCATTTTTCATTTTAAAGATTATATAAAGTTATTTTCAATTTACTAATTTTCACAATTTAAATCACTGCTTATTTCCAACTGATTATTATTTGTTACTGTAGTATAGTTATATCTCGTATATATATTTAAGTATGAATCAACAAATGAAAGTATGAGTAGTAGAGAAAATCAAGTGGACTGCATAATATGTTCATCTCGTCAACAACTCTAATAAAGAAAATATTGCTTTAAGCAGACGTTATTATTTTTGTTATTAATATTATCAGTTCATAATAAAATAACGATTGTAACAATTATAAAATTGAATTAACAACATAAATAATTATTAACGTTAATCATAACGTGCTTGCCGAAGATACTCTAATATTTTTATTATTGTTGTAAGAGAGCTAGAGCGGCGTTGATCACCATTGACACATTGCTTGCTCGAGCTCCCGTTGACAATAATAGTATTCTCTCTAAAATGGAAGAAATCTTCAAACACGTTAACAATAAATTCATTATTTATTCAAGAGAATTGTACTATTGGCAGACATTTTGCATCTAGAAGGCATCTCGTGTATTCTTTGTGCTATACAGTTTCCTTGCCGTCATAACCAATAAGATATATGCAAGTATTTTGTCGATAGTTCAATGGAGCGTCGTGAGAGCTTTTACTGACTATACTTTAAAGCTTTAAAGTTATAGAAGGTTGTAAATCAACTGTCTCTTCTCTTTATACCTACATGTATATTTACAATATTTTTGCAAGTAATAAGTAGTCAATGTTGGTTTTTTATTTAATTTAAATATTTTACTATTTTTAACCGACTTCAAAAAAAGAGGTGGTTCTCAATTCGTCGGTATGTTTTTTTTATTTATGATTGTTACCTCAAAACTTTCACTGGGTTTCAATTTTGATAATTCTTTTTTATTAACCGATTTCAAAAAAGGAGGAGGTTCTCAATTCGTCGTATTCGTCAATCGAATTCTATTTACGATTATTTTAATTTTTGGAGTCAGTGTCAGCCAAGATAGGTTTGTAACTACATCCATAGTTATAGGTGAGATATGCTTGAGTCGTGAAGAGGCGAGAGGCAAGAGCGGATGGCGGCGGAAGGATACCGATTCCAAAAATTACAATAATCGTAACTAGAATTCGATTAATTAATTAGATTGTATAAAAATACACAATTATTTTCATACTTTTTAATGCATATTATCTGTTGTTTTGGAATAGCGTTTTTGAAGTCGGTTGCTTTTTGTTATTTTTTTATATTGAAATTTAATCTATGATGTTATATTAGGACATCCAGGAGGGTTTTACACGCTGTTGATTAACTCGTTAGCGAAAATTGTATGTATTTATACCTTATCAATTGTAACTGCGTGATAACTAATAGTTATAAAGACTTGAAAGATCAAATGAAATGAACTGGCACCCTACTCTTTTTATCCATCGGCTCCTTTTTTATTTAAATTGGTTAAATAGTAGATAATATTAACAAATAAAATTTCGCTTATAATAATGCCAACTTCATTTTCAAATTAATTTAACAATCTATCTTTGATTTTATTATGTAACTTCAATATTATGCCAATGGTAAAATTGGTATTTGGAATAAAATTTATCTCTTCACATTATTATTAGAAACGCCTGGGTTGTCCCATTTCTTTCTTTAATAACTTTTTATCGTCATCATTATCTTCAAGTTCTCGTTAGTGGACGATCCTTACGGTCTCGGTAGCGATATTGTCACGTAAGATTTGAATTCGTGTTTTCTCACGATCCGTAAATAAGACGTTATTATGTTATTCATATTTCAAGAAGAATTGATATTTTTATTTTACATAGATTTAATAATTCCAGTAATTTAATAGGACAAAAAGTTCCCTAAGTATTAGTATTGAATAATTAAATTTCTTAAGCAGTAACTGTTGAAAATAGTGGGCCAATACAGGTTTTTGTGGGGCTTATAGAGTTATTTTTTATGACGATGAGAGACGAGATGAGAAGGAGGTTCAGCTGATGGTAATTGATACGCCAACCCATTACAATGCAGTACCGCTCATGATCCTTGAAAAACCCAAAAATTCTGAGCGGCACTTCAACTGCGCTCACATTGAGACAAGATGTTAAGTTTCATTTGCGCAGTAATTTTACTAGCTACGGCGCCCTTCAGACCGAAACACAGTAATGCTTACACATTACTGGTTCACGGCAGAAATAGGCGCCGTTGTGTTGCGTTGCGTACCCATAATCTAGCCGGCATCCTGTGCAAAGGAGCCACTGGTCATATAAATAAAAAAATTCAACCTGAGAAACAGAAAGGCTGAGTAAAATCCACAAATTTTCTCAGGAATTTATGTTTGAAGTTCTAAGTTCTAATGATAATTTTATATAAAAATGTGATTTTGCCTGTTCATAATTCTCTAAATATAATAAATTAGTGTACTATCTATAAATACATAAAATTTATCATGCCTGGACTTAGTAAATATTACTTTTTTTAATTACTAAAAGTATCAATCTGATATTCGTTTTTATTGGTCAAACGAAAAGTGCCAACGACAACTTTATAAATAATTCTTGAGAAAGTTTAATTTCAATACCATGCAACAGTGTTATTATTCCCATATTATTTTAAAATATTGTTCTACAAACATGCTATTTTCCAGAATGTTTTTGTATTTTTTAATAAACCTTAAATATTATACGTGATATGATGATAAATTAGTTTTGCTACTTTTAACATTAACTCGTAACAAATATAACTAGTAGTATTGCAAAAATAACAATAATTGTAACTAAAATTTGATTAATTAATTAGATTGTATAAAAAACGCAATTAATTTTATACTTTTAAGTGCACATTATATCTATTCTTTTGGAATAGTTTTTTTGAAGTCGGTTGTTTTTTTTGTTAATTTTTTTTTTCATAAATCCATAAGGAACAAATAACAGGTACAATACCTAGCCTGGTCATAAATTCTGTTACACATATAAATGCATTTATTGTCTATGACGTAATGTAAACTTATCAAAACTGATAAATATTTGAAGTGTATTTATTTATTGAAGTCACACTAATAAAGAAACAATAATTATTTTTAAAATGACTACTTTTGGCAATTAATGTGAGTGAATTAAGTATAGGAAAATTTATTCACTGCGTTTTTTTCTTTAGAGGTGGTTAGCTGAAACAGTTCATAATTTATACTTCAAGGGGTTCAAGATCCGAGCGAGACGAGGGCCAGTCTTCAGCTTCAAGATTATTCATGCCAAGTGACCAGGTGCAGATCCTTTCTGGAAAGTCCAGGGTCCATTTTTAAAAGTTTTTGTTAAGCTGAGAGGTTTCATAGAATGATCCAAGACAGATTCTAATTTAGATTTGTAAAAACTTAAACAGAACAGAAACTAATTAAAACTCATTCGCTAGTAGTAAGTATTTTATTTATTTTTGTCTTAATAAAAGCAATTTTGAATAGCAAGCTAGAGCAATATTATCGGTTACAAAATATATGTAACTGCAGACCAAACAATGTTACTCTGTGGTGGCAGTGTAACAGTTATACGTTTATTAAATAGTATATGCATTGATATATATTTACTTATTTAATCATGATTTTATGTGACGTTCGTAAAATTTTCGTTGTAATAAAACAGCCTATCTTCTATTCTTAATCGAGGGCCCCTACAAATAAGTGTACGTTGAAATTACCCTTCCCTATGAGAATCAGCTTATAAAATAAATTATGTGCCTCGTAAAATTTTGATTTGACATCACAACTATTTGAATAAATTGTAAGGATTTTATTAGTCTTAGTCTATCTTAGAACAGTCGTAATATTATTTAGTTTAATATGCTATTGTTTTATTTTTATTTATTTATGGAATGATTCCTGTCGGCGCGCTTGCTCCTCCTGTCGGAGAGTGCTACGTCACGGAGCGCAGAGTGTTTACATCAGACGATGTAGACCCGGGTTCGATACACATACCAATGTATGGATTTTTTTTAGATAAGTGAACGCAAATAAAGACGCGTTCCTATAAGCGGAGTATTATTTCCAATACCTGACCCACTCTTGTGTCAATACTAACTTGTAAGCCTAAAGCAGCTAGACTTGACCTGCTGATCATCAATAGAGGATTCAAAATAAATTTTATGCTATATTTAAACAGAAATTTTATTACAAAATAATTTTCACACACTTACGTTAATTTTCAGCACTGCATTATAGAGCACGCCATAAGCAAAATAGAGCACGCTCAGGCCACAAAAGATCCACGGATTTAATTGGTATAACTCCAAATATAAAAATTTGTTAGGATGTGTGAAAGGTTAACAAGAACAAGGGCTATCCATCAAATTCAATGGTAATATAGAAAGTAGCGTGCTTTTATTCTGTCTGTAAAAACCTCTACCAGATGTTCAGAAGGTTAATGGATTTAAAAAAGTATTTTTATTGGTATAATAAATGTCCATTCTTACTTTTTATGTTGTGTTGAATGGAATTTTCACAAAGATTCAAGGATTTTTGTGATTCTCTTTATAAACTTGACGTTCGTTGAAACTCACTCACGGCTTAGGGGTAGGCCTTAGTACCGATAATAACGTTCAAAACCATGATAACTTTAAAAATTATAAGTTAATGTACAAGGCACATTCGCTAAGAAATAAGAGTATGCTAAAAAGTCTATGAAACATAAATCGCACAAAGGTGTAAGAATAAATATTATATTTTAGCACGAGCATTGAACAATACCATCCTCTTTGTGCCAATTATCTCTAATA
>CATIXN010000025.1:8592661-8631045 GCA_949711725.1 Leptidea reali | reverse complement strand
ACCTTGGATACGATATCCATATTGCTGAAATCATAATTTTGAGCGGCGGCCATTTTGGATTTGAAAAAAGATCACAAAATCGTTCTCAGCAACCACGAGAAACTTGGATACGATACCCATAATATAGTTATCATAATTTTGAGCGGCGGCCATCCGGGATTTCAAAAATGATCACAAAATCGTTCTGTGCACTCTCGAGAACCTCGTATACGATACCCATATTTTTGTGATCATGATCTTGCACGGCGGCCATCTCGGATTTAAAAGTGATCCCAAAATTGTTTTCTGCACCCTCGAGAACCTCGGACACGATATCCATATTGCTGAAATCATAATTTTGAGCGACGGCCATCTTGGATTTCAAAAATGATCACAAAATCTTTCTGTGCACTCTCGAGAACCTCGGATACGATACCCATAATGTAGTTATCATACTTTTGAGCGGCGGCCATCTTGGGTTTGAAAACTGAGTCTGCTAAGAAGCAGTCTTCAAAACCAGGGCCACCTCCAGCCACTGGCGCGAACTTTCCTCAACTGAGGAACAAGACAACCGGGCCTTTACTCTCCACTTCTTGGAGACAAACAGCCCCGGTCTCCCAGACATCTAATGTCAATTCCCGCCCCGTGCAAGTCACCCCGAGTGGCCGCAGATGTGCAACACCTCCTCAACCAGACTCAGGAGTGCATAACCCCCTGAGTTTCTTGACGAATGGAGAATTCGACATTAAAGAATTCAACATTCTAGCCAACAAATTCAAAACAGCTAGGTCTCCACATGAGCGCCTTATTGCGATGATAGAGCACCAAGACTTGATGAATTCTATGTACTAATGTCCCAATCGCGTAACGCTTCATCACAGAACATGAGTTGAGTGAAGCCTCAGGGCGTATCACTTGTCTCATTCAATACGCGCGGCCTGCGCACCAACCTCCCCGAGATTAAGGAATTTGTTCGCAATAAGGACATCGACCTATTGCTTATCCAAGAAACATTCCATAAACCCAACGCTTCAAAGGGATTATCGATTCCTTCCTACTCTCTTGTACACAATGGCAGAGCCGACGACCGTCGTGGCGGAGGCACAGCCATTTACTACAAGAGATCCCTTCATTGCTCGCAAATCGCTACTCCAGTGCTTACCAACATGGAAGCAACCGTTTGTCAGTTGGGCATGTCAGGACATCCGTCTCTGATCATAGCCTCAATCTACCTCCCTACTCTCAAGATCCCTCTCCAGAGCGACCTTGAGACTCTTCTCTCACTAGGTGACTCAGTCATCTTGTTTGGAGATTTCAACTCCAAACACACTGACTGGAAGTGCCTATCCACAAACGGGAATGGCATCAAGCTCCGCCGTCTAATTAGGTCTATGGACTTAGACGTCCTAAGTCCCACCTCTCCAACACACTACCCGGATAACGTAGCACACTCTCACGATATTTTAGACATTGCCTTGGTCAAGGGTGTCGCTCTTAATTTAAGGGCGATCGAACCAATCGATGACCTGGGCTCCGACCATCGTCCAGTCTCCCTCAAGCTCGGGCCCCAAGCCCCCACCCCTACCACCACTCACCTTAAAACCCTCACCAACTGGGAGGGTTATAGGGAGTCTCTTGCATCAACTTTTGATGCCCCCATTTCACCATATGCAATCTCGTCCAACTATTTCGATAGTACGGATAAGATTGACATCACGGTAAAAGCACTTAACCAAACAGTGCACTCCGCTCTCCATGACAACGAGCGGGTGGTTAAGGTTAACAACCATAAGCTCCCGCTTGATGTCATGAACCTCATTAGAGCCAAGAATGCAGCTCTCAGAAGAGCCGCCAAGTACCGAACGCCCAACTATAGGTCACGCGCTAACTTCCTCCAGAGCCAAGTTAGGTTACGTCTCTCCAAATCGAGGAACTCCAATTGGGATTCACTCATTGATCAACATTTCCCCATCACATCAGGCGTATTACAAAGTGGCGAAAGCCCTTCGTACTGACGCAATATTCCACACTCCGCCTTTGATACGCCCCGACGGCAGTACAGCTTTCGAGGACAGGGATAAAGCGGAGTGTTTTGCTGAAAGCATTGCTTCACAATGCTCACCCAGAACTTCTTCTTTTGAACCCCTCCACGTAGCGTCGGTGGAGAATGAGGTCAGCCGTCTGAACTCAATGCCTCTCACCGACGATCCCATTCCAACTACTGTAGAGGAGGTTAAATCCATCATCCGTGGATTAAAACCTCGCAAAGCTCCAGGAGCCGACGGTATTTCCAACCTGCTGCTCAAACACTTCCCCGAGCAGGTGATCTTCCTTCTTGTCCTCCTCTTCAACGCCTGCCTCGATCACTGCTTCTTTCCAACCGCTTGGACAGAGGCCATAGTTATAGGGATTCCTAAACCAGGGAAACCCCTCAATATCCCCTCCAACCATCGCCCCATCAGCCTCCTCAAGGTTTGGGGAAAGTCTTTGAACGGGTTATTCTGTTCCGTATGAGAAAGCATCTCTTTCCAACGGACGGTCCTCCCTTAATAATAAATCAACAATTCGGCTTTCGTGCTAAACACTCTTGTCCTCAACAAGTCCACCGCATTGTAGAGTACATCTACAGCGGGTTCTATCCCAAACGTAAGAAGACAATCGCTGTCTTCTTCGACGTCGCCAAGGCTTTTAACAAAGTCTGGCACGAAGGCCTAATATATAAACTCTACGCTCTAGGCCTCCCATCCCAATTAGTCCGCATAGTGGCTTCTTATCTTCACAAACGTACCTTTCGTTTCAGAGACGAAGGTGTCCTCTCCTCCCCTCGCCTGCTCACGGCTGGGGTACCACAGGGCTCAGTGCTCTCACCACTTCTATACATATCGTATACCAACGATATTCCCATCCCTAGAAATGGAGTCCAACTCTCTCTCTTCGCTGACGATACCGCTCTCTACGTCCAGTCCCAACAGATATCTTCAGTCCTTACCAGGCTCCAACGCTCAGTTAATGAGCTAGGTGACTTGTTTAGGAAATGGCGTATTGAGGTCAACCCGGATAAAAGCTCCGCAGTCCGTTTTGATTTTAAGCGCAGACGCTTCTGCCGGGATCAACCCATTCATCTATTAGGCTCCCCTATCCCCTTCAGGTCCACAGCCAAGTACTTGGGTGTGACGCTCGACTCCCAACTCACCGTCAGGCCTCAAGTCCAGAAGGTGAACGGAACCGCCTGCTTCTATCTGTACCGCCCAAACAGTATGTTAGGTAGGCACAGTAAAATGTCTTTTAGGAACAAGCGAACACTCTTCAAGGTTTGCATTCGACCGGTTATGACTTACGCCGCTCCAGTTTTCGCTCATGGGAAACCCAATATTATAGATAAACTCCAAACAGTCCAATCCATTTTCTGCCGTAAGGCTGTCAATGCCCACTGGTGCGTTAGAAACGCAGACCTTTACCGGGACTTAGAGCTCCCCACCATCCAACAACACCTAAAGTGCTTGTCTAAAACTTTCTTTAAGTCCTCAGACAATCACCCAAATCCCCGATTAAGGAGGCAGCGGATTATACCGCCCCCTCTCCTTCACGTTATCAAGTCAGGAGGCCCAGACACGCCCTCTCCAATCCCCCTAACAAACTCTCGTCTGACCTGGAACGCCTCTTGGCATCCGGGGATAATCAGACGCATTTAGATTCACCTCTAGTTTGTGATCATCCTTCAGATGTCACTAGTCCCAATTAGATAGCACCTTCTGTGCAATATCCCAGCGGAAACTCCATAGGGAGTGCCGCTTGCGCCTCTCTCTCCCCAAGAGAAGGTCGCCTTCGATGTAGGCTTAGAGGGCATCTGCCCAAAGCCAACTGCAGGTGGTGTTTAGTGGGTAGGCACCTAGGTTTTCACGTGAGTCCCACATAACCAACGCAGACTTAGGCTGAATACCGGTTGATAATGTCACATAATATTATCAACCGGTATTCTCTACAATATTAATGCTCCACCAAGAACAGTTTACCAAAATAAGTAATCTTAAATCCTTTATCCCACTTCTGAAGATGAAGAAAGAGCCACAGGCAGCGTAACAACGCCCTAGAGAGGTTCGTACCGTACGACAGTACGTAAGGCCATATTTATGGCATATAACTTCAATTATTTTCGACGTTTTCACAGTTATTGCAGTTTCTATAGATTATAGACGTATAAATGCTCTAAGGTAAGGTATTTTCTATTTATTTCTGCTGTTGTCTAAGCTGATATAAATTCAATGTAAATATCAGACTGATGTAAGCAATTTAGTGAATAAACCAATCGAAGTCGTCACCATGCATTAATTAGTAGATGCTTGTCGAGCGAAACTACTAGAAGGATTGTAGAGTAACAAAACTTGTTATCACTAAGTTTCTGAATTAGCAAAGCTTCTAATTACAATAAATATTTTAGTGATATACGGACAGTTTCCTTACGGATAAATCTTAGTCTGTAACTCTGTTAATTTTAAATTATTTTCATCAAACTTAAACTGTACGTTACGATGATAGTTAAAAATATATATAATTTAATCATGTAAAATATATTTGACAATACAGTTTCAGAGATATTGATATACTTGTAGATACATTTTTGTCAAAATAAGGTACCCACTTATTCGTGAAATCTTAAAATCACTGTATGCAAATTCTGTTCTAGAACATTCCTTGTTGTACTTAAAATAAGTATCAACATATTTTATCCGTGCCCAGGTTGAGATAATTAATATTCAACATGGCTTCTGCTGCCCAGCCTTTTATTTAATTAGTACCCAACCTACACCTAATTAATTTCAATCACAATTAAAATTACAAATATTGACATTTTATGAATCGTTGTTATATTATCTAGTGTAATTTTTGTAAGCTTAAAGGAAACCTAAATCATAAACAACGTTTAATAATATTTATACTTTTATATCTTTATTCTACTACTGTGAGACAACGCTTTTTTACCTAATAAAGAAGCTATACAGGATGTCCCAAAGTTATGGGACATGAAGGGAAAGTACCTTAAATATCTAAGATAGGCAATTCGACTGAAAGATGACCATATGTTTTTTTAAAGTTAGTAATTCTGCATTCAAAGATTTTCTAAAAATTACTTGCCTTGTCTGGGAATCGAACCGACTTAAATGTAAAAAAAAAACACCCCTACTTATATGATGCCAATCGAAAGAATGGCCAAAAACTAATAACTCTTCTTTAGTAACATAGTATTTTAAAAGAAAGGAACAATGTAAAATGAATTATATATACTTTGAAATTTAAAAAGTTACATATGGGATCATTATATAATGTTGTTAGGTTGAACACTGAAACTTCACAGATTCAAAAAATATATAAAAATATTTTCAAGACGAGGGCACCTAGTTTAGGGTGTAGTTAATAAGCGGTACACAATTCTTCGTGACAAGCTCTGGAGAGCTGGAGAACAACTGGAGTTGTTCACTGGTGTGAAGTATGTTACATGTGTCAAGTGCGCTGACCTAACGCCAAGCTGAGATTTAAATCTGCTCGACTTTATCGCTCTGTTTTTAAAGTGTTTCTAGCCTAGCCAAAGTTGAATTATTTGTACAAAGTAAAACTTGGAATTTAAGAAATAACAAAAAAAAATCTTTCGAAATTATTAAAATATGTTCATTTTCACTTTGAAAATTAATTTAGCGTATGTAGGCACATCACGTATGCGATTGATTGGTTTTTAAACTTTTTTTTAAATTTTCAGTTTGACAATGAAGTCTTTAAATCAATTTTGTTTAATAAACATCATCATTAGAGACAAATTTGGCTAGAGTAGTATTTATAATTAATGTTAAGTAAATAGTAGAAAGTGTATTTTGCAAATAAATAAATAAATAATATTTCCAAATATAATCAAATGAAGTCACCGGTCCAAACGAAACTTTTATTTCTACAGGACTAATTTAATATTTTTTTTCAAAAGCAAAATATTATTATCACTATTGGGTCTATCTATCACAAATATTTTCAATATCTGTCGGGTCAGCTATAATAGTATCTTATATTGTTTTCATTCGAAAACTTAAGCAAATAGAGCACGTATTTTGAAAATTATATTTAATAGGTATTTTGGAATATAAGTATAGTATTCACTGATAAACAAAGCATAGTTTTTCAATACGTAGATTTAAATTTACTTAGTCATAAACAGATGGCGCCACTTTCTTTGAAACAAGTATGATGAACGAAATTCAACTCTATGGAAGTAGCACTTTAATAAATAGATTTATTGACTTCTAAATCCATGAAAATGATCTCACTTATCAATGAATTCTTCGTCCCATAGTTTTTTTTTTTTTTTTTTATGGAATAGGAGGACAAACGAGCGTACGGGTCACCTGGTGTTAAGTGATCACCGCCGCCCACATTCTCTTGCAACACCAGAGGAATCACAAGAGCGTTGCCGGCCTTTGAGGAAGGTGTACGCGCTTTTTTTGAAGGTACCCATGTCGTATCGTCCCCGAAACACCGCACAAGGAAGCTCATTCCACAGCTTTGTAGTACGAGGGAGAAAGCTTCTTGAAAACCGCACTGTGGAGGACCGCCACACATCCAGATGGTGGGGATGATATCCTAACTTGTGGCGTGTCGTGCTATGGTGAAATTCGGCGGCAGGAATCAGGATAAACAGCTCTTCGGAACACTCCCCGTGATAAATGCGGTAGAAGACACACAATGAAGCGACGTCTCTACGCAACGCCAAGTGATCCAGCCGTTCACAGAGCACTGAGTCCCCGACAATTTGAGCTGCTCTACGTTGCACGCGGTCAAATGGATCGAGCAGATACTGGGGTGCACCAGACCAGAGATGACAGCAATACTCCATGTGTGGCCGGACCTGCGCTTTGTAGAGCGCTAGAATGTGGGCCGGCTTGAAGTATTCCGTGCTCTATTGATGACGCCCAGCTTCTTCGAAGCCAATTTGGCTTTGCCCTCCAGATGGCCACGGAATTGGCAATCGCTCGAGATTTCGAGACCCAGTATTCTGATACTAGGCGCGGCTTTAAGAGAAGTGTTCTCGAAGAGCGGTGATACGACAAATGGGGTTTTTTTAGTGGTAAACGCGCAAACTTGAGTCTTCTGGGGGTTAAATTGGACAAGGTTCAATTTACCCCATTCCGCGACCTTCTCGAGAGAGGACTCGATAGAAGACACAAGTTTCTCCCGGCACTGGTCGACGATTTCCCGAGAGAGACCTGCATGGCCCGTGTATACGGCATCACCAGTGCTGTCATCTGCATAGCAATGCATGTTGGAGGTGTCCAACATATCATTGATATGCAGACGAAACAGCGTAGGAGATAGCACACAGCCTTGGGGCACTCCAGCATTCACGGGCTTCGGGTTCGAGCAATATCCGTCGACAACGACCTGTATGCTAAGCCCAGTGAGGAAGCTGGAGGTCCACTTGCACAAGCTCTCGGGAAGCCCAAATGATGGAAGTTTTGAGAGGAGCGCCTTGTGCCATACACGATCAAAGGCCTTCGCTATATCCAGGCTAACTGCCAGGCCTTCCCCCTTGCTTTCAATAGCCGCCGCCCATCTATGTGTTAGGTATACCAGAAGATCACCTGCCGACCGTCCATGGCGAAAGCCGTACTGTCGGTCGTTGATCAACTGGTGACCCTCTAGGTATACTAAAAGCTGGTGGCTAATTATGCTCTCCATGATTTTGGAGAGCAGGGAGGTGATAGCAATAGGCCTGTAGTTCGCCGGATCCGAACTGTCTCCTTTTTTTTGGATCGGATGGACAAGGGCTGACTTCCATGAGTCAGGGACTACGCCTTTGGAATAAGAGTGCCGGAATAAACGCGTTAGCACCGGCGTCAACTCAGGGGCACACGTTCTAAGCACGATTGGAGAAATGCCATCCGGCCCGCTCGACTTCCTGACGTCCAACGAAAACAGAGCTCGCCTAACAGTTTTCTGTCTGGACTGTACTTCAGGCATAGAGCTCTGACACCGCGGGATGGTCGGCGGTGTTTTTCCGTTGTCGTCAAGAGTCGAGTTGGAGGCGAAAAGAGCGCACAGGAGCTCGGCTTTCTCCTTTGCCGTATGGGCCAGGGTGTCATTCCTCATGTGCAACGGCGGCAAGGACGGCTGGTTGAAGTTACCAAGAGCAGCTTTCGACAACGACCAGAACTTGCGTGTTCCGGTCGGGTAACTGGAAAGCTGCTCGCCAATTTTGACGACGTGCTTAGACTTCGCACGGGCGATTTGCCGCTTAAAAAATCTGGAGGCACGGTTATATTTCCTCTTCAGAACTTTGCAGTTCGGATCCTTTGAGCCCAGCACCGCAACCCAAGTTCGATACGCCTGTTTTTTGCAGTCAGATGCTGCTTTAACTGACGCATCGAACCAGGGCTGTGATCTGCCACCGATCGGTACTACAGAGCTTGGTATAAAAATATCCATGCCCTGCAGTATCACATCGCCTACTGCAATGGCGCAGGCACTAGGATCATCCGAAAGGAAACAAACCTTGCCCCAAGGGTAGGATGCAAAAAAGGAACGCATCCTATCCCAATCTGCTGACTTGTAGTGCCAAACGCGGCGGGTCGCTGGTGGTCTGCGACGTTGGCGTCGGATAGGCACTACACTCCTGACCAGGCAATGGTCGGACGTTCCGAGAGGGGCGTCGACAAAGACCTGGTAACCATCGGGATGTGTAGTCAGCAGAAGATCTAACAAGGACGGCATGTGGCTATCCACATCCGGGAGCCGCGTTGGCGACTCAACCAATTGGGACAGACCGTACGCCAATGCAAAATTATGCACAGATCGCCCTGCGTAGTCTGTGGTACGTGATCCAAGCCATTCGGCATTGTGCCCGTTGAAATCACCCAAGAACACTTTTTGAGCGGAGGGGATCTGTGCAAGCACGACGTCAATTGCTGCTTGAACGCAGCCCATGAGATGATCGGTTTCTGCGTTACCACTATGGGACCTGTAGACACACGCATAGATACGGACGCGGTCGTCTAAATCTACGCGGAGCCAGAGAGTAGACAGGTCCCTACCCTCAAAATTGCCGAGACGGTGACAGCAGATATCCTCCCTAACGTACACACACACGTACCCCGGCATGAGGCAAAAAGTTGTGCTCAATTTTGTACCCGGGGTACGTTAAATATGACGTATCGCTAGGTCGAGATATCTGCGTCTCCGTAAGGAAACACAAGGCCGGCTGCGCCGTCTCAAGGTGGTGGTGGACGGCGATTAAATTGGAGTGAATTCCCCTGATATTGCAAAAGTCCACGTTGAGCGTGGAGCGGGGTGCCGTGGTGTTACTGCCTCGTTTGTCCTCGGTCATGCGCGGTTCTGTGCCCACCCCAGAATACGAAGGGCGGCCCGAGCGAGAGTGCTCGGGGAGGGATTCTCCGGCTCTGGTAGAGCTGGTACCCTCCTGGGGTAATATCTTTTTACGGACCGCTCTCATAATTTGTGTGGGGGGGGGGGGGGATTATTACAAGGAAACATAACAAACACATCACAAGAACTGAACAATATAGAAAGAGATACAAAATATAAATATAGATGCGTCCTAACACATGTTTCACAAATCCAATAACAACAAAAAGAAAAATCAAAGATATACGTCACAAACGCAAAGAAGTGAATGACTTCAATTTGATTATGCGCATTGATACAAAAGATGTAGACAAATGAAATTAATAAAACTTGGGGCAATGATAACAACGATTTTAATGCTAAACTGTGTCTGAACACAGCAGGGGAGCACGAAAATATGTCGATGTCAAGAAAACTATTGTTGTAAGATTTACACATTCTGTGTAATGGCGCGCTTCTGTGTAATGGCGCGCGAAACCCAATGTTTGTTCTTGGCGACGATAGCTCAAAAGTAATGCATGAGCGGAGAGACCTGGCAGGGACGTGAAAGCCTACGAGACTAAGCCTAAGAGTAAGTGAAATCCGTGATTAGGTGTTCTTATCGATAATCAACTCACATTCAATTCGCACATAGACTCAGTCGTTAAAAAATCTACACAGATGCTTGGCTTTATGAGACGCAATACCAATGAATTCCTTCGTGTAAAAACCAAAATGCTACTGTTTAATGCTCTGGTACGAACCCATATTGAATACGCAAGTGTTGTTTGGAATCCTTTCTAGAGTTTGCAGTCGCAACGCATTGAATCAATACAGCGGTCTTTTTCAAGACATCTAGCTTTTTCAACACCTGGAATATCTTATAGATGCCCTTATACCCAACGCCTCGACTTCTTTAAACTTCATTCACTAAAATCTCGTCGCAGCTACCTAGATTTATTATTTCTGCACAAAATAGTTAATAATAAAATAAATAATTCTGACCTTCAAGAATGCATATCCCTCTAAGTACCCTTTAAATACCCAAGACAGACGATATCCAAGATCTTTCACATTCCTTACTGCAGAACAAACATTGGACTCAACGCCCCCATCGTCAGGCTTTGTAGATTATACAACGAAGTTAACTCAAAAAATTCAGAAATCGATATTTTCAACGATAATTCAAAAAAGTTTGTAAAAATTCTCGCACATCAAGCTAACCTGTGAATTTTTTTTTCCAAGAAGTATGTACCTATATCCTCTTCATTATAAAACCATATATATTATATCCTTACTTTATATACATTTTAGTACTTAGACATTTTTGACTGTATAAATCACACTGTTCACTGTTACCATTGAATGATGTGTTCATCTTTAATTGTTATATATATCAGAATAATTGTACCTAGCATAAGTTTATATAAATGTGTAATATATGTAATGTTGATGATCCAAATAAAGAAATAAATAAATAAAGACTGAGAAGCTCAGAAGATGTCAGCTCACCAGTACATATTTTCTTTAAAGTTACACAGTCTGTTATAGTGCGGCGCTGACATAGCTGAAGAAAGTTGTATTTAAGCAACAAATCATTATAGTGGGCTCGGTTTCCTTTTACACGATAATTTAATGTGCGTAAGAACTTTTTTTGAACAGTCTCGACTCTTTTTTCGTGGGTCGAGTAAAAAGAATTCCATATTGGGCTTGCATATTCTAGTTGGGGGACTTATAAAGATATGTGTAAGTACACTTGTCTTTAAATTGCTTGGATGCACGTGTTATGAAGCCTAGCATGCGAAGAGAGCTATTTAGAATATGGTCTATATGGTTGCCGAGGGTTAGTGTGCGGTCTATATGAATACCCAGATCTTTGATGGTAGAAACTCAAGAAGTCAGCTGTTGATTGCCGAGCTTAAAATGAGTCGTGATAATATTTTTATTTCTAGTGAACACTATATGTTTACACTTTCTGTAAGCCAAGTATAATTTATTACGTGTGCAGTATGCATCAAGTCTGTTAAGATCCTCCTGAATACCGACAGCGTCAGATGGACAAGTAACTATTTTGTACAGCTTTAAATCGTCAGCGTAAAGTAAATAATGACAATGTGAAAAGCACTGAGATATGTCATTGATAAAAATAGTGAAGAGCAAGGGTCCAAAAATAGAGCCCTGCGGTACACCGGATGTCACGCGAACTAGAGAGGAACGATATCCATTGACAATTACCGACTGAATGCGGTCCCGCAGATAGGCCGCAAACTACCTCAAGAGGTTACCTTTTATGCCATTGAAAGATAGCTTCTGTAAGAGTAATACATGGTCAACCTTGTCGAAAGCCTTCTGGAAGTCTGTGTATATAGTGTCTATTTGTGTTTTACAATCTAAGCCGGTGAAAATGTAGTTGGTAAATACAAGAAGATTGGTGAGAGTTGATCTGAACAAAACCGTGTTGTTGATCAATAATAACATTTTTTAAGCTGGATAGGACATGACGGTGCAATAGTCTTTCTAGTACTTTGGAAATTGTAGAGAGGATAGAAATGGGACGATAGTTTTCTATGTCATTTCTTGCTCCAGATTTAAAAATGGGTATAATAGGCCGATTTCCAGAGTATGTTTTTTATGCAAATTTTAATGCTTTATTTTGATTACTTGAAGTTTCCGCATGTTGGTTTTGCAGGTTCTTTTCCAACTTCTTAAATTAAATTGTCATCGTCACTCACAATTTATTTTGTTCAACCGCAACGCGTCGTTCGGTTCAACTTTTAGCCAAACAAAATGCATTCTGTTACTTTTGGCTAATGTCCAAATAGTGTACTGGTATTGCAAAGATCGTAAGATCGAAATAATTTTGATCATATTAACCCACGAAGAATCACTTATGAGTTCAATGCGTATGAATTATACCAATCTTACTAAATTGTTGATGACATATCCAAAGCAGCTCAGTATTTTATGTATTGAGTATTACAAACAAAATCAACATGAAATTAAACTACAACAATAAAAGTTGAGTCATCCTTTATATTGAAGGTTCGAGAGCTGTGAGGTATTGAATGTCGTAAAGTTTATTCGTGCAATAAAACAGCACAACGTAAAGGAAGAAACTTAATACTTCAAGGTTATATGTAACAACGAGTATTAAATAGCACACATAATATCAAAACAATAAAAAACTAAACTTTGAAATATTTTACACCCTAAATGTTAAAATAACTACAGGATATCAACCTTATTTCAATCATTTCACAACCTTTAGTTAGTCTGTTCATGTTAATTTGTAACCCTGTTTAATTTCCAATCCACATCAATTCGAATTTAATATAAGATTTAAGTAAAAAAAAAAAAAAACAAAATAAAAATTCAACCATATGTCTACAGCATTGCAATAACCGTGTCACCTGTTTGAATATTCTCAAGTCAAACTAAAAAAGGTCTCAGTAAATCATCCTTCAACTAAACTTAGGCAAGAGTAGTATCCCTTAAATAAATAAATTCAGTTGTCGAATTACCGGTACTTTAGTTAATTTATAATTAATCAACTATTTAAAATTAAATTAAAAACCTAAGCTTGCTAAGCTAAACCTAGTATTATGTTGTAAAAGTAAACAAGCTTTGTAAACTCTAGTATAAAGTGTCAGTAAGGAGTTAAGGCGACAATAAATGCCGTTAAGTAAGGAGTTAAGGCGACACTAAATGCCGTTAAGTAAGTAAGGAGTTAAGGCGACACTAAAAGGTCGCTTACCTTGAGCGATATGAGTTCACGGCTGCCGGCCCGCGAACAAAGCCAACGTTTTCAAAATTCTTGCGTGGAAATCGTAATATTTTAACAGGCGCAAAAGTTTATATGCTTACAATTCTCATTATTGATTACTAATCTGAATAAATGTTCCTACAAAAAAAAAAGTACAAGCTATATAAATACCTTTTCTGAGAATAGTACTAAACAAATGCGTCATGCCGAGAAAAAACTTGTTTAACTGCAATGAAAAGTTGTAGTTGAAAATAGCTCTGGAGTGTTAACTTATAACCAACAGCAAACATTAGAAACCTTCAAATAAGCCTTAAGGGTATGATAAAATAGTGTTCATAGCTTCAAATGGTGTAATTTCACTAATAAACTTGTCTAAAAATGCCTTGTTTGCGTGTTTTCTGCTTACCCTTCGCCACATGTCTTCCAGCTTCCACACCTGATCAGCTTCATGCAAGTATTTTCTTAAGAAATTCGGCTTCTGTCGTCTCTACTATCCCATAAAAAAACCTTCAATATATAAATGCTTTAAGTAATTGATAGAACCAAATATTTGGAGCTTCCTCAATTACACAATTACATAAAATTAGAGACTATGGAGTATTACGAAGTAATAATATTAACACGGAAATGATATCTTTACGTTTGCGGGTAGCACACACGTGAATTCTTCAAATTTCAATCTTTTAGATCATTGTGTCATATATCGTTATTATTACATGAGGTCCTATTAATATTTGTAGAGACGTTTAAGCTTTATGACTTATAATATTAGGTACATACTGTAGAGCTCAGAACCGTTCTTATCGAGCGATTGTGGTTTATCTACAACACAAAGCTAATTTAGATCCGCTTAGCGGAACTGAGTGCCAGGATATAATATTCAAAAGCTATGAGCTAAGTCTGTGTTGAGGGCTGTTTGGTAATTAATTAATGTGAATGTTTTCTAATCTTCCTTCCCCCTTCGTGTCTTAGTTTCAGCCACAAGTTTCGTGTTCGAAAACCAACAAAAATAAACTTATCAATAAATCAATAAAACAATTCGATTTTATATCTCTGATTGATATTAATTATATAACTGATACACATAAGCTAAGTATTCTATACGACCAAGAGAGACTTAATTACTGTTTCGAAAGTTAGCAACCCTAGTAAACTACACCTGTCTAATATAAGTCACAGTCGTAGTATTGCGGTTAATGCGACGCAGCGCATTGACAGTAAAGCTCTTTAGTATAATATACACTATATCTATATTATATTGATATTAAATCATTGTAAGTAACAAAAATACTGAATTTACATAAATATATTGACAACAGAACTAAAGTGTTTGTCATCGTTAATCGAAGAGCGGGAAATCGCTTTTTAGGAAACTAATTTCAGGATATAATATAGAATATAAAAGTCTGGAAATACTATAAAAGATTATATATATAATATCTATTAGAAATATAAGCTTTTGTATCCGTCAAATATGATGACATAATTTTATCGTTCCGATAGAATCATAAATACATAATAATATTGTATTTTTAATCTATAATCTTCTTTTAAAGAATAGTTAAAAGTCGGTTAAAAAATTCCAAACGAGTTACTATTGGAGTTTCTCGTGTAACTTTTACTAATTTTTATATCTTCGGGTTCACTTACTATATTCGTTCCCAACCTTCATGTGAACATAAAATCGTGTGAACTCCACAATAGGCTAAGTTACATTACTAATTAGTGGACCCTTACAAGGGAGTCATATTATTTAAGTTAGCTCTTCTATCAAGTGAAACAATCAAAGTAAGATTATTGCATATAGTTAATAATTTTCTAGTCTTTAAGAGGTGTGTATTAAATTTAAGAAACGCTCTATTTTTCAAATGCACTTTAGAGTAAAAATTATTTTACTAATATAATTATTTATTTATACCATTTTTTTTGTATTTGAACTGGTGCCTCTTGGGTCACGTCCAAGCGCTCCAAACAACTGAGCCAACCGTCCGCGTGACGCAGGATGCGTAACTCTGGGTTTGTCTTTTTTTCAACTCTCCGGTTGTGGCTCCACATACAGGATCTACTTTACAGTTGATAACCTGCTCAACCATAATGAGTGCATAATATTAATTATTTTAAAGTGATAACCCTCACTGCTGCGCTACGAATTTTAAGTAAAAAAAGGCTCGTAAGGTAACGAGTAGGTATTTACATAATTATTAAGTTTACACTTAGTCACCTCCAGGTCATATTTCAACTTAGATCATAATACTTAGGACTAATTTTATCAAATTATTGTTCATGTGTGTTCTTCATAATTCTACATCGATATTTGTATAATTTTTGTGAAATTATAATCTTGTTATATTGATCAGATTTTCCATACATAAAAGGTTTTCCATTTAGATATAATACACACATCACATTAGGCTCAAATGAGCAATCACTTGAGCATTATTTCTCAAAGTTTCCATGCCATTAGAAGCGAATAAAATTACCTACAAATGTGGAATCTGTCTGTATTTTTCTGATTTTCATGCCTTCTGTGTATTCTTAAAATACTCAATGAATTATAATATTGGAGTTTGTGTGATATATATTAAATTATAAATAATATAATTCTATAATAATATTGAGTTTCTTGTATGTTCTTCTCACGACCCCTACTTTTCCGAACATATTAACATATATTCGGAATACCTAGTATCTACCGATTCAGATATTTAAAGAAATATTTATAGTGACGATTCAAAAGCACCTAGCTTTATCTTAAATTGAATAAAGTTTATTTGACTTTGACTTTAAATATAAGTTTAGTAATATTGATTAATACAAAAAACGTTTAAATTAGTTTGGTTGATATATTGATAAAAATGATAATATAATATCTTATGCTTATAGGTGATAAGGCTTAAAAATTTTCGTTCTCTTAGTGATGCCCCAATATGTAAGAAAAACATATCCTAAAAAAAGAAAGGCTGCTTTCCAAACGAACTTTATCAAAGTATCATATAAACGGTGACATTGTGATAGTTTGTGTAATATGATATTCTTATTTCTATAATAATGTGTGGTTTACATGTAATTTTGAATTCATATTACTCTGGAGATCTGGAAAATGAGTATTTAATTGTTAAATAATTTTACAAGTATGTAACTACAAACATTAAAGTAAAAATCAATATCAAGACAAGAGTTAAGTAAGGTGCTAAATATTGATATAGAACTTTTAAACCATAAATATTAAATTAAATAATATTTAATGCAATTTACTTAAATCTTATTGACATAAGTAATCTTAGATCATTAATATGTCTAGATAGACTGTGACAGCTGTAGAATTGAGTTTAGAACTATCCTCTATTTTGAGCAATTCACGCATACTAACACAAAGTGTCATACAAATCGCGAGTGTAAGACGTAGCTTTCACGCACACTAAACTATTATTCCTGGCCTGTTTTTATCGATTGTCTAACAGCAAGAGACTATATTTAGACTTATATATTATTTAAGTAAGTAATTTTCTATATCGTTCTATTTTAATTTTACTTTTTGTATCATTTTATTTTTCCCACGTATACTAATAATATGAAAGGATATTAAAAACCTTAAGGTTTTTTTATATTTTTTATTTACATTCTCCTTTCTCCTTATTTTCATCGTTTTGAGTCATTTTCCGAAAAATAATAATTATACTAATATATTTTTTTAAAGTATAAACCCAGTTAAAATAACAATTAAATACGAATAAAGTACAATATTATAATACAATTACTCTCAACTATAGATACATTAACAGTAAGCTCTAAACAGTGTCACCTACACTAGGTCAGTTGGTTAGTTTGTTACGTACACCTGACAGACAGAGCACGTCTTTGATAGAAATTGAAGCTACTGAAAAACTATAATTATTATTGTAGGGGAAAAAATACATCTCACATGTAAGTGGTGATTTCTCATAAATGAGCACCAACTTGTTCCTGAACCAGCAATTTCCTGCATAATTTGTAAGAACTTGGCTCATAGCCAATAGCAGAATTTCGCAAAAATAGAACAGAAATAAATTCTGTTCTTTTCTTACAGTAGATTGAGCAAAGCTGCCTGTTATAAAATCAACGGCCAGTGAATCAAATTCAACTTTAATGTTCTTTCTCCTATTTTTAATGATATCAAGTTTTTAAATCAATACTATTACATTCATTAATTTGTTACGTGGCTCATTTTTATTGGTTTGCAAAGAAGGGAATTTTGGTCGCGAATGTAACCTTATCTATAGTTAATACTAATATGCTTGTAATCATTTTATGTAATAGCACTAACTATATTAAAAGTTAATAAGTGCCTAAACTGTGATTGAACTAATGGTGATCGCACATTCATAATTGGATTCAAGCATTTTCAGAATAGCTTATACTTGGAATATAGATAATATTATAAGAACATATAATTTTTTAATACTACCTGATACCTGATACATAACTGAGCGTTAGAATTGATCCAATTTTAGTTTGTAACAATTTGCTTTAAAAAATCATATTCATCAACATTGAAACTGTTATTATAAATGGAATAACAGTTTCAATGTTGTGCCAGTGTGGTCTTATAGTATTCAATTCACGTTGTACCAAACAAATAAATATACAAATTATACAACCCTTTCAGAATAAGGTTCTCCGGAGTATTGTAAATGCCCCGTGGTACATAAGAAACAAGGACCTTCATCGGGACCTTAAGGTGGATTTAGTCGAAAAAATATTCAAAAATAAGTAGACACTCATCTGCTAAGACTTCTTCATGATGTGAACGCCGAGGCTATCGAGCTCCTCGACAATACGAACCTAGTAAGAAGACTCAAAAAAACTAAACTTTTTGAGTTAGTTTAGTGAAAATCTAGTGTAATATAGTGTAGTGAATAGTGAAACTAACATGTACTAAGTGTAAAGAACACAAGAACATAATATTGTCTTTCCCTTAATACAACACGTTTTACAATAAGAATAGTGCTAAAAAAGCACTATTCTCATTGTAAAACGTGTTCTTTAGAAGACATTCTCAGTTTTACTTTACTTAGTAAATTAAGTTAAAATGAAATTGATTACTATCCTAAGGCTAAATTGTAATTAAGTAAAATAAATGTAGGTAAATTTAAAGTAATCATCGTATGACAACTTTTCTATCATAGAAATAACTGGGAAAATATTTAAATACCCTAATTCTAATGAAATATTAATAGAATAGAATGCTAAACATTTGGTTTATTAAAAGTAAGCATGACTTGATATTTATAAACATTTTTTGTAATTAGTGTAAACGTTTTATTGTAATTAATGCTGAATTATCACTTTCAGTCCGTAGGCAGGTAATGATAATCTATGAAACAAACTAAACTCAATTACTATAGTTTACTTGCCGTAATGGAATGGGCTTTGTCGCAACGGTTTGATTTAATTTATCTTCGTCCAGACGTGGGTTGAACATTAAAAAAAGGCTATTAAACTGAATTCGATAATGGCTTAAGGGGTATAATCTACTATTATTCCTTTAATGACTAAATAAAAGCCATCTACTTAAAATGTGTTTTTCAAAATAATAGATTTAAGATTACAGAAATAAAATATTTTTAATCTTATTATTATTTATTTGTTCATAGGATTTCAATCATTTTAAACGACTAGGTTTCGTCCCCGGCTTCGCCCATGCCGTTTATTGATACAAAAGTAGAATGAACTTCACCAGGCAGGCAGATTATTAAATTTATCAATTTAAATATTAGGTAATTACATACAAAATGTGTATGAATTAATTTGAACGTTGGAAATATCAATATGCTTGGAATCAAAGAAACCTAAGCCTATTGACGGCTGTGCATAGGAGAACTGTCCAAACTGACTTGATGTTTGTCTCATGTCGTAGAGTGCCAGAAATCTGTACAATATATTGTAACCAGCCGTAGGATTATTGTTAGTTAGTTTAATGTTAATGTTAAGATGTTAATCCAGGATCACAGCTACCTGCACATCAAATTTTGAATAGAATTTAGATGTGAAAAAATAATCATACACATACGCACAAACTTTTGTAGTATTAAAGTAGGATTTTAAAAGTTTAAACTCCGTGGCAGACTATGTCGCATGTTTCTGAAATTCACATGTGTCTCGCACATTATTTTTAAATAAAGTAGTACTAATCACAGTGTTGGATGGAATTAAACTTTCTTGAAAGATAAAATTCCTCCTCCTTTTTTGAAGTCGATTAAAATGAAGAGTAAATTAAAAAAAAAGAAGATTGTAAGTTATTGTTATTGCAATCGTACGGATCACTCACTAATGAGAACTAGAACATAGTGATAAAGGTTATTGAAGAAAGAAAAAACATCGACAACTTCAGATTTTTAATAATAATATTGTGATGAAATTAAATATATTTCAAATCTTAAATTTTTATAAATATTTAATTACAAATTATATATTATAACTTATAAATATTTAACATTTTACGTCATGTAATAAGCGTTGGCGTTATAATAATAAGCATATTTCAATGTTACTTATTATTAATCGCCGATATCACGAAAAAGCTGTTTATTTACGAGAAATATGATTCTTTGATGTTATGACTAATTGTTATTCAACTTTTCGCATAATTTTAAACAGCATCAGCAAGTCATATTTGACTTAGAGAGTGACAAAGCTATTGTAACTCAAAAAACGGTATCCATCAACGTTAAAATTGCAGCAGTTTCTATAATATTATTGTAAATAACAGGTCCATCGTGAAAATTATGAAATGCTTCATAATGACATTTTATCTTTCAATCATTCATAATTATTATTATTACGTTGCCATAGCGTTATAATGCTAGGATTTGAACTACATCAATATTCAGTAGGCATTTGTTATTGAATTTAAACCCTCCCACTTGTGGTGAAATAATTCATTCATTGCTTAAATATGCATCTTTAGTTTCTTGTGCTTTTTTTTCAGTTCAACAATTGAATATTGAAAATAAATAGAACATTGCGAATACACAAATTTTCTTCCATAAAAATTGCAACAATATAAACGTACTGTATCTATATATAAAGAGAAAAGATTATTATTTACAACTCTATACAAAATAACTTTAAAGAAAGTAAAGTCAGTAAAAGCTTTCACGACACTATTGAACTATTGACAAACGACTTTTACAAGAAATGCATACTTTTATTGCATTGCATTGGTTATTATGCCAAGGAGAGAGTGAGACACAAAGAATATACTCGGAAGTCTTTTTAAAGAATTCTTATTATATTCGGTTTTTACCTTTACTTTTTTTTCAGCTACTGAATTGAAACAAGGCATTCGTTTCAATTGTCTTAGAAGTTTCTGAAATAAGGCACGCATAAACTAACAATTTTTTATTTTAATGTTTTCACATAATAATATTTATGTACAGACACGGCATGCTTACACTCAATAATAATAATATTATGTATAACCCTTTTTTTTATGGAAAAAGGAGGACAAATGTACGTGTCACCTGGTGTTAAGTGATCACCGCCACCCACATTCTCCTGCAACACCAGAGGAATCACAGTAGGTTGCCGGCCTTTAAGGCAGTTGTGCGCGCATATTTTTGAAGGTACCCATGTCTTATCGTCCCGGAAACACCGCACAAGGAAGCTCATTCCACAGCTTTGTAGTACGTGGAAGAAAGCTGCTTAAAAACCGCACTGTGGAGGACCGTCACATATCCAAATGGTGGAGATGATATCCTTACTTGTGGTGTGTCGTGCGAAGGTGGTATTCAGCGACAGGAATCAGGTGATGACTTGGTAACATTCCCCGTGGTAAATGTGGTAGAAGACTCACAATGATGCAAAATCTCGACGTAATGCCAAGTGATCACAATCTTTTCGGCGACTTAAACTCGAAGAGTATTCAAAAGCTCATTAAAAAAACCTGAGTAAGTTAAGCAAATGAACCAGAAATATTTTTTCTATTGTTTCATTCCTTTGATGTTCTTCAATAAAATTAGCTTAGCACTCAAACCATTTCAATTTACGTCCACAGAATACATTTTTTTTAAATCTTTAAATGTAAAATTTTTGGTTATATATTTATATATTTATTATAATATATTTTAATTTTATTATAATTAGGGATGAGACAAGCATGACGTTCAGCTGATGCTATTGGTACGCCCTGCGCATTACATTGCAGTGCCGCTCAGGATTCTTGAAAAACCCAAACTCTGAGCAGCACAATTGCTCTCGTTACCATGAAACATAAGATATTAAGTCTCATTTGCCCAATAATTTGCCCGGCGCCCTTCAGACCAAAACGCAATAAAGCTTACACATCAAAGCTTCACTGCAGAAATAAGCGCCGTTATGGTACCCATAATCTAGCCGGCATTCTGAGCAAATGAGCCTCCCACCTGTACTATAGTAAAGTATTAGGAAATAATGCATTAGCTAACAGTTATATATTAAGAATTTTCTTTATCTGAAATTAAATGGGCTTTAGAAGCACAGCAACAAAAAAACTTTAATTATTTTACATTTTCCACATTGCAACATAAGGTTAATTTGTATTAAAGTATTATAATCTTTGTTTTTGGCAACTGTCCAAAAGTATCCCAGTCACGACTCTGCTTTAAATTACTATATATCTTTATGATATTGGAAAAATATACTTCACGTGTTGGTTTATCACGATTCAGATTCACAATATAAAACTTTATATATTCAAACAGACACTGAATTTTTATGATACACCAGGTCAGTCTTATTTTTATTCAATTCATAAGCATATTATTTCCACGTTGAGTTATGTCACTAATAATTTAAGTTCTTAAAGTTACAACAACTGATTAAAATTTATCAATGTGCAATTTTTCTTTTATACTTTACAATTATTGAACAACCAATTAGGCTGTCTACTGCTCTTGTAAAAGGGTGGATTATGATCTTATACTTACAAGCATATTATTTCTGATTTACTTATTTATTATTTTAAAAGTATGTAGAATACTCCAAATTATTTATTTAAATTTTGCGGTCAATATTATTTTTTATTATGGAAAAGGAGGACAAACGAACGTACGGGTCACCTGGTATTAAGTGATCACCGCCGCCTACATTCTATTGCAACACCAGAGGAATGACAAGAGCATTGTCGGCTATCAAGGAAGATGTACGCGCTTTTTTGAAGGTACCCATGTCATATCATCCCAGAAACTTTGCCCTGTGCTGCCCCGGGGCGTAAAAAGAATAGGGTAGTCCCAGGTCCAAGGGTGTCGTAAGAGGCGACTACGGGCTATTTGAAAGTGGGAGAGTCACGCTGCTGTCTTATGACGTCAGCACAATCGGGCCAGACTCGTCCGGGTTACTTACCATACTCGCACAGAATACCGGCGTGAAGTAGCGGCCTAGTGCCGCTATGTTTCGCATAGGTTAGTGTCGAGGACCGGAGGCCATTCCCCCCCGTCCTTATATATCTATATCCAAAATATGAGAGCGGTCCTAAAAAATAAATTACCCCAGGAGGGTACCGGCTCTTGTAGAGCCGGAGAATCCCTCCCCGAGCATTCGCGCTCGGGCTGCCCCTCGTATTCTGGGGAGGGCACAGTTCCGCGTATGTCACAGAACAAACAGGGCAACAACACCACGGCACCCCGCTCCACGCTTAATGTGGACTTTTGTAACATCCGGGGAATTCACTCCAACTTAAACGCCGTCCACCACCACCTTGAGACGGCGCAGCCGGCCTTGTGTTTCCTAACGGAGACGCAGATATCTCGACCTAGCGATACGTCATATTTAACGTACCTCGGGTACAAAATTGAGCATAATTTCATGCCTCATGCCGGGGTATGTGTGTATGTAAGGGAGGATATCTGCTGTCGCCGTCTCGGCACTTTTGAGGGTAGGGGCCTGTCTACTCTCTGGCTCCGCGTAGATTTAGAGGACCGCGTCTGCATCTATGCGTGTGTCTACAGGTCCCATAGTGGTAACGCAGAAACGGATCACTTCATGGGCTGCGTTCAAGCGGCATTTGATGACGTGCTTGCTCAGATCCCCTCCACTGAAATCGTAGTCTTGGGTGATTTCAACGGGCACAATGCCGAATGGCATGGATCACGTACCACAGACTACGCAGGGCGATCTGTGCATAATTTTGCATTGGCGTATGGTCTGTCCCAATTGATTGAGTCGCCGACGCGGCTCCCGGATGTCGATAGCCACATGCTGTCCTTATAAGATCTTCTGCTGACTACACATCCCGATGGTTACCAGGTCTCTGTCGACGCCCCTCTCGGAACGTCCGACCATTGCCTGGTCAGGAGTGTAGTGCCTATCCGACGCCAACGTCGCAGACCACCAGCGACCCGTCGCGTTTGGCACTACAAGTCAGCAGATTGGGATAGGATGCGTTCCTTTTTTGCATCCTACCCTTGGAGCAGGGTTTGTTTCCCTTCGGATGATCCCAGTGCCTGCGCCGTTGCAGTAGCCGATGTGATACTGCAGGGCATGGATATTTTTATACCAAGCTCTGTAGTACCGATCGGTGGCAGATCACAGCCCTGGTTCGATGCGTCAGTTAAAGCAGCATCTGACTGCAAAAAACAGGCGTATCGAACTTGGGTTGCGGTGCTGGGCTCAAAGGATCCGAACTGCAAAGTTCTGAAGAGGAAATATAACCGTGCCTCCAGATTTTTTAAGCGGCAAATCGCCCGTGTGAAATCGAAGCACGTCTTCAAAATTGGCGAGCAGCTTTCCAGTTACCCGACCGGAACACGCAAGTTCTGGTCGTTGTCGAAAGCTGCTTTTGGTAACTTCCACCGGCCGTCCATGCCACCGTTGCACATGAGGAATGACACCCTGGCCCATACGGCAAAAGAGAAAGCCAATCTCCTGTGCACTCTTTTTGCCTCCAACTCGACTCTTGACGACACCGGAAAAACACCGCCGACCATCCCGCGGTGTCAGAGCTCCATGCCTGAAGTACAGTTCCGACAGAAAACTGTTAGGTGAGCTCTGTTTTCGTTGGACGTCAGGAAGTCGAGCGGGCCGGATGGCATTTCTCCAATCGTGCTAAGAACGTGTGCCCCTGAGTTGACGCCGGTGTTAACGCGTTTATTCCGGCACTCTTATTCCAAAGGCGTAGTCCCTGACTCATGGAAGTCAGCCCTTGTCCATCCGATCCAAAAAAATGGAGACAGTTCGGATCCGGCAAACTACAGGCCTATTGCGATTACCTCCCTACTCTCCAAAATCATGGAGAGGATAATTAACCGCCAGCTCTTGGTATACCTTGATGATATACAGTTGATCAACGACCGGCAGTACGGCTTTCGCCATGGTCGGTCGACTGGCGATCTTCTGGTATACCTAACACATAGATGGGCGGCGGCTATTGAAAGCAAGGGGGAAGGTCTGGCAGATGGTCTGGATATAGCGAAGGCCTTTGATCGTGTATGGCACAAGCCGCTCCTCGCAAAACTTCCATCATTTGGGCTTCCCGAGAGCTTATGCAAGTGGACCTCCAGCTTCCTCACTGGGCGCAGCATACTGGTCGTTATCGACGGTTATTGCTCGAATCCCAAGCCCGTGAACGCTGGAGTGCCCCAAGGCTGTTTGCTATCTCCCACGCTGTTTCTTCTGCATATCAATGATATGTTGGACACCGCCAACATGCATTGCTATGCAGACGACAGAACTGGTGATGCCGTATACACGGGCCATGTAGCTCTCTCTCGGAAAAACGTCGAGCAGTGCCGGGAGAAACTTGTGTCTTCTATCGAGTCCTCTCTCGAGAAGGTCGCGGAATGGGGTAAGTTGAACCTTGTCCAATTTAACCCCCAGAAGACTCAAGTTTGCGCGTTTACCACTAAAAAAACCCCTTTTGCCGTATCACTGCTCTTCTAGAACACTTCCCTTAAAGCCTCGCCTAGTATCGGAATACTGGGTCTCGAAATCTCGAGCAATTGCCAATTCCGTGGCCATCTGGAGGGCAAAGCCAAACTGGCTTCAAAGAAACTGGGCGTCATAAATAGAGCACGGCAATACTTCAAGCCGGCCCACATTCTAGCGCTCTACAAAGCGCAGGTCCGGCCTCACATGGAGTACTGCTGTCATCTCTGGTCTGGCGCACCCCAGTATCAGCTCGATCCATTTGACCGCGTGCAACGCAGAGCAGCTTGAATTGTCGGGGACTCAGTACCCTGTGAACGGCTGGATCACTTGGTGTTGCGTAGAGACGTCGCTTCATTGTGTGTCTTCTACCGCATTTATCACGGGGAGTGTTCCGAAGAGCTGTTCAACCTGATTCCTGCCGCCAAATTCCACCTTCGCACGACACGCCACAAGTTAGGATTTCATCCCCACCACTCATCTGGATGTGTGGCGGTCCTCCACAGTGCGGTTTTCAAGGAGCTTTCTTCCTCGTACCACGAAGCTGTGGAATGAGCTTCCTTGTGCGGTGTTTCCGGGACGATACGACATGGGTACCTTCAAGAAAAGCGCGTACACCTTCCTTAAAGGCCGGCAACGCTCTTGTGATTCCTCTGGTGTTGCAGGAGAGTGTGGGCGGCGGTGATCACTTAACACCAGGTGACCCGTACGCTCGTTTGTCCTCCGATTCCATAAAAAAAAAAAAAAGAAACAGCGCACAAAGAAGTTCATTACACAGATTTATAGTACA
The DNA here is from genome assembly GCA_949711725.1 of Leptidea reali. Lineage (NCBI taxonomy): Eukaryota > Metazoa > Arthropoda > Insecta > Lepidoptera > Pieridae > Leptidea > Leptidea reali. The sequence continues at coordinate 8,605,255 of CATIXN010000025.1, read as the reverse complement.
TGGAAGAAAGCTCCTTCAAAACCGCACTGTGGAGGACCACCAAACATCCAGATGGTGGGGATGATATCCTAACAAGTGGCGTGTCGTGCGAAGGTGGAATTTGGCGGCAGGAATCAGGTGAAACAATTTGCATATTAACCGATTATTATCTTCATGGCGTGTAAAGCTTAAAAACGTGTTTTTTTTTTCTATAATATTTAAACCCCATGGTTATTATATAGCCCTGGATTCTTGTAATTTCACAAATAGATGTCGAAATATTTAGCGTCATTAATTACCACAGGTATCATTGAATTTGAGTTAGAGCTTCGAACGTAAATATTGAATAGATAGTTTGTTTCTGTTCTGTTGTAATCTCTGAAAATTTATTGAAGTAGGCGTTACTTTGCGGAGATCCATAATTATCCAAATATTTTGAATTTTCTATAGTGTTAATTCTGCCAATATTTGTCTTTCAACAATTCGACACTTGTTTCGCCTCTATAGGAGGCATCCTCATGAGATGTTAACTCGCCAAACTCTTAGTTGAAATCTCTGTTAATACTTGAAGTGATTTATGTAATCCGGCTTGATTTTATGTTTACCTGTACTGAGCTATGAGAAGTAAGTTTTAATCAATATGTCTTAGTTTTTTATAATATTTCGCATCACTATTATTATACAATATAATATTTTAAATGTTCTTAATATCAATCTGTGATCAACACCAATAAAACATATATTAAAAGAGACAATATTTATGTCATTATGTAATAAGTTTTGGCGAACCTGAAAACAGTTAAAACTTTCCATAATAATATCCAACCTTAGGACACAATGTCATTACCACGACCGTGAGGATCACTCACCAACGAGAACCTGAAGATAATGATGACGATAATAAATTATTGAAGAGAAAAATCAGACATGTTATAATAAACAATTTGTTATTTTATTTAAATTGATAAACCTCACTTATGGGTTTAGTTACACAAATTAAATTTTAACACAAAATTTATGAACGATGCGGGACTCGAACCCGCGCGTTCCGTGCGATCGCTCTTCCACTGAGCCAACCGTTAGAGTGACGTATCTTTGATACATATTGTATGTCTTGTTCAACTCTCAGGTTTTCGTTTCATCTACAGGATCTACTTTACAGTTGATAACCTGCTCAATCCTAATATTTATATTTTAGGAAATTGACTTGAGATGTCGCTCTTTCAAAAAAATTTGATATTTTTTTTAAAGTGATCAATCTCACTTCTGGGATTAATTACACATATTAAATTTGAAAACAAAATTTATGAACGATGCGGGACGCGAACCCGCGAGCGTACCGTGCGAGCGCTAATCCACTGAGTCAACCGTTCGAGTGTCGTATCGTTCATAAATCTTGTAGGCTTTGTTCAACTCTCTGGTTGTGGCTTCTTCTACTTATTAGGAAATTGACTTTAGATGTAAATAAATTATAACCAGCACATATAGCACATAAAAGATCTTTAATAATTATCAGATATAAAAGGAAATATTTCATTTATATTCTCTCCAAGCGTTCAGATTCTATGTTCAATATACATTGGGATTTAATTCGAATTTCGACGAAGTAGTAGCTTATGCATTATTCAAGCGTAATTCCGGATAATGACAATCTGTTCATTTTTGTGGAAAGTTAGACCAACGTTTGAACGTGGCCTGGGTCACAGTACAAATGTGGAGCCGCGTAGAGTTGCAACGACCAAATGTTTTTACTAAACTTGCAGCTTAGCCTTTAGAGTGAAAATTATGTGAATGAAAATATAATTAATTATGATTTTATCGTTCACAAATTTAATAATTTAAAATGAAAGGATATTAAAGCATATAAATGTACGTGCAATTTTCCTCATAACATACATACCTATATTTAAAGACGACGTAACAAAACAGTATATATTATATTATGTGACAACATTTAGAAGTACCATGGTAAAAATAAATTTGCGAAATTCAATAAGTTTTTTACATTGTATTATGTTATGTCAATACTAAATACATTCAACTTCAAAACGATGTAAGAAATTTTCAAGCTTTTTAGTTGCCTGTTATGAAGTATACAAATGTTTGAATGTCAGTATTTTTTTATATTTTACACTATTAAGCTACGTATTTACATACAAATTTATACATAAAGATGTATATTATGTACATAGTATGTATATTTATGACTGTTCATTGTCAGTACATTTATGACAGTGTAATATACGTTCACAAAAATCGTCACGTTTTTGCTTTTAACAGTGATTTTAATTATTATAACACTAGAAATTAGGGATTGCTTGTAACTAATTTTTGTAGGCTTCATAAGATACATAATAAAATTAAGGGTAAAAGTGTACACTTTTATAATAAAGTCCCAGCCACTGTTCAGGCATTATCTATAAATAAATTTAAATGTTTTATAAAAAAAATGGCTCTGTCGTAATCTATCCTATTACTCCACAGCTGAATATTTAAGTGATCGGACAGCCCGGGACAAGATTATGATTTTTTAATAGCAATAGCAATGACAGTACAATATTATATGTTTCATTAAAAAGAGCGCAGAAAAAATAATGCTGGGAGAGTTTCTTGCACCGTTTCTTCCCTCTCAGATCGCCATTTGTTACCGAAACGGTAGTAGTATCTAGTATGTTAGAAATTGAATTAAATCTGGAATGGAATCAATTTTGAGAAAATAAATGCCTTTTTATGCCTTTTATTATACTTTTCATAGCAATTCTAATGAGACCAAACATAACTAGGAAATTTGGCTCTATTAAGGAGTTCCGATACCTTTCGGCTTCATCCCCAGATTAGTTTGATGCTGCTTTTTTGATTCCTATTGCATTTGGTTTGTTATACCCAACACACCCAACTATCTTGTCACTATACATGAAATACTTAACATTAAAACGTTTCAATGGCAATTTGTAGTATTATTCATAAGCCACAATTCACTAAATAATTCTTTTTGTATGCAAATGCATCTTCATTATTTAATTAATTTATAATTATTATTTTATAATTATCTCCATCATCGAATCTAATTTTACTAACAGATCACACTGAGAATTGACAAATCACACTTTGAAATGAAAAAAAAAACAATATAATAGACAGTTGAAGTATAAGGAATTAAATTTTTGAGATGTCACTTGAAATAAATTATCATCAACACCAATGTAAAGCCAAAGTATAACATAAGTTACAAGGCAATTTTTATTACAACAATGTTTATGAGGCTGATATAAATCGGAGCGGTCTCGGCACCCATGTTCACCCAACACGTGACCTGTATGCAAATGTGCCACAGCAGCACAGTAAAACAACTAAGGAACAATTTTTGCAAGAATTCCACTCATTATAAACAAAGTCATTTAAATTGCAAGGACTAGATCATAAACTATTTAATCTGATGAGGTAATTTGATGTATGTATGTATTAATTATTTACGTGTGTTTTTATATATTGTAAAGCAGTCAGGGAAATTAAAACAGAATTCCAACACAAACCACTGTATTATGTACAGATTTTTACAATTATAACTTTTAACTTTCAAATATAGTGTATATTTTTTTTTTTTTATATTTACTCGGAATTATTTAACAATACTTAACACTAACAATGCAGAATATTATTTTTTTTTTTTTTTTGAGAGGATAAAAATACTGTTACGTATTTGGGCTCCGAAACGGGGCCCAATATGTCGGACTCGAGTGTCCGCGCACACAACCCGACACCCCAAACCGACTTCTGGCTTTTACAGCGACAAAGGACGTGGGCCGTGGACGCCGCAAAGACAACGCAATAGCAGTAGCGGGGGTCTCCTAAGGAGACTCGAACCTCGGACCAGCTGTGTGCTTGTGGGAAGGAGAGAGAATGAAAATGAAGATGAAATAAAGATGAAAGATGACAAGAACACACTCGCCGGCGAGTGTGGTGATGTTTTGTGTAATGTATGTAAGTGTGTATTAAGTGTTTATGAATGTTTGTATGTATGTTTGTACGTATGTAAATGTTTGTGTGCATATATGTTTGTGTTTGTGTCGGTTTGTGGAGTGTGTTTGTGATTGTGTAAGTGGTGTATGTCAGTCCGTCAGTCAATCCGTGTGTGAGTGGAGTGAAACGATTACAGGACGAGGACTAACGTCTCGTCGGGTATTAAGAGAATGTGTGGTTTATCTAGGTTGCCGGCCGCTGGCCATCGTCAGGGTGACAAGTGCCAGTGGTTCGCGGCGGTTGACCGCGCCTACGCCTGCGAAGGCGGTGTGTATGTGTCCGTGTTTGTGTTGGCGTCGCGTTCGCGATGGTGATGTCGTCATCAGGGTCTACCGTGACGTGCCGGGGATGTGTTATTGGGTTGAGACTATGGTGAAGCGGAGTGTACCCACATGTCATCTGAACCAAGATGTAGGGATGGTTAGGTGCCTTGTCAAAGAAGCGTCGCGAGATCTGCTTAAAGTGTTGAGCTATCGTCGGAAGCTCAAGATCGCGGTGAAGATTTACGCTTAGGATGAACCACGCGACTTCGGTTGCCCTGCGCATGAATTTATTTTGAACTACTTGCAAACGGTGTAAGTAGCTCGGTCGGGTGTACGCGAATACGACGCTTGCGGATGACAGTATGGGCCGTACGATGGTTTTGTACAGCGTCACTTTGTGTTTGAGCGGAAGTTTGCTTCGCCCACACACAAGTGGATAAAGGCGACTGAGGACCAATCGGGCTCTATTGCATACCGTATCGATATGTTTCTTGAAGTTCATATTGCTGTTGAACGTAGTCACGTTAGGAGTTAGGAGTCCCTAAGCATTTGTAATCCTTCACCCACGGTATGGGTGTTTCATACAATTTAATAATGTCGGTCAGTTGTTTTTTCGCGCGGATGCTATTCGCGTTAACGAAGAGTACCGCTGCACTCTTGGTGGGGTTCACTTCAATCCACCATTTTCTGAACCAGTTGCCTAGTTCATCGACGGCGGCTGGAAGCACTTTAATGTTCTTGCTCAAGGTTGAGGGGTTGGAGCCAAAGTAGAGTGCCGTATCGTCAGCGTACTAAGCGAGCTGGACACTCAGAATCTTGGGAATGTCACTAGTGAAGAGCGAGAATAGAGTGGGAGAGAGGACTGAACCCTGTGGCACGCCAGACCTGATGGGTCTGGGTGCGGATAGGGTGCCCTCTACTCGATATCGGAAGGAGCGATCAGTAAGGTAGGCTCATATCATGCGCAAGAGCCTGTCTGACACTCCCAGTTGATACAGCTTGAATACTAAGCCGTTGTGCCATACCTTGTCGAAGGCCTTCGCGACATCGAAAAAAACGGCTGCCGTGGTAGCGTGGAATTGTTGCCGTATGAGAATGTACTCGGTGAGTCGGTGAGCCTGCTGGGGACACAAGTGAGCGGTTCTGAATCCGAACAGTATGTCGGGTATTGTCGGTATCGGATCTGCCACCCCTCTCCTCTCCTCACCCCTTCGCTTCTCCTCTCCTCACCCCTCCACGATTCACACCGCTACGCTAGCGCCTCACACTTCACACCGCTACACTAGCGCCACCTCTCAGACACCCGCTGCTCACTTCATTTGAATCATTACAATAAAATATTTTATGTAAAAGCGTATCACTTTGTATTATTTTCTAATCTAATTGAGATAAAAGCTTAGTGAATATAATATTATGATAATATATTAAGCTTGCCAACCCCAGGAGATTTGCTCATACCCAATATTCGATCACAAAAATATCTGAGGGTTTTATTGCTTGCATCTTTTCCTTATAAACAATAACATATTAAAAGTTTTAATTTTAATCTTACATAAAACGTTATTCACATTCTGCGAACCTTTTAACGCCTTATTATTTGTAAAATTGAAATTTAAATAACCATTTGGTTTTTAGGTATATTTGAATAATGTTGACATTATTTTCAACTTGTTACTGATACACCTGGATTCGGCAATAGCCTAATATTTTTAACCGCTCTTCATAATTAAATAAACATGATTTATCAATGGGCGATGGAAGCTTAATCAATATAATTTTAAGTCATATTTAAAACACGAATTAATTTACAAAATAAAAGAATATTTCTTTGAAGTAAGACAAATCAGAAAATGGAGGTTTTAAGAACTATATACGAAACTCACATTATATTATTTAATACACACCTCGCCATCAAAACATTAAATTTGCATATATAACCAAAATCCGTCCTTAAGAAACATTACTTACATTGTATAAGTCTTGACACACGCATTAAATTGTTATAATAATGTCTTGATAAAACCATATACGCGATATTTTATGCCACGAACTTAAAGCAACTTTCCGTCATTCTATCACGCCTTAACGTCTTTTATTCCAAAGTTTTATTCGGTTTTATAGACATTCCGTGATCTACATGAAAGGTTTGATTGTTCAGCGCATTGAGAATAAGGTGACGAAAATCATTTTTCTATTTGCAAAGACATTCGTTATTTAAAATTAACAAAATAAATTAAATGCCTAGCAGAATCGAATTTGAGTATGAATTTTGTTTTCTTTTAATAAAGAAAATAATAACGCTCTAGTCTGTGGATATAATAATGCATAAAGAATGCAGTAGAAATACAATAAATAAGATTAGTTCGGTAGTTTGGTGCCATTTACTTACATTTTCGTATTCATGTATAGAAAGAATCATCAATATCATCTGAGACATTGAATTGCCTTTAAATAACTTAATGCCAACTGTCTTAGATAATTTATACGTCTAGATAGAGTCTCTTGCTGTTAGATAACCGATAAAAACATGAAAGGAATATTAGTTTAGTGTGTGTGACAGGCTACGTGTTACACTCGCGATTTGTATGACACTTTGTGTTAGTGTGCGTGAATTGCTCTAAATACAGGTCAGTTCTAAAGTCTATTTTTTGCAACGCTTTCACAGCTGTCATAGTCTATCTAGACTTATTAATGATCTAAGGCTAACTATATTAACTCAAGAGTTAACGGTTTTATTACTTTCGTCAAACTCAGTCTCACTATACATGTTTTTCTGAACTGTTTCTGTTACTGAGACAATAATATCGGACGCTATATGGTGTTAAAGTTTAACTTTATGTGAACGAATTGAAAGATTCTATATTAATCATAACTACTTACTGCGAATATCGTAAGCCTGAAGCATTTCTTTAGTACAATACTCCATGGGTGTCGTAAGTGGCGACTAAGGGCTTTTTAGAAGTGGGAAAGTCACGCTGCCGTCTTATGACGTCAGCACAATCGGGCCAGACTCGTACGGGTTAATTATCACACTCGCACAGCAAACCGGTGTGAAGTACCGGCCTAGTACCGCTATGTTTCGCATATTTAACGCACGTTAGTCAAATTAAATGTACCCCGGGTATAAAATTGAGCAATTTTTTGCCTCATGCCGGGGTATATGTGTACGTTAGGGTAGATCTCTGCTGTCACCGTCTCGGCAATTTTGAGGGTAGGGACCTGTCTTCTCTCTGGCTGCGTGTAGATTTTGAGGACCGCGTCCGTATCTATGCGTGTGTCTACAGGTCCCATAGTGCTAACGCAGAAACGGATCACCTCAGGCTGCGTTCAAGCGGCAATTGACGAAGTGTTTGCACAGATCCCCTCCGCAGAAATCGTAGTCTTGGGTGATTTCAATGGGCACAATGCCGAATGGCTTGGATCACGTATCACAGACTACGCAGGGCGATTTGTGTATAATTTTGCATTGGTATGGTCTTGGTTCCCAATTGGTTGAATCGCCAACGCGGCTCCCGGATGTGGATAACCACTTGCCACCCTTATTAGATATTTAGTTGACTACACATCCCGATGGTTACCAGGTCTCTGTCGACGTCCCTCTCGGAATGTCCGACCATTGCCCGGTCAGGAGTTTAGTTCCTATCCGACGCTAACGTCGCAGACCACCAGAAACTCGCCGCGTTTGGCACAACAAGTCAGCAGATTGGGATAAGATGCATTGCTTTTTTGCATCCTACCCTTGGGGCAGGGTTTGTTTCCCTTCGGATGATCCTAGTGCCTGCGCCGTTGTAGTAGCCGATGTGATACTAAAGGACATGGATAATTTTATACCAAGCACTGTAGTAACGATCGGTGGCAGATCACAGCCCTGGTTTTATCCGTCAGTTAAAGCAGCATCTGATTGCAAAAAACAGGCGTATCGAACTTGGGTTGCGGCGCTGGGCTCAAAGGATCCGAACTCCAAAGTTCTGAAAAGGAAATATAACCGTGCCTCCAGATTTTTAAAGCGGCAAATCGCCCGTGTGAAATCGAAGCACGTTGTCAAAATCGGCGAGCAGCTACCGACCTAGTTACCCGACCGGAACACGCAAGTTCTGGTCGTTGTCGAAAGCTGCTCTTGGTAACCTCAACCCGCCATCCCTGCCGCCGTTTCACATGAGGAATGACACCCTGGCCCATACGGCAAAAGAGAAAGCCGATCTCCTGTGCACTCTTTTTGCCTCCAACTCGACTCTTGACGATAACGGAAAAACACCGCTGACCATCCCGTGGTGTCAGAGCTCTATGCCTGAAGTACAGTTCAGACACTGATAGGCGTGCTCTGTTTTCGTTTGTCGTCAGGAAGTGATGAGGGCAGGATTGCATTTCTCCAATCGTGCTTAGAACGTGTGCCCCTGAGTTGACGCCGGTGCAAACGCGTTTATTCCGGCAGTCATATACAAAAGGCGTAGTTCCTGACGTCAGCCTTTGTCCATCCTAAAAAAAAGGTGACCGTTCGGATCCGGTAAACTACAGGCCTATAGCTATTACTTCCCTGCTCTCCAAAATCATGGAGAGCATAATTAGCCGCCAGCGCTTGGTATATCTAGAGGGTCACCAGTTGATCAACGACCGACAGTACGGCTTTGGCCATGGTCGATCGGCAGGTGATCTTTTGGTATACCTAACACATAGATGAGCGGCGGCTATCAAAAGCAAGGGGGAAGGCCTGGCAGTTAGCCTGGATAAAGCGAAGGCCTTTGATCGTGTAAGGCACAAGGCGCTTCTCGCAATACTTCCATCATTTGGGCTTCCCGAGAGCTTATGCAATTGGACCTCCAGATTCCTCACTGGGCACAGCATTCAGGTCGTTATCGACGGTCATTGCTTGAATCCCAAGCCCTTGAACGCTGGAGTGCCCCAAGGCTTTGCTCTCCAGATAGCCGCGAAATTGGCAATCACTCGAGATATCGTGACCCAGAATTCCAAGTCTAGGAGAGGCTGTAAGGGAAGTGTTGCCTAAGAGCGGTGATACGACAAATGGGTTTTTTTAAGTGGTAAACGCGCAAACTTGAGTCATCTGGGGGTTAAATTGGACAAGCTTCAATTTACCCCATTCTGCGACCTTCTCAAGAGAGGACTCGATACAAGGAACAAGTTTCTCCCGGCACTGGTCAACGATTTCCCGAGAGAGACCTGAATGGCCCGTGTATACTGCATTGCCCGTGCTGTCGACTGCAAAGCTTCGAAGAAACTGAGCGTCATAAATAGAGCAGGGCAATACTTCAGGCCGGTCCACATTCTAGCGCTGTACAAAGCGCAGGTCCAGCCACATATGGAGCATTACCGTTATCTCTGGTCTGGCGCAACCCAGTATCAGCTCGATCCATTTGACCGAGTGCAACGCAGAGCAGCTGGAATTGTCGGGGACCCGGTGCTCTGTGAACGGCTGGATCACTTGGCGTTACGAAGAGACATCGCTTCATTGTGTGTCCTCTACCACATTTATCATGGGGAGTGTTCCGAAGAGCTGTTTCACCTGATTCCTCCCGCCGAATTCCACTTTCGCACGACACGCCACAAGTTAGGATATCATCTCCACCATCTGGACGTGTGGCGGTCCTCCACAGTGCGGTTTTCAAGGAGCTTTCTTCCACGTACTACGAACCTGTGGAATGAACTTCCTTGTGCGGTTTTTCCGGGACGATACGATACGAAACTCAATTATTTCCATCGTTTTCACAGCTGTCTAAAATTATTACAAATTATTAAATCAATCTCTCGGATTAATAAAACACTGCTGACACTTTGAAAGCTAATGACAGTGCACAGGTTTAATCTGTTTTTGCCTCACAGCGTTGTCATTAGGATTATGAAGAAGCAATTTCACCAATATTATGATGACATTCCATGTAAATTGTATAAAATTAATAATATAGCATAAATCTTAGGTGCAAAAACGTGAGATGAAAAGGCAAAATGTAATGAATAACAATTATGGAAATAAATCCCATAATAATATTATTTATTTAAACAAGGTCAAACAGTTGCATTTACACTAAAATTACTCTTTATATTATTAAATATCTACATGAAAATATAATTGTATTAAAATTGAATTCAGATATTTGCAAACAGTAGTCTTATATGCAATGGATGATGTACTAAAAATGACTATAGATATATCGAGAGCATTAGTTATCTTTGGCAAAGTCAGGTACAGTTGAGTATGTTCTATAAATATATTTACCTATAATCGAATCCACAATACTTGGATTGAGACACGCAGGGAGACGGCTAAAGTAAAGTAATAAATACGCGATACCAACTCACTGAAATGTGAATCAGTGTTCATCATTCCGATCGACAGCTTAAGATTTTGGTGAAGTGGGATTTAAATGTCTCAGATGATTTAGTTCGCACGGGGCTTATCGCGTGTGTGGTAAATTATGCTCTTTTATTTGAGGCAAAGTGCTATGAGTTTCGTATATGAATCTCATGTGAGGTCATGAGAATAGATTCATAAATTACAATTTTTCTACGTAACCCCTCTTTACTAAACAATCTCTAATGATCAAAGAAAATTTCACTATCCGAGACATAAAAAGCCTATGCTTAATTGTATAATCAAGACAATAGAATTAAATTCAACGCTGTTACTCTATCATTAAAAATGTTGGCTTGATTTAATTATATATCTTCGCAATTTTTAACGCAAAAACTAAAAGTAATTCACAAAACTTTTAAGTACATTTCATCCAGGATTGAGCTGATCTCACAAAGGCCTTGCGTACAAAGATCCTAATGTCCATAGTAGTTTTGATGTCAGTACAAACACTACCACCGCTTCGGCAAATGGCACTCTGAGAGAGAAGAAACGGCGCAAGAAACTCTCTCAGCATTCATTTTTGCGCTCTTCATAAACTAGTCCCAGACTATCCGATAGTCGCTTAGATATTCAGTTTTGGGATAGTAAGATTTACGAGAAAGCAATTTTTATAAAACATTTAAAGTCATCTATACTGATCAAAAGCTTTTAATTTAAGTTGTAGTTTAAATATTTTTCTAAAAATATTGGTGCTACACAGATACGATACAAATTTGTTCATGTAAGTTCAACCGTCTCGTCCACTCCATTTCATGGCCATTTAAGGTTGAAAAATAGCTGACATTTTATTCAGGCGTAACGATAGAGATAAAATTGACCGCTAGGCTCGCCTCTCAAATAAATGTAGTAATATTTTACATAGCTTTTCTAGAAATTGTTTGCTGTTTTTCTGTACAGAAGTTTATGAGTATTAACAGGGTTTTCATCATAAATATTACAAAAGATTATGAGGCATTATTTAAGAAAAATATGTCATTCAAAGAATCCTCAAGGTCACATTTAGAATCTGATGTTTTTTTATGACAATATGGAACGAGACGAGCAGGACTATTAATTGTGCTAGTCACCTTAAGACATATGATGTTAAGTCTCATTTGCCCAGTAATTTCGCTAGCTATGGCGCCCTTATAGTAGAAATAGGTGCCGTTGTGGTACCTATAATCTAGCCGGCATCCTGTGCAAAGGAGCCTCCCACTGATGTTGTCTATTTCATTATAATAGTATGGAAGTGCGTTGCCTTTTCGTATCATAATACGAAATCCAATCTGTATCGGTTTTTTTCGATCTTGCCGACTCTCTTAGCAAAGTGTTACACGTTACTATATCAGTTAGCAGGATCGCTGAAAATATTATATTTCATGCCACGTCTCAACCATCGTTCACAAAAATATAAGGGACGTGAAGTGCCGTTTGCACTTTACAGATTTAGTTCGTGAGCCTCCACTGTAATCGAAGTTAAATGTTTTATTTTCTCGTATTGGCAGCTAATTTTCAATAATGTAAGGGGTAAAAGTAGACACGTATATAAAGTACCATGTTCATCAATTGGTAAACTGATATTAAAAAATTGTATGTTTTTTGCATTACTGATTTCGAATAGAATTATATTATACTATTATTTCGACCCTCAAAACTATATTGTGATTCCAAATTCTTCATAACTAACACATACAAAACCTTTGGTACCAACCGAGAATCATCGAAGTGATTTTTAAACCTTACTGCTTGCAACCTTTTAAAACTCAAGTATGTTTTTATTTTAATTTTGTTTCAACTCTTCAATTAATTTCTGAAGTGGTTTTACATAATATAAATATCAATCATGTTACAGTATTATATAAATATTATTGACAATTTTTACTTTATTAGTAACAATAAAACATATAATGGACGATTAGAGTAATTAATGTTATATAATATATTACTATAATTTGAATTTTTTATAACATATTACTTTAAGTTATA
>CATIXN010000025.1:8552023-8592161 GCA_949711725.1 Leptidea reali | reverse complement strand
GCGAGAGATAAGTCGTTAACTTGACTTGTTTGACTGTGTTTTTTTTTATAATTAATCATAATAATTATAATATACATAATAATTGTAACATCATGACGTAGCCTGAATTAAAGAAACACAAAAATACCTGATTATGTATATTTATCATAAGTTATATATTTTTTTTATTTATGTAAATAAGAGACGAGATGAGCAGGTTGTTCAGCTGATTGTCATTGATACACCCTGCCCATTACAATTCAGTGCGGCTCAGAATTATTGAAAAACCCAAAAATACTGAGCGGCACTACAACTGCGCTCGTCACCTTGAGACATAACATGTTACGTCTCATTTGCCCAGTAATTTCACTAGCTACGGCGCCCTTCAGACCGAAACACAGTAATGCTTACACATAACTGTTTCACGGCAGAGATAGACGCCGTTCTGGTACCCATAATCTAGCCGGCATCCTGTGCAAAGGAGCCTCCTACTGGTAAACTTACTTTTTTATGATTAAGGCAATGTAAGCAAAAGCGAAACCACCTTCTAATATGTTGTTATTTACGCACCAACGAAGAAATGTATTATTCATTCAGTTCACCTTCGTATTATGAAGTAAGTGAAGTTTAGAAGTAAATGAAATGTTTAGCACCTTTATGTCCGCATTTATTTTCTCCAAAGGATTTACTTGTCCTAGTTAACAGTTAATTCGGAAACATTGAAAAGACCTATCTATGTACATATGGGCGCAAATCGCCACCTACCGTCAATTGTTTGCAACTATTGATATTTATGTTTTAGTTTATCGTTAAAATGAATATATTATTATTGATATATCTGAAATATATAAGATTTAAATACAAATAGCTATTTGTAAACATAAAACTGTTATTTATTAAGGTCTAACTAATTTAATAGACACTGTTTTGACTGTTTGAATTGTCTGATTATGATATGTTTTATTTTTTGTTAAAATACTTAATTGAATGTGAAAATGTTCAAATTAATTTGTATTAGAATTAATATCGTTATTCTGTATCAAACTTTATTATTTTATGCATTAAATCTTTCTTAATTATATTTCGAAACTTGCTTGCAGCGCCATCTTCTTACTTCGTAATGTTTGTTCAAATTAAATGAACAAACTATTATATAAATCATTTGAAGTTATATAAATTCACTAATACATTTATTGAGCTGTATTAAGGAATTATTTTACAACACCTAATTGTATTTGTGTTTTAAAAGAAGTTGTATCTACTGTTTCATCTATTGTACGGAAGCTATAAAAGCGGTTGTTTTATGTAAAGACGGTTCACATCTATGCTAGCAGCTGTGCTTCAATAAACTGAGAAATTATTAGTGTTGTGTTTCTTCATGGTGGACCCTGGTCAAGGAAGCCCTGGCGTAACGCCGACAGCAGCGGTGGGATCACAGCCCCATGACTTAGGGCCTCCAGATGGGATGGTTTTTGCCATAGATCAAGTGATGGGTCTCCTAATCTCCATAACGAAAAGTCAACCCTGATAGAAAATCTCATGTATCAGGGACTGGTGTGCTAATTATATTTAGCTCCATGAAGTTCGAATGAAGGGATCTTGTGACGACGTTGAGAAGCAATTGAGAGGACTAGCAAAAACGTGGGCCTACACCTGGTCACGTGGGAACGATTGAAGAAAGGGCTGACATGTTTGGCAACGAATTCTTGTCAGAGGCTTGGGCGCCCTTCAAGAGGGTTCGACTGCACTGGTAACAGGTATTTATTCTGTTTTATTTGTTGGTAAATACTCCTAATTCACTTCATGAAGAAATAAGTCATATATTTTAATTGCAATAAGAAAGACTGCAAAAATCCCTTAAAAAATATCTGTTTGATATTTTATGTTTATTTGATTGTAACAAATCAAATAATAATTCCAATTCCCGTGACAGTTACTAAAAGTTTATTGAGTGTGAATACTGACATCGGAAAGGCCACTAGATAAAAATAGACTACTAGATAAAAATTGTTACCGCCATCAAAATGACTAACGTAACGCCCCAAACAAAATACCTATTGCTCATCTATATAACGGGGCACTTTGAATTATAACAATGTTCATCTATAAAACGGGGCACTTATAATGTTTATAATTCTTAAGCTACTGGTTTAAATTGAATGGAATTTGAAAGTGTTTATACAATGCGTGGTTGGTAACTGATAATTCAGGCTTCTTGTTTTACCTACAGCGAAGTTGGGTCGAAATGGCCTGAATTGCTTCGAGAACAGCATAGTACGGACGCGCCACTTTTTGTTGCTCGGCTTGGCAGGGGCACTGCTGTGCCCCCAGATTTCAAAACTGGGCATTATAGCTATAGTTGAAATTGATAAGAGCTCGAGTTGATGTAGTAAATGATAATGAAATCTACTGCTAACCAAGCCGTGTGATATCGTCTCACGACCATACCTCATTTTTTTTTAATCCGGACCAGATTTAAAAACATGTGCAGCATTCCACACCCTCGTATTTCCATGATTAATTTCCTTTAATGATTTTGAAGGTCAGTTTCGTGATATAAAATCATAGTACGCTGTGTACAGCTTTTGATGATGACGAATAAGAGATTAGCTAAATAATGCAAAAATAATTTTCAATGTAATTACCAATATAGATTTGAACGATACCGTGTAGTATGGAATTTGTTCTCTTTCACTGGTTTTCTGTGGGTGGGTGAGTTGCTTTTTAGAAAACGTAAAGAAGAAATCAAAATTATAATATTGGAATAAAGTAATCCGCTAACAATACAGTGTTACCGAGCTTAAAGGTTTAGTGAAAATATACTGCTCATAAGATGTGTAACGCTCAAAAAATCATCTAGTAGTAGTTTGAGGAATTTTAAAATATTAATTTTTATGTTTCAACAGTGAGTTGCATTATTTCTCGCCACCCTCAATTGCTTACAAATTAGTTTGCGAGTAATTTAATTAATTGTTCGTGGTTTGAATTAAAATTTTCATGTGTGAAAATAATTTAACAGTACTGTCAATATTAAAAAGAGTTAGCCTTTGTTAGTTAAATCTGTATGGTTTACTTTGCTGCAAGACTATAAGTGTTGAACAATTACTTATAGCATAATGTAGGTGACATTACCACAGTACAACACATGAGAATTAAGTTGTTGTAAATATTTCAGTTTTTACGAATTATTAACGAAACAATATTACGAAATAAGATCTTAACAGCTTAATATTATCTTTTGTTATTTTTATTTTATGATTTTTGCTTGATAGATTCTCTTAAGATATTACGACAAGACTATTGTAACGTTAAGGAATGTTATAACTAGTGAGATTTATTCCTATCTCAAACTTAATGCCTACTGAGCATGTGGGAAGCTTTAAGTTGATGTTACAGTTCTAATTGTTAATACTTTTAAATAATTTTATTAGCCTAGGACGCCGTGTGATGACCCGTGAAGTATCATTCTCAAGACACACGATGAGGCTTACGCGATGGTAGACTGCCCCTGAGCGGTTACTGTGTGTTAGTGATGTAGTTGATATCTTTCATATCAACCTATTGAAAATTTTATTCAGATGTGATCATTGTACAGTGGGGTTCCTTATTTCAGGCAGGATTGACCGAACGAGCGATCAGTTAATCTGTTGATGATAAACCCGTAAAATTTGTTAAAAGATAGTGAATTAATGGAATAATCAAGACTCAAACAATTTTTATAAATTATGTTGAATCGCATGGCATTAAGAATGTCGTTGCATTTTACGAAATAACTTTAATGTTTTTTTTGTTTTTTCATGTTCAATGGATCCAACTGCGTGACCGTGACTCCTTGCTTGAATTTGCCGCTTTGCCTGGTGTTATGTGCAACAGATACGGAAAAGGATGGAGCGTTGCCATGGGAGCGATGTGTGCTGTTTTTTTAAAAGCACTTTCGCCCCCAAGTGCAGGAAGGTTTCATCTTAGAGATTCATATTATTGGATGCTGCCTTCGATTGCGCTTAGGCGAATGGACCGTATGGGCAGAGAAATCAGTGGAGACCGAGGGTGCTTCCACTTCCTTTGCGGATTATGTAGATTACATATGATTGAATATGTGTTGAAAATTTGTGATAAGTTTTTGTAATTATTGTGTGTGCGTGAAATTTATTTTTCCTATCCAAAGAACCTTCCTAAAATGCTGGCTGGCCACCATGCGTATCCTTGAACCTGGTCTTGCGTTGGCGATGTGTTGCCTTTTGTTTTGGCTAGATCCGATGGGTGATGCCTTACCTGGTCTTACGTTGGCGATATGTTGCCTTTTGTTTTGGCTAGATCCGATGGGTGATGCCTTACCAGGTCTTGCGTTGGCGATGTGTTGCCTTTTGTTTTGGCTAGATCCGATGGGTGATGCCTTCTGTGTTGGCTAAAATCCCAATATGGGTGAAGCCTCGTCTGATATTGTTATAAAAACAGCGCAAGGGACGCGCTGGAGTTAGTATGGCCGTATGGGCGCAAATCGCCACCTACCGTCAATTGTTTGCAACTATTGATATTTATGTTTTAGTTTATCGTTAAAATGAATATATTATTATTGATATATCTAAAATATATGATTTAAGTACAAATACCTATTTGTAAACATAAAACTGTTATTTATTAAGGTCTAACTAATTTAATAGACACTGTTTTGACTGTTTGAATTGTCTGGTTATGATATGTTTTATTTATTGTTAAAATACTTAATTGAATGTGAAAATGTTCAAATTAATTTGTATTAGAATTCGTTCCCCACCTTCATGTGAACATAAAATATTATTAAAATCAACAAAACAATTTTCTAGTCTTCAAGAGGTGTGGGGATTGATAATAATAATATTAGGTCAAACAGTATTAAATTTAGGAAACGCTCTATTTTTCAAATGCACTTTAGAGTAAAAATTATTTTACATATATAATTTTATTTTATTTTTACAATTTTTTTTTGTATTTGAACCGGTGCCTCTTGGGTCACGTCCAAGCGCTTCAAACAACTGAGCCAACCGTCCGCGTGACGCAGGATGCGTAACTCTTGGTCTGTCTTTTTTTCAACTTTCCGGTTATGGCTCCACATACAGGATCTACTTTACAGTTGATAACCTGCTCAACCATAATGAGTGCATAATATTAATTATTTTAAAGTGATAACCCTCACTGCTGCGCTACTTATTTTAAGTAAAAAAAGGCTCGTAAGGTAACCAGTAGGTATTTACATAATTATTAAGTTTACACTGAGTCACCTCCAGGTCATATTTCAACTTAGATCATAATACTTAGGACCAATTTTATCAAATTATTGTTCATGTGTGTTCTTCATTATTCTACATCGATATTTGTATCATTTTTGTGAAAATATAATCTTGTTATTTTGATCAGATTTTCCATAAATAAAAGGTTTTCCATTTAGATATAACACACACGTCACATAAGGCTTAAATGAGCAATCACTAGAGCATTATTTATCAAAGTTTCCATTTCATTACACGCGAATAAAATTACCTACAAATGTAGAATCTGTCTGTATATTTCTGATTTTCATGCCTTCTGTGTATTCTTAAAATACTCAATGAATTATAATATTGGAGTTTGTGCAATATATATTCAATTCAAGCATTTCTTAAGAATATAATTCCATAATATTATTGAGTTTCTTGTATGTTCTTCTCACGACACCTACTTTTTCCGAACATATTACCATATGTTCGGAATACCTAGTATCTACCGATTCAGATATTTAAAGAAATATTTATAGTGACGATTCAAAAGCACCTAGCTTTATCTTAATTGAATAAAGTTTATTTGACTTTGACTTTTATTTAAAGTTTAGTAATATTGATAAATACAAAAAAAAGTTTTAAATTAGTTTGGTTGATATATTGATAAAACTGATAATATAATATCTTATGCTTATAGGTGATAAGGTTTAAAAATTTTCGTGCTCTTAGTGATGCCCCAATATGTAAGAAAAACATATCCTAAAAAAAGAAAGGCTGCTTTCAAAACGAACTTTACTAAAGTATCATAAAAACGGTGGCATTGTGATAGTTTGTGTAATATGATATTCCTATTTCTATAATAATATGTGGTTTACATGTAATTTTCAATTCATATTACTCTGGAGATCTGCAAAATGAGTATTTAATTGTTAAATTATTTTACAAGTATGTAACTACAAACATTAAAGTAAAAATCAATATCAAGACAAGAGTTAAGTAAGGTGCTAAAAAATTGATATAGAACTTTTAAACCATAAATATTAAATTAAATAATATTTAATGCAATTTACTTAAATCTTATTGACATAAGTAATCTTAGATCATTAATACGTCTAGATAGGCTGTGACAGCTGTAGAATTGAGTTTAGAACTATCCTCTATTTTGAGCAATTCACGCATACTAACACAAAGTGTCATACCAATCGCGAGTGTAAGACGTAGCTTTCACGCACACTAAACTATTATTCCTGGCCTGTTTTTATCGATTGTCTAACAGCAAGAGACTATATGTAGACTTATACATTATTTAAGTAAGTAATTTTCTATATCGTTCTATTTTAATTTTACTTTTTGTATCATGATTTTTCCCACGTATACTAATAATATGATGTTTTTTTTATATTTTTTATATTTTTTATTTACATTCAATATTATGCTCCTTATTTTCATCGTTTTGAGTCATTTTCCGACAAATAATAATTATACTAATATATTTTTTTAAAGTATAAACCCAGTTAAAATAACAATTAAATACGAATAAAGTACAATATTATAATACAATTACTCTCAACTATAGATACATTAACAGTAAGCTCTAAACAGTGTCACCTACACTAGGTCAGTTTTTTAGTTTGTTACGTACACCTGACAGACAGAGCACGTCTTTGATAGAAATTGAAGCTACTGAAAACTATAATTATTATTGTAGGGGAAAAAATACATCTCACATGTAAGTGGTGATTTCTCATAAATGAGCACCAACTTGTTCCTGAACCAGCTATTTCCTGCATAATTTGTAAGAACTTGGCTCGTAGCCAATAACAGAATTTCGCAAAAATAGAACAGAAATAAATTCTGTTCTTTCTTACAGTAGATTGAGCAAAGCTGCCTGTTATAAAATCAACGGCCAGTGAATCAAATTCAACTTTAATGTTCTTTCTCCTATTTTTAATGATATCAAGTTTTTAAATCAATACTATAACATTCATTAATTTGTTACGTGGCTTATTTTATTGGTTTGCAAAGCAGGGAATTTTAGTCGCAAATGTAACCTTTATAGTTAATACTAATATGCTTGTAATCATTTTATGTAATAGCACTAACTATATTAAAAGTTAATAAGTGCCTGAACTGTGACTGAACTAATGGTGAGCGCACATTCATAATTGGATTCAAGCAGTTTCAGAATAGCTCATACTTGGAATATAGATAATATTATAAGAACATACAAATTTATAATACCACCTGATACCTGATACATAACTGAGCTTTAGAATTGATCCAATTTTAGTTTGAAACAATTTGCTTTAAAAAAATAAACTTGCATGCAAACCTTGGATCATGTTCATCAACATTATCATCCTCACAATGCAAATGGAATAACAGTTTCAATGTTGTGCCAGTGTGACACAGTTGACTTATAGTATTCAACTCGTGTTGTACCAAACAAATAAATTTACAAATTATACAACGCTTTCAGAATAAGGTTCTCCGTGGTATTGTAAATGCCCCGTGGTATATAAGAAACGTCGACCTTCATCGTGACCTTGAGGTCGATTTAGTCGAAAAAATTATTCATAAATATGCAGACACTCATTTGCTAAGACTTCAACATCATGTGATGGCTATCGAGCTCCTCGACAATACGAACCCAGTAAGAAGACTCAAAAGAACTAAACCTTTTGAGCTAGTGTAGTGAAAATCTAGCGTAATATAGTGTAGTGAATAGTGAAACTAACATGTACTTAGTGTAAAGAACACAAGAACATAGTGCCTTCCCCTTAATAGAGACAGTATGAACAGTGCTAAAGAACACATTCTTAGTTTTACTTTACTTAGTAAATTAAGTTAAATTAAATTGCTTATGAGCCTAAGGCTTGTATGTAATTATAATGATAAAACTTAGGTTTTTATCATAGAATGGGGAAAAAGTTTCAATGTAATTGCAAAAGCGTATTACCGGTGGTAATGAAGAAAGTAATCACCGTATAATTTTCTGTCATAGAAATAACTAGGAAAATATTTAAATACCTTAACTCTAATGAAATATTAATAGAATACAATGCTTAAAATTTCGTTTATTAAAAGTAAGCATGACTTGATATTGATAAACATTTTTTGGAATTAGCGTAACAGTTTTATCTAAATTAAAGTTGAATTATCACTTTCAGTCCGTAGGCAGGTAGTGGTAATCTATGAAGCAATCTAAACTCAATTACTACAGTTTACGTTACAGTTTACGAGAAATAGGTTTCTTTGATGTTATGAATTCTTATTCAATTTTTCATATAATTTAAAACAGCATAATATGGCTTAGAGAGTCACAAATCTATCTATAAAGTGGTTCATAAAACGGTGTCCATCAACGTTAAAATTGCAACAATTTCAATAATATTGTTTTGTTAATAACAGTAGGCATTTATTATGAAATTTAAACCTTTCCACCTGTGGTAAAATGATTATTCATAGCTTAAAATGTACTGATTATTTCTTTTGTTGAATTTTTTCAGTTCAACATTTGAATATCGAAAATTAATAGAATATTGCGAATAAACAACTTTACTTTCTTATAGCTTGCTACAATAAGAACATATTACATCTTTATACTTAATAAAGAGAAAAAAGTATCATTTACAACTTTCTATACAAAATAACTTTCAAGAAAGTAATAATAGTATAGTCAGTAAAAGTTTTCACGACATTGTATTGAACTATTGACAAACGACTTTTACAAGAAATGCATATTTTTATTGCATTTCATTGGATATTTCGCCAAGGAGAGCGTGAGATACAAAGAATATACTCGGAAGCCATTTTAACGTATTATTATTAAATTCGTTTTTTACCTTTACATTTAATTTCAGCTACTGAATTGAAACAAGGCATTCATTTCAATTGTCTTAGTAGTTTCTGAAAAAAGGCGCGCATAAACAAACAATTTTTTATTTTAATGTTTTCACATAAAAGTATTTATGAACAGACATGGCATGTTTACACTCTATAATAATAATATTATGTATAACTCTTTCTTTTATGGATAAAGGAGGACAGTTGTACGGGTCACCTGGTGTTAAGTGATCACGGCCACCCACATTCTCCTGCAACACCAGAGAAATCAGAGTAGCGTTTCCGGCCTTTAAGGAAGTTGTGCGCGCTTTTTTTTGAAGGTACCCATGTCGTATCGTCCCGGAAACACCGCACAAGGAAGCTCATTCCACAGCTTTGTAGTAGGTACGTGGAAGAAATTTGCTTAAAATCGTACTGTGGAGGACCGTCACATATCCAGATGGTGGAGATGATATCCTAACTTGTGGTTTGTCGTGCGAAGGTGGAATTCAGCGGCAGGAATCAGGTGATACAGCTCTTCGAAACATTCCCCGTGATAAATGTGGTAGAAGACTCACAATGAAGCGAAGTCTCTACGTAACGCCAAGTGATCACAATCTTTTCGGCGACTTAAACTCGAAGAGTATTGAAAAGCTCATTCAAAAAACCTGAGTAAGTTAAGCAAACGACGCAGAAATATTTTTTGTATTGTTTCCGTCCTTTGATGTTCTTCAATAAAATTAGCTTAGCACTCAAACCATTTCAATTTATTTTCACAGAATACATTTTTTTTAATCTTTAAATGTACAATTTTTGGTATATATATTTACATGTTTATTATATATTTTAATTTTATGATAATTAGGGATGAGATAAGCAGGACGTTCAGCTGATGGTACTGGTACGCCCTGCGCATTATATTGCAGTGCCGCTCAGGATTCTTGAAAAACCCAAAAACTCTAAGCAGCACTACAATTGCTCTCTTTACCATGAAATATAAGATATTAAGTCTCATTTGCCCAATAATTTAACTAGCTACGGCGCCCTTCAAACCAAAACGCAATAATGCTTACACATTAGTGCTTCACAGTAGAAATAAGCGCCGTTATGGTACCCATAATCTAGCCGGCATGAGCAAAGGAGCCTCCCACTGGTACTATAGTAAAGTATTAGCAAATAATGCATTAGCTAACAGTTATATACTAAGTAAATACTTAGTATGTAACTTTATCTGAAACTAAATGGGCTTTTAGAAGCACAGCAACAAAACAACTTTAATTATTTTACATTTTCCACATTGTAACATAAAATTAATTTGTATTAAAATATTATAATCTTTGTTTTCAAAAATGGCAATTGTCCAAAAGTATCCTAGTCACGACTGTGCTTTAAATTACTATATAGCTTTATGATATTGGAAAAATATGCTTCACGTGTTGGTTTATCACGATTCACATTCACAATATAAAATTTTATATATTCAAACAGACATTTGTATAATTTTTATGATCTGCTATATACCAGGTTAGTCTTATTTTTATTCAATTCAAAAACAAATTATTTCCAGGTTGAGTTACATTGCTAATAATTTAAATACTTAAAGTTACGGCGACTGATTAAAATTTATCAATGTCAAATTTTTCTTTTATAAATTATTGAACAACCAATTAGGCTGCTTTTGTAAAAGGTTGGATTGTGATCTTATTATTACTTACAAGTATATTATTTCTGATTTATTTATTTTTTATTTTAAAAATATGTAGAATATTCCAAATTATTTATTTCAATTTTGCGGTCAATGTTATTTTGTTTTATGGAAAAGGAGGACAAACGAACGTACGGGTCCTACCTAGTGTTAAGTGATCACCACCGCCTACATTCTATTGCAACACCAGAGGAATCACAGGAGCGTTGCCGGCCATTAAGGAAGATGTACGCGCTTTTTTTGAAGTTACCCATGTCATATCGTCCCGGAAACTCCACACAAAGAAGTTCATTACACAGCTTTATAGTACATGGAAGAAAGCTCCTTGAAAACCGCACTGTGGAGGACCACCACACATCCAGATGGTGGGGATGGTATCCTAACATGTGGCGTGTCGTGCGAAGGTGGAATTTGGCGGCAGGATTCAGGTGAAACAATTTGCATATTAACCAATTATTATCTTCATGGCGTGTAAAGGTTAAAAACGTGTTTTTTTTTTCTATAATATTTAAACCCCATGGTTATTATATAGCCCTGGATTCTTGTAATTTCACAAATGTATGTCGAAATATTTAGCGTCATTAATTACCACAGGTATCATTGAATTCGGGTTAGAGCTACGAACGTAAATATTGAATAGATAGTTTGTTTCTGTTCTGTTGAAATCTCTGAAAATTTATTAAAGCAGGCGTTACTTTGCGGAGATCCATAATTATCCAAATATTTTGAATTTTCTTAAGTGTTAATTCTGCCAATATTTGTCTTTCAACAATTCGACACTTGTTTCGCCTCTATACGAGGCTTCCTGTTGAGATGTTGACTCGCCAAACTCTTAGTTGAAATCTCTGTTAATACTTGAAGTGATTTATGTAATCCGGCTTGTTTTTATGTTTACCTGTAATGATTTTTTATTAAAGCTATGAGAAGTAAGTTTTAATCAATATGTCTTAGTTTTTTATAATATTTCGCATCACTATTATTATACAATATAATATTTTAATTGTTCTTAATATCAATCTGTGATCAACACCAATAAAGCATATATTAAAAGAGACAATATTTATGTCATTATGTTATAAGTTTTGGCGAACCTGAAAACAGTTAAAAATTTCCATAATAATATCCAGCCTTAGGACACAATGTCATTACCACGACCGTGAGGATCACTCACCAACGAGAACCTGAAGATAATGATGACGATAGTAAATTATTGAAGAGAAAAATTAGACATGTTATAATAAACAATTTGTTATTTTATTTAAATTGATAAACCTCACTTATAGGATTAGTTACACAAATTAAATTTTAACACAAAATTTATGAACGATGCGGGACTCGAACCCGCGCGTTCCGTGCGATCGCTCTCGCTCTTCCGCTGAGCCAACCGTTAGAGTGACGTATCTTTGATACATATTGTATGTCTTTTTCAACTCTCAGGTTTTCGTTTCATCTACAGGATCTACTTTACAGTTGATAACCTGCTCAATCCTAATATTTACATTTTAGGAAATTGAATTGAGATGTCGCTCTTTCAAAAAAATTTGATATTTTTTTTAAAGTGATCAATCTCACTTCTGGGATTAATTACACATATTAAATTTGAAAACAAAATTTATGAACGATGCGGGACGCGAACCCGCGAGCGTACCGTGCGAGCGCTAATCCACTGAGTCAACCGTTCGAGTGTCGTATCGTTCATAAATCTTGTAGGCTTTGTTCAACTCTCTGGTTGTGGCTTCTTCTACTTATTAGGAAATTGACTTTAGATGTAAATAAATTATATACAGCACATATAGCACATAAAAGATCTATAATAATTATCAGATATACAAGGAAATATTTCATTTATATTCTTCTTATTCCTATTTATTATTCCGCAGCTTCTATGTTCAATATAGATTGGGATTCAATTCGAATTTCGACGAAGTAGTAACTTATGCATTATTCAAGCGTAATTCCGGATAATGGCAATCTGTTCGTTTTTGTGGAAAGTTAGACCAACGTTTGAACGTGGCCTGGGTCACAGTACAAATGTGGAGCCGCGTAGAGTTGTAACGACTAAATGTATTCACCAAAATTGCAGCTTAGCCTTTAGAGTGTAAATTATGTGAATGAAATTATAATAAATTATGATTTTATCGTTCACAAATTTAATAATTTAAAATGAAAGGATATTAAAGCATATAAATGTACGTGCAATTTTCCTCATAACATACATACCTATATTTAAAGACGACGTAACAAAACAGTATATATTATATTATGTGACAACATTTAGAAGTTCCATGGTAAAAATAAATTTGCGAAATTCAATAAGTTTTATTACATCGTATTACATTATGTCAATACTAAATACATTCAACTTCAAAACGATGTAAGAAATTTTTAAGCTTTTTAGTTGCCTGTTATGAAGTATACAAAAGTTTGAATGTCAGTATTTTTTTATATTTTACACTATTAAGCTACGTATTTACATACAAATTTATACATAAAGATGTATATTATGTACATAGTATGTATATTTATGACTGTTCATTGTCAGTACATTTATGACAGTGTAATATACGTTCACAAAAATCGTCACCTTTTTGCTCTTAACAGTGATTTTAATTACTAAAATAACACTAGAAATAAAAGATTGCTTGTAACTAATTCTAGTAGGCTTTATAAGATACATAATAACATTAAGGGTAAATGTGTACACTTTTATAATAAAGTCTCAGCCACTGGTCAGGCATTATCTATAAATAAATTTAAATGTTTTATAAAACAAAAATGGCTCTGTCGTAATCTATCCTTATACTCCGCAGCTGAATATTTAAGTGATCCGACAATAAGCAATAGCAATGACAGTACAATATTATATATTTCATTAAAAAGAGCGCAGAAAAAAGAATGCTGGGAGAGTTTCTTGAGCCGCTTCTTCTCCCTCAGATCGCCATTTGTTTCCGAAGCGGTAGTAGTATCTAAGTATGTTAGAAATTACATCAAAAAGAATTGTAAAGGAATCAATTTTGAGAAAATAAATGCCTTTTTATGCCTTTTATTATGCAGAAAGAGTACTTTTCATAACAATTCTAATGAGACCAAACATAATTAGGAAATTTGGCTCCATTAAGGAATTCCGATACCTTCCGGCTTCATCCCCAGATTAGTTTGATGCTGCTATTTTGATTCCTATTGCATTTGGTTTGTTATACCCGCCCAACTATCTTGTCACTATACATCAAATACATAGCATTAAAACGTTTCAATGGCAATTTGTATTATTATTCATAAACCACACTTCATTAAATAATACTTTTTGTATGCAAAAGCATCTTCATTATTTAATTAATTTATAATTATTATTTTATAATTAACTCCATCATCGAATCTAATTTTATTGACAAATCACACTTTGAAATGAATAAAAAAAAAACAATATAATAGACAGCTGAAGTATAAGGAATTAAATTTTTGAGATGTCACTTGAAATAAATTATCATTAACACCAATGTAAAGCCAAAGTATAACATAAGTTACAAGGCAATTTTTATTACCACAAAGTTTATGAGGCTGATATAAATCGGAGCCGTCTCGGCACCCATGTTCACCCAACACGTGACCTGTATACAAATGTGCCAATACAGCACAGTAAAACAACTGAGGAACAATCTTTGCAAGAATTCCACTCATTATAAACAAAGTCATTTAAATTGCAAGTATTAGATCACTAACTATTTAATCTGATGAGGTAATTTGACGTATGGAATTATTTTTATATATTGTAAAGCAGTCAGGGAAAATTAAAACAAAATTCCAACACAAACCACTGTATTAAGTACAGATTTTTACAATTATAACTTTTAACTTTCAAATATACACTTTCGGAATTATTTAACAATACTTAACACTAACAATGCAGAATAATATTTTTTTTTATTTTTCCAGAGGATGAAAATACTGTTACGTATTTGGGCCCCGGGGGGGCCCAATATGTCGGACTCGAGTGTACACCCCATACCGACTAAAAACCTGAAGGCTTTTACAGCGACATGGGACGTGGGCCGTGGAGGCCGCAAAGACTACGCAATAGCAGTAGCGGGGCGTCTCCTTAGGAGACTCGAACCTCGGACCGGCTGTGTGCTTGTGGGAAGGAGAGAGAATGAAAATGAAGATGAAATGAAGATGGAAGATGAAAAGATGAGAAGAAAACACTCGCCTGCGATTGTGGCGATGTTTTGTGTAATGTATGTAAGTGTGTATGTATGTGTTTAAGAATGTTTGTATGTATGTTTGTACGTATGTAAGTAGTGTAAATGTTTTTGTGCATATATGTTTGTGTTTGTGTCTGTTTGTGGAGTGTGTTTGTGATTGTGTAAGTGGTGTATGTCAGTCCGTCAGTCAGTCCGTGTTTCAGTGTGAGTGGAGTGAAACGATTACAGGACGAGGACTAACGTCTCGTCAGGTATCAAGAGAATTTGTTGTGTATCTAGGTTGCCGGCCGCTGGCCATCGTCAGAGTGACTAGTGCCAGTGGTTTGCGGCGGTTGACCGTGCCTACGCCTGCAAAGGCGGTGTATCTGTGTCCGTGTTTGTGTGGGTGTCGCGTTCGCGATGGTGATGTCGTCATCAGGGTCTACCGTGACGTGCCGGGGACGTCTTAGTGGGTTGAGACTATGGTGATGCGGGGTGTGCCCACATGCCTTTCTTACCAAGATGTTGGGATGGTTAGGCGCCTTGTCAAAGAAGCGTCGCGAGATCTCTTTAAAGTGTTGAGCTATCGTCGGAAGCTCAAGATCGCGGTGAAGGTCCACGTATCGGATGAACCACGGGACTCCGGATGCCGTGCGCATAAATTTATTTTGAACTACTTGCAAACGGTGTAAGTAGCTCGGTCGGGTATGCGCGAATACGACTCTTACGTATGACAGTATGGGCCGTACGATGGTTTTGTACAGCGTCACATTGTGTTTGAGCGGAAGTTTGCTTCGCCCACACACAAGTGGATAAAGGCGACTGAGGACAAATCGGGCTCTATTGCATATTGCTTTGTAATCCTTCACCCACGGTATGAGTGTTTCATACAATTTAATAATGTTAGTCGGTTGTTTTTTAGCGCGGATGCTATTCGCGTTACCGAAGAGTTCCGCTGCACTTTTGGTGGGGTTCACTTCAATCCGCCATTTTCTGAACCAGTTGCCTAGTTCATCGACGGCGGCTTGAAGCACTTTAATGTTCTTGCTCAAGGTTGAGCGGTTGGAGCCAAGTAGAGTGCCGTATCGTCAGCGTACTAAACGAGCTGGACACTCGGAAACTTGGGAATGTCACTCGTGAAGAGCGAGAATAGAGTAGGAGAGAGGATTGAACCCTGTGGCACGCTAGACCTGATGGGTCTAGGTGAGGATAGGGTGCCCTCTACTCGATATCGGAAGGAACGATCAGTAAGGTAGGCTCATATGATGCGCACGAGCCTGTCTGGCACTCCCAGTTGATACATCTTGAATACTAAGCCGTTGTGCCATACCTTGTCGAAGGCCTTCGCGACATCGAAAAACATGGCTGCCGTGGTAGCGTGGAATTGATGCCGTATGAGAATGTACTCGGTGATTCGGTGAGCCTGCTGGGGACACGAGTGAGCGGTTCTGAATTTGAACTCTATATCGGGTATCAGGTTAAGCTCCGCGATGTAATTATTAAGACGCAGAATTAATCTTTCGTAAAGTTTCCCGATCGAATTAATTAAACTAATAGGCCTATAGATACTCGGATTGGCTTTAGGTTTATTGGGTTTTGGTATACCGATAACAATGGACTCCTTCCATTGTTCGGGGAACGCGGCATGACATTGGGCGGCTCCTTTTGAACGCGGCAACTTCCAGAAGGCCACATGTGATGGCTTAAAGTTGCCGAGCAAGCGGTCCCAACGTTTTAGGTACCACCCGCTGTAGGTAGCGGAGATGGCGCCTATTCTCGACCGACAGATACCTATCGTAAACTATAGTGGCTCTGTGTTTCTCTGTGAGTGAGTCCCTGACCTCTGCTGGCAGGCTTAGGCGATGCGGTTGCATCGTCGGGACCTGCCTGGAGCAGGCCTTGATCCTGTTCTGGATATGTGACGTCACATGGGAGATGGCACTGTAAACCGTGTCAACCGAGTCGATGACGTCCGGTATAAGGTCAAGGTCGTCGGACTTTACAGTCTCGAGATCCTTTTCCAGCCGTTGGCAGTCGATCACTGTTTCCGTCGGTGGTTGAAAGTTAACCGGTGGGCCTAGATTTAGGACGACGGGCCGGTGGTCTAAATTAATCAATTTAATCCGGAGCAAGGCATTATATACCCTTTGCCACCCCTCTCCTCTCCTCACCCTTTCGCCTCTCCTCTCCTTACCCCTCCACCACTCGCCTCACAGTTCACACCGCTACACTAGCGGCACCTCTCAGACACCCGCTGCTCACTTCATTTGAATAATATATTTTATGAAAAAGAGTATTACTTTGTATTATTTTCTAACCTAATTGAGAGAAAAGCTTGGTCAATATAATATTAAGATAATATTTTAGCTTGCCAACCCCAGGAGATTTGCTCATACCCAATATTCGATCACAAAAATATCGGATGGTATTATTGTTTGTATCTTTTCCTTATAAACAATAACATATTAAAAGTTTTAATTTTAATCTTACATAAAACGTTATTTACATTCTGCGAACCTTTTTAAGCCTTGTTTAAAGTTTTTTATTTGTAAATTTTAAATTTAAATAACCATTTTGTTTTCAGATACATTTGAATAATGTTGACATTATTTTCAACTTGTTACTGATACATCTGGACACGGCAATGGCCTAATATTTTTAATCGCTCTTCATAATTAAATAAACATAAATTATCAATGGGCGATGGTAGCTTAATCAATATAATTTTAAGTAATATTTAAAACACGAATTAATTTACAAAAGAAACGAATACTTCTTTGAAGTAAGACAAATCAGAAAATGGAGTTCTTAAGAACTATATACGAAACTCACATAATATTATTTAATTCACACCTCGCCATTAAAACATTAAAAGTGCATAATTAAATCGAAATTCGTCCTTAAGAAACATTCCTTACAGTCTATAAGTCTTGACACACGCATTAAATTGTTATAATAATGTCTTGATAAAACCATATACGCGATATTTTATGCCACGAACGTTAAGCAACTTTCCGTCATTCTATCACGCCTTAACTTCTTTTGTTCCAAAGTTTTATTCGATTTTATAGACATTCCGTGATCTACATGAAAGGTTTGATTGTTCAGCGCTATGAGAATAAGGTGACGAAAATTATTTTTTTATTTGCAAAGACATTCTTTATTTCAAATTGGCACAATAAATTAAATGTCCAGCAGAGTCGGAAATCCAAACTGATTTTGTTTTCTTTTAAAAAAAAATAATAACATCTTAACGCTCTAGACTTTGGATATAATAATGAATAGAGAAAAATGGTGCCATTTATATCTATTTTCGTATAACATATTCATGTATAGATAAAATCATCAATATCATTAATACCAACTGTCTCAGATAATTTATATATCTAGATAGTCTCTTGCTGTTAGATAACCGATAAAAACAAATCAGGAATATTAGTTAAGTGTGCGTGACAAGCTACGGTCTTACACTCACGATTTGTATGACACTTTGTGTTAGTGTGCGTGAATTGCTCAAAATAGAGGTTAGTTCTAAACTCAATTTTTCTGATGTTTTCACAGCTGTCATAGTCTATCTTTTTTTTTTTTATTTATCGAAATACATATTTTACAAAATGTGAACAAATAAGATAAATTGTAAAAACCACAGAGGTTTGTCCTCAATGCATTATCTTAGTTTACGCCTTATTTCAGTTTTTTACAAAATAAATATAGTCTTAACATTAAATTCTATACCTACATACAATTATTAATATCTATAGAAAGTAACAATTGGCTACAAGTACATTAATTACATACTAATATAATATAATATCTAGACGTATAAATGATCTAAGATTAGTACAAATAACCAAATCAATCTCTTAGATTTATAAATCACTGCTGACACTTTGAACGCTAATGACAGTGCACAGATTAATCTGTTTTTGCATCACAGCTTTGTCATTAGGATAATGAAGAAGCAATTTCACCAATATTATGATGACATTACATGTAAATTGTATAAAATTAATATGAAAGCATAGAATCTAGGTGCAAAAACGTGAGATGAAAAGGCAAAATGTAATGAATAACAATTATAGAAATAAATCCCTTAATTATATTATTTATTTATATAAGGTTAAACAGTTACAGTTACACTAAAATTACTCTTAATATTAGTAAATATCTACTTGAAATTGTAATTGTATTGAAATTGAATTGAGATAGTTGCGAACAGCAGTCTTATATGCAATGGGTGATGTACTAAAAATGTCTATAGATACATCGAGAGCATTACGTCATCTTTGGCAAGGTCAGGTACAGTTGAGTATTTTCTATAAATATATTTTCAGATTTGTAAGAGCTAAAGGCAAACGCACAAGACCCAAGGTTTTTCTATGGCAATCGGCAAGAAAAAATTGCAGACTTCCCACCTATAATCGAATCCACAATACTTGGATTGAGACACGCAGGGAGACATACACACTGTATCACTCGGCTAAAGTAAAGTAATAAATACTCGATACCAACTCACTGAAATGTGAATCAGTGTTCATCATTCCGATCGACAGCTTAAGATTTTGGTGAAGTGGGATTTAAATGTCTCAGATGATTTAGTTTGCACGGGGCTTATCGCGTGTGTGGTAAATTATGCTCTTTTATTTGAGGCAAAGTGCTATGAGTTTCGTATATCTCATGTGAGGTCATGAGAATAGATTCATAAATAACAGTTTTTCTACGTAACCCCTCTTTACTATACAACCTCTAATGATCAAAGAATACTTCACTATCTGGGACATAAAAAGCCTATGCTTAATTGTATAATCATGACAATAGAATTAAATTCAACGCTGTTACTCTATCATTAAAAATGTTGGTTTGATTTAATTATATATCTTGGCAATATTGAACGCAAAAACTAAAAGTAATTTACAAAACTTTTAAATACATTTCATCCAGGATTGAACTGATCTCTCCAAAGCCTTGCATATAACGAGCCTAATGTCTGTAGTAGTTTTGGTGTCGGTTCAAACACTACCACCGCTTCGGCAAATGGTACTTTGAGAAAGTAGAAATGACGCAAGAAACTTTCCCAGCATTCATTTTTGCGCTCTTCATAATCTAGTTCCAGGCTGTCCGATCGCTTAGATATTCAGTTTTGGGATATTAAGATTTACGACGGAGCCATTTTTTATAAAACATTTAAATTTATCTATGGATTATGCCTGAACAGCGACTGGGACTGACGGGATGAATCTTATACTATACTTACAACCTGATAAAAAGCTATTAAATTTAGTTGCATTTTAAATCTAATATATAAAATTCTCTTGTCACGGTGTGCGGGACCGACCTCCTCCGAAACGGCTTGGCCGATTCTCATATAATTTTGAGTGCATATTGGGTAGGTCTGAGAATCGGACATCTATTTTTCATACCCCTAAATGTTAAGGGTGGTCAACACGATTTTTTTTTTTATTTTTTGACATTTTTTTTTAATTTGTTTGATTATGAGTCAGCATTAAAAAATACATACAACTTCAAATTTTCACCCATCTACGATCAACAGTTACTTTTGTATCGCGATTTTAATATCGGCAATACAACGTGTGCTGGGTCAGCTATAGTATATATAAATTACGTGACACGTTGTTTGTCCGCGATGGCCTCCTAAACTAATGAACGGATTTTAATGGGGATTACTTCGTGGAGTGCAGTTTAGTCCTACCTCTCACGATAGGATAGTTTTTATTTCGATTTGAGACCCATAACTATTTTTATTTTCAATATTTATTTTGTATGGACATATTTTCTATGAGAGAATTTATTGACGCACGATTTGACAGTTCTGCTGTGAAACAATTACTTACATTACAGTTAACAACAGGGAGCAATGACGTTCTATACATAATATAGAAAGTCATTGACAGTGAGCATATTTTACAAAATATTTCTTGGTGTTATGAAATACTAGCTGACCCGACAGACGTTGTTCTGTTCATAATAAAAAAAAAAACTTTTGCGGATGGAATTTTGGAAACCCCGTTCATAGCTGATCTCTACTCAGTCAAAAGAATACTCTTACCAAATTTCAAGTCTTTAGCTCTAATGGTTCCAGAGATATCGTGATGAGTGACTATATACGTGGAAATCTCTTATATATATACAGATTATTGACAAATACATAAAAAAACAGTATTTCTTTTGTTATGCACAGAACAACTGTCGGGTCAGCTAGTATTTTTCTAAAAACATTGGTGCTACACAGATTCGATACAAATTTGTTCATGTAAGCTCAGCTGTCTCGTCCACTCCATTTCATGGCCATTTAAGGTTGAAAAATAGCTGACATTTTATTCAGGCGTAACGATAGAGATAAAATTGACCGCTAGGCTCACCTCTGAAATAAATGTAGTAATTTTTTTTCGTAGCTTTTCTAGAAATTCTTTGCTGTTTTTCTGTACAGAAGTTTATGAGTATTATCAGGGTTTTCATTATAAACATAACAAAAGATTATGAGGCATTATTTAAGGAAAATTTGTCATTCAAAGAATCCTCAAGGTCACATTTAGAATCGATGATCTCCCACTGATGGTGTGTATTTCATTATAATAGCATTGAAGTGCGTTGCCTTTTTTATGATACGAAATCCAATCTCTATCGGTTTTTTTCGATCTTTCCGACTCTGTTGGCAAAGTGTTATACGTTTCTCTATCAGTTAGCAGGAACGCTGAAAATATTATATTTCATGCCAGGTCTCAACCATCGTTCACAAAAATATAAGGGACGTGAAGTGCAGTTTGCACTTTACAGATTTAGTTTAGTCTTTAATAATAAAATCCCAGCTACTATTTAGGAATTATCTGTAAATAAATTTTATCCATTTTATCGATAAATATTTATATAAGTGAGAGCAAACAGGTAACACGCTCATGTGATAGGAAGTGGTGAGGCCACCATCCATGGATATCAGCAACACCAGGGCTCAAGGATGCGTTGCCAGGCCTTTATGTTTTGAGTTAATTCAAATTTACAACTAAGGGTTGGTATATTACTGCTGGTACTATCAAAATTTAGCAAAACCAGCAATCAAATATTGTGTGTGGAGATTTCAATATAAACTTACTTGAACCTTCTGTCAATTGTACTAAAAATAATCTTAAAATTTTATTTCAAAGTTTCAATTTGCTACTGACGTTGATATAGAGTTTGCTCTGCAAGACAGAGCTGTTCGTGAGAAAATAATTGCCTTTTATTTAAAAAAAATCTAAATAAATAAAATCTAATCTTCTGTAAGCGCATCATTGTAAAATAAAATATTTTTAAATTGTTATTGTACATATTTAGTGATTTGCAGAAATGTATGAAAAGGCTCGAATCTAACTAAGAATTGCATTCATTCACTTTTGAAAAATTTATGTTATAGTCCATTTGTCATTGAAAATGACAAATTGTTTTAGCATTTAATAAATATATCTGCAAGCCATTATTGTAGTTGACAAAATTCCGTTTCGTTCCTTTGATGCCATTCAGAAATGTAAAAAGCTTGGGCTTAAAATATACAATGACAATTTTTTATTCAAGTATTCTAAAATATGTTATTTCAATCATTAATAATTTTAAAATTTGTACATGACACAGATTTTAAAATTATAATGAGAAACTAAATAAAATTAATTGTAAAAATGCGTACGACTTCGAACATTTATATTATTATACATCATGTGGCCTAGACGAGGGTAACGTGGATCATCTGTTCTTCAATTGTCCCATGATGCAACCTTCTTTGTACAATTTTATACCTGCTGAAGTACCTCGCCCAACTTCCTTTAATTGTCTCCTCTCCCTAGTTTTCACTCCTTTTGTAAATATTTTGTGTAAATATATTAAAAAGAATAAGATGAAGTTGTAAATATCATTAAGTACTTGTAATAATTTGTGTAATGATTTTTGTGTATGTCCTTTTTAGTCTAACAGCATGCATATTTGTTTCAGGTATAAAAGAAGAAAATAAAACTTGTTTCAATCTTTAGATCTGATGATTTGATCACTACCAATCATATTAGAATACAAAAAGGCGAAACACGTGTCGAATTGTTTAAAGACAAATATTGGCGAAAGGAGACATTTTTTTTGGGCCCACTGGATATGGTGATGTTTATTAATCGTATTATGCTAGTAAAATTGTAATTAATTTATTATTGTCAACAGGCCATATTTTGTTGTAAAATCTAACCGGGTTCATGAAATTATAATAAAAAGGCAAACGCTTGATACATTTCCTGTATACAGTTATGGTCACCATGGCAATAAAATGCGTACAATGAAACATTTGTGACATTCATGTGAGTTAATAAAAATATTACTGCAAAATGTGGTGGTAACAGTGATTATCAGCTTTTGAAAAGTAAAAAATATGTATTGGATCCATGAACCTCATTTCAATTATTATTTAAGAGATTATACTAATTTAGCATTAAGTACATAGTTTAATATAACCGTGCAATGGAATAAAGTAACATAGACAAAGTCTATATCTGTGAACTGTGCATCTGTTATTTTGATTTTTATGTTGTCAAAACAGAATTCCGTATTTTCTAATACTCGAGCTGATCTTGCCGGTTACTGTTGCAATGGTTTGGTGGGTAGACATTCTGTGGGTTGCTATGAACATAAAATATCTGTTGGGTGGTATTTAGGTATTTCTGGATAAGATTCTAATTATAAAAGATGATTTAAAAAATGATGATGACTAATAAATATTTATACTATATAAACAATGTGTTATTTCTTCCTATGATAAACAGTGTACAAAACCTTACCTCAATAGTATTTACTTATTTTATTAAGACACGACTTTGAAATAACAATGATGGTTGTTATGTATTTTTGGCAAGGTTTCTGGTATAGTGGTTATGGTGACTACCCTGACTGCTAAACTGAAATATTAGGGTGTCGGTGTACACACGCCTGGGACTATTAATATACTAGTGTGATGAACATTTTTGTTCTGTGCATCATTGTAAACCATCTTTTATCAGCTGTATCCTTACTCTTCCTACAGGCTCTGTTTATTTTGATATCAGATATTACTACTTACACTCCAACTTAACTTTGGCCGTTTCTGTTTTATGTCAAGATATTACGTAATTACTAACATTTATATATGATTTTTAGGTTATTTTGACGTTCATATTTTGTCGTATTTCTCAGTATTCCGGTTAGAACATTTCTAACTAAATATACCATTGTAATCTAGAGATTATAAGGAATAAATCAATATATGTTTCATTACTATACATCACATTTCGTGGTGGGCCTATTCCTCGAACAAAAAGAAATGTCTCCTTTACAATAAAGAAAACTAAAAAGATTTGGATACATGAGTGATGCCTTTTAAGCATATTTATATGCTTTAATTATCCAATTCGTAGCAACAAGAACCTCGAATACTCTTGTATCATAGTAGAGAAACTAATTGATCTAGTATGATCGTAATATTTTATTTAATGTGACAGGATATTGGTCGCTCGTATAACTAGTCGATAAAGATCGGGGTTCCAATAATAATATACTATGGAAGAGATTGTATCGATGATATATGATCAGTATATTTCCTTCTCAATATCGTTGATTGAGATCTGAGCCACCATTAGTTTTCTTTAAAAACATGTTTATGTATATTGAGTGTCTCTAAATATTAGACATAAACTAATAATGCCTACTACTCGGCTAAGTCGTGTTAAAAAGTCTCTTGTGGGGCGATGAGTAGGTATGCTTTTACAACAAGATCCCAGAAAATGATCTAAATAAAAGTATTGCTGTATTCAAAAGAATTGTTAAAAAACTTTTGCGTGGTAAAGGTGACTATAACATAAATGACTTTCTTAATGATGTCACAGATTCGGAATGGAGCGAACGCCCTCAGTCTATTAAATAATAAGTTTAATTTTACAATATTACTTTGTAAACATATTTTTTCGATAAATAAAAAGCTTGCTGTATTTGTTGCGCCCATTCTTCTCAGTTCTGAGGCATTCGTTTTCGAATGGGTGGTAGTTTTTGACTTTCAATAAGTGATGTCACATCCTATTTTGAATTTATTTATTTATTTATTTATTATATACGGGCGAACCCTTTTTACAATATTAAAACTATGAAACTGATACAATATTTACTTAACTAACAAATAATAATATTTAACTAACTAATCAACACATCTTAATTTCTAATTATAAATAAACATGGTTTTAGTGTGTCTTGCCACAGATAGTAAACTAGTATTATATAAATCAATCCAGTTTATCTGGTTGTTAGTAGCTTCGCTGAGCCTAAAAATAGGAGAGTGATGATACACACCTGTTTTCAACAATTGAGTAGAAAAGTAAGTGTCATTCTTTCTCAAGATTCTACTAGGAACAGAAAAATTTAATAAAGCTATAAGTTGACTACAATCAATATTACTTGATAAAATTTTAAATGTAAAAATATAATCACATCTCAGCCGAGCCGAAAAAAGAGTGGGTATATTCATGACTCGGTGCATAAAACCATAATCGTGAATAGAGTACGACATATGAGATCCAATTCGATAAGCCACATATCTTAAGTAAACATGATTCAGCCTTTCGAGCGTATTAACCTGATATTTTAAGTAAGGATTCCAAATTACTGAACCATACATTAAGTTGGGATATATAAATGAATAATAAAGCACTCTTAAACTAGCAATATTATTAAATTTTTTGGTGAATCTTTTAATAAAGTTTATTCTTCTTGTAGTGATGATTTTTATATAGACTATGTGATCATTAAATGAAAGTTTGCTGTCAAAAATTACCCCTAAGTCTTTAGTTGTAATAACATTCGGTAAAGCAATGTTATGTATTGAATAGTGACTGGAAGAGTCTTGTTTCCTTCCGAATGAAATACAAAAACATTTCTTGATATTAAATGAAAGCCCATTAAGGATGCACCAAGATTGAAAAGAATCAATATCAAGTTGTAAGAGTATTCGGTCATGGTCACTAGCGATTGCTTTAAATATTTTCATATCATCCGCAGATAACAAGAATTCACTATACTTAATGCAAACATTAATGTCATTTATAAAAACCAAAAACAACAATGGACCTAGATGGGTACCTTGCACTACACCTGAGATGACATGAATAATCGTTGATAAAAAGTTTTTAATTTTCACACGTTGAATGCGATTCGATAAGAATGATTCAAACCATTTTAACAAACTTCCAGTAATACCATATCTCTCTAATTTTCTAATCAAGAGTTGAATATTAACTACATCAATAGCTCTTCTTAAATCCGTGTAAATGGAATCTACAATCAGATTCTTATTAATATTAGAAACTAAGTACTCAAGGTAGATACATAAGTTGGACATTGTTGATCTACCCGCCAAGAAACCATGTTGTTGGGGAATGATAAACTTGGATAAGTAGGAAACCAATTTATTATAAACCAATGAGTCGAACATTTTTGCTATGACACTTAATTTACTAATTGGTCTATAGTTACTAACATCTGACCTATCCCCACTTTTATATAAAGGAGTAACATACGAAAGTTTCCAGGCAGTAGGAAACTTGCCAATCTTAAGAGAGCTGTTGAATAGCTTAGTCAATAGATCGGCAAAAAAAACTTGAGCATTTTCTAACCATCAGTGGGTGAATTGAATCTGGACCTGGACTTGTATTTACGTTAAGCTTACAAATTTCCTTCATAATGTCACCCCTGGTGAGTATTAAGTTTCCGTAGCAATCATTGAAATCAAATGGTAATTCAGTATTGCTAAGATTAACATTCATATAAACACTTCCAAATTTATTGGCAAATAAATCAACTATATCTTGACCATTATCGGCAATAATATCATTTAAGTGAAAATACGAAGGTAACTCTCTCCAGCTGTCAATCGAATTAACATATTTATAAAAATTTAAACCATCACTAAGAAGCGAATTTTCAGTTTCTCTAATGAAAGTATTTTCATCTCTTTTATGGAGAGATGTACACAGAGACCTTTGTGATTTAAATAAGTTAAAATAATATTGAGATTGATATTTCTTATACATAGCATGTAACTCTTTTTTCTTAAATATAGCATTTCTTAATTCCTTCGAGAACCATGATGGGAATTTATTATCTTTAACTACAGTCTTAGGTACATATTTTTCAACTGACTCCAAAAGAACCTTATTAAATGAATCAACATAATCATCAATGTCAAAATGAACTGAGGAACAATCTGGAAGAGCAAAATTTTGTAAATACTTATTCAACTCAGTAAAATTTGCTCTTTTAAAATCATAGAAATACTCATTGAATGATAGCTTTTTATGTTGACTAAGTGAAAAAGTAATGTAAAGAGCATGATGAAATGAATCACAATCAAAAATAGGATCATCATAAGTGGAGACTTTAGAATCATACAAGTTAGTGATCACCAGGTCCAAAATATTACCGCTTGAATTTGCATAGTTATTGCATTGAATAAGTTTATAGTTCATACAAAAACACGAGAATATCTTCGCAGCATATCTTATATTATGAGATGTATGAGTTCCAACTGCCTTTGCTGTATTATTAACATTTAACCATCTATATCCTGGTATATTAATGTCTCCTAAGAGCATAAATTTATCAATTGAACCAAGATTGGAAAAACTTGATAGTGATGTCTGTAAGCTCTCGATAAAATTCTCAAAGTAGTCTGAATCTGAATTTGGTGGGACATAAGCAAGTGAAATCAATAAGTGTGAGAACCCAGTATTAATTTTGACTAATAAATGCTCATAAGAATTAACAGCAATTGGTATAATTGTGTATTTGAGACTTTTATTGATAGCAAGTAAGACACCACCTCCGCTTGACTTGTAACTAGT
Source organism: Leptidea reali (assembly GCA_949711725.1). NCBI lineage: Eukaryota > Metazoa > Arthropoda > Insecta > Lepidoptera > Pieridae > Leptidea > Leptidea reali. The sequence goes on along the minus strand of CATIXN010000025.1, from coordinate 8,564,353 downwards.
AAAAATAGATCTATCACATCTCACTATATTATAATTATTAAGTCCAAGATGATTGTCACCGATATCACCTTTAAGAGAGGTTTCTGTAAGAGCAATGATGTCAAATTCATCTATGAGGGAAACTTTTGACCGAAAATCAGCAATTCTTCCTATGATGCTTCTGATATTTTGATAATAGATCCTGAATTCGGTCGTTACATTGGCTTTTAGCTATGTAGTATCATTTTTTGTGACAATTTCAGGAATACCATTTCTATACTTGATGACTACGTTCTTCTCACCTTTCTTGATTCTATTGTTCATGGAAGCAACAATGGTTTTATACTGTCTGAGTTGCATTTCTGTCATATCTCCTCTAATTGCCAACTTACCATTTAAAAGGTATTTTTTATTATTGAATACCCAGTGTACATCATCAGGTGAATGAAGAATAACCTTAAGAGGTCTAGTTTTAGTGTCAATAAAAGTTTTCCCAATTCTCATCACTTTGATACTTTCAATGGAGAAAGGAACCTTAACATATTTTTGGCAATCATTAAACATATCTTTGATCAAATTCAAATCAGTATTTTTTGCATTAGTTGAGTCTTCGAAATTAAAAACAATAAAATTTCTCTCCTTGAATTGACGGGTTTTAATTTCGTTGTATATATTTTCAGTTATATTTTCTTGCTTTTCCTCGAGTGTCACAACTCTATCCTCTAAAGAATCTAATCTATTGATGCATCCAATCATTTTTTTGTTAATATTAGCTAGTTTGCTATCTACACCTGAAAATCTCTTGCTCATTAATTTCCACAAATTAGCACTATTGACATCAAGGCTTTCAATTAATTCATCTTCTTCATTGTCTGACGAAACGGTAGAATTATCAGAATCATTTCCACTTTGATTCTTTAGATATGAAGAGCTACTTGCGTATTGGTTGTCAGTGTTGTTTTTTGACCTGGGTTTCTTTCTTTTTATTACATCACTATGGCCGCAGCATACTTCAAAAGAGCCATTCGGCAATACTTTGTTGCGACTAGCGCATGACGGATGATAATATGTGTTACACCCGATGCACTTTATTGCTTCATCAATTTTGATTGAGCCATCCTTTTTTGGGCACCTGCCACACTTGACGTCTTCCTTGGATTTCTTAGGAGACATTATTCGAGGCATTAGTCAACTTCTTTAAGCAACTGAACATGAACGCGTGTGTTTCGAGCAAGTTGCCAGTCGTGTCCTTATGAACCTTAAGGTCTACTTTCACAATGGACGCCAACCCAAAGAATCAACAACCATATACGGCCTTCTCTCAACTTTTTATTACGCGTTGAACAGTAATGTTCAATTGGAACGATAATCACTTCACAAACACTAAATTAAACACATATGCACAGCACTTATTTTAAGGTTATGAAAAACTGCGAAAAACATATGTTTTTTTTAATAATAATATTTGAATTAGAATTTTGAATAATAATATTTGAATTAGAATTTTATTATTTCACTTACCCCATGAATATGGAATAATTCATACACATAGAAGCTTCTAGTATATGTATAATATTTAGAAAATTCTTCTTTTACTTCCCAAAATATTTATATTCTGCATAAACAAATAATTTATATTATTCTGCTTTACGATTCGCTTTTCTGTCCTTTCTTTCATTCTAAGAGTATCGTTTGCCTGATTAGTTTTTCATTAAACCTTCTAAAGATGAAATTTCACCTGATAAAATTTCCACCGAAATTGCTTTTGGGAAAGGTCTCATTATAATAATTAAAAGGTGAGATGAAATTTTCCCAAATATTTGAATTTTATATTTGATCATTTTATTTTATTTTGAAGCTGTGACATTGTTATGCAGTAAACATTTTATTAATTTATATACTATATTCCTAATTACTAAAATACTATTAAATAAATAAGTATACATTGAATTTTGGTGTGAGTTATTAATAAATACATAATATAAAAATATATATACATGCAGTAGTTGAAATAGTAGTTCGTATTATTTTAAATTATAATGATTTATAAAGTTATTTAATTTTTCACCTATTATTTAGTAACATTACAGTTTTAAGAACCAAAAGACATAAAACGCATTTATTTTCTCTAAATTGATTTCTTTAGAAGTCTTTTTATTATCATTTCCAATAGGCTTTCTAATTAATTAATAATTTGTAATGTATCTTTAATCTGTAACTTTCCCAGCATTCTTTCATTTTCATTCATATTGTAATGTTATTATTATTGCTATAAAATAATCATAATCTAGCCCCAGGCTGTCCGATCACTTAAATATGCAGCTGTGGAGTAGTAGGATTAACGACAGAGCCATTATTTAATAAAATATTTAAATTTATTTATAGATAATGCCAGTAGATGGGACTTTATTATTAAAGTGTTTTTATTAATTTTCATTTACCCTTAAAGCTATTATGTATCTTTTATAAATAAAAGACGTACTTAGCCATTTTTAAATTTGCACATGTTCCTAGGATATTTCTCATAAAGAGAATAGTTATATAGCTAAATGACTTCATCAATTCATTAGATACTAGTAAGTCATACAATAGCTGTATATCTTTGATCTTATAACCTCAATACAATTCGAAATCTAATCAATATATTTATTGTAAATATTTAACTTATTTAAGTTGACATTACAACATAAATATAAATAGAAATATCGCTTGACAGAGAACAACGCGATCGTCCTTGTGGTGCAGAGGCACATTACCTCTGAACATTTTTTTTTACCTGAGTTATATGTATAATATATGTACATTCACGTAAAATTTTAATAATAAAATAAAATTATTTTTCACCTTTAACACGTGTAAACTTGCTGTATTTGAAATATAATTATTATTAGGCTTAGCAATTCAAATCAAAATTTCGTTAGTCCTTAGTTAGTCCTTTGTTGAATTACAGGTCAACAAATGACATGTAATTTCGTTTCCCGCATTCCTGAGAACTTAGAAATATGTCTAATGTCATAATGATAGTAAATATTTTGCGTGGCGGCCATCTTAGATAAGACAAAAAATCTCAATTATTTTGACGTTATCATGAGAACCTTGCATATGATTCTCTTTCCTTTCACTTGTATCGCGCTCCTTCTACAACTTACGGATGAAAAGTACTTTTGCAATGCCTTTTTTCTCCTGACCACGTGTGTGCAAAATTTCATGATGATTGGTTCTTCAAATCGGTTTTCATAAAAAAAAACAAAAAGAAAACAACAGTTATAGTATAATAATTGAATAAAACGGCAAAATAAAAAAACACGTGTGCAATTCACCTTCAACAATATAATGAGACCAATTTAAAATTTCGGAAAGAGGATAATTGTAGGTTATAGTAATGATCAGAGTGAAACAAGGTTTGATAATTATTTTACATCTATTCGCATATATTAAATAGATTTATTATGACTCATAGCTTACATTTTCGAAAAATGATACCAGAGACTTATGGTAACTAAAGTATGAAATAAATACTTTGGTCTTAATATGGTCTATATATCTTTGGCATAATGCGTCAATTACTGTTTTTGATCTTTTTTGTTGATGCAGTGCGACTACTGCACATTTTCAAATTGCATTTGGCGTCCAAAAACTCAATCAACGGAATCGCTGTATTCTATAGAAAATTAACATTAAACATCTAAACTGCATAATATGAAGTCCTGGTACATGTTGCTAGAAATTATTTATAACAGCTAACATATTTATGTTCTCCTGGTGTCTATGTCGTAATACGTCGAGCATATGACGTCAGAATATATTATCGTATGCTCACATCATACATAAGAGAATATCTTCTTCAACTATGATCGCCTGGTACCAAAACAATGTAAAATGCTTCATATCTCATTCTCTTGCCGGCTGAATCCAATACCTGTTGGTGTCTCTACCGTCTCGCTTTTTCTTCTCATGGATTTTCAAATCAAAACGGTTCTAAAGAAGTTTCACTTCAAAAATTAAACAGCTAATATTGATATATTATTATTCATTTAATACTGCTTTATTTATCTTTAAAGAATAAACCCTCTTTGTATTAAGCTCAATACTGATATCATCAAAGAAAATATAAAAAATCATTACCTATTCTAATCTTGTATTTTCTTATTGTCTATTTCAAGCATAGACGCATACTCCTATAATTAATAATAATCCAAACTGGTCTCCAAGTTGTCCAACGGCCACAAACTAGCGAATCGACTAAACTTATATGGTTCTATCGGATTATAACTTTGTTGCTTGTTGGCATTACTTATAAGATGCTACGGCCAGCTGCTTTTCCCAATGTATTATGATATTAAGGAAGTATCTATGCAGACGTTATGTGTTAGACACTATTAATAAATTAATAACATTATTTTTTTCAAAACTATGCTCTGAGCACAATAACCGGAGTTCTTAACATAATATAATATTTATTTATTTTATACAGCCTTCAACTAAAGTGCCCAAAAATGCTCTAAATCTGTCTAATTGAATATAGATATTGTAAATACAATGTCAAGAGTTAATTTCTCCTTGTAATCATGTTATTGAGTATTGTTAAGATAGTAATTATGAACATTGTTTTGTTTTGAATAAACTATAATAATATCAAGACTGATAAAGAATTAATTTGAAACATAAGTAATTTAACGGGCTGAAAGACAATTTATATGTATATAATAAAAGAAATCGTTTAACTTAACTCATTGAATTATATTTTCATGATAAGCAGGTAGTTGATACGCTCTAGCCATTACAATGCAGTGCCAGTGAAATGATAAAGATTAAGAAAGGGCGAACGTAGCATAAAGTACATAGCGTCGCGAGTAAAAAGAACATCTCCCCTACTAGCGTTGTATCATGCAGGCTTAGCGCACGGCCGTTAGTAAGTAGAACATCTTGCCTACTAGTGTTGTATCGAACAGATTGAGGACGCGTTCTCAAAACAGAGAGGTATCGAATCGCACCACTACACTGATACCGCTCAAACACATACACGTACTTAAAGTTAATTGAAGGAATCAAATGAATTGGATACTTTAGCAAGTTTGAATTAAGATTTTTTTAATACCTATGTATTTTTGATAATTGGTTGATGTATTCGTTTAGTAGTTAAATATTAGAACTTAAGATGGCAATTCTGTCGCATAACATCGTGTGCAGTAAACGCAAAATTATGATTTCAGCAATATGGGTATCGTATCCGAGGTTATCGAGGGTGCAGAGAATGATTTTGGGATCATGTTTGAAATCCAAGTTGGCCGCCGCGCAAAATTATCATTTCAATAATATGGATTCCGAATCCGAGGTTCTCGAGGGTACAGAGAACGAATTTGGAGTCATTTTTGAAATCCAAGAAGGCCTCCGCGCAAAATTATGGTTTCAACAATATGGGTATCGTATCCGAGGTTCTCGAGGGTGCAGTGAACGAATTTGTGATCATTTATGAAATCCAAGATGGCCGCCGCGCAAAATTATTATTTCAACAATATGGGTATCGTATCCGAGGTTCTCGAGGGTGCAGAGAACAATTTTGGGATCATTTTTGAAATCCAAGATTAGCGCCCCGCAAAATTATGATTTAAACATTATGGGTATCGTATCCGAAGTTTTCGAGGGTGTAGAGAACGATTTTGGGATCATTTTTGAAATCCAAGATGGCCGCCTCCTTACGTATATTTTAAGAGACAAAATTATGTAAGAAGTAGCAGAAAACTGATCCTGAATGAGGCCCCATTTCGTCACTTTTGTATGAAGAGGTAACGGATAATCATTTTTACGACATAAAATATCAAAATTTCAAAGCAAAAAATTCCCGATAATTGGAGATAAATAAGTAATCTATTTGTGGCTATTTTTAGTTTTGTTAGATTTAGTTTCATTTCATCACAAACTCTACCGGAAAATATCTTATTTTTGTCGGATTCGTAAACGCGTCCTTAAGCACGCGGCCGCTAATAAGTAGAATATCTTCCCTACTAGCGTACTAGCACTTGTATTTAACACGTTCCCTGCGCCATCACTTTCAAAAAACTTTCAGCTGGTGCTTTGGAGACCTAAAAGATCTCCAAACTAACCTATCATTGGGTGCGTTCGAGACCTAATCGGTCTCCTAAAGATACAGTTTTCAAAATAGTTTATATCTTCCAAGAAAACAATCAAATATATTTTGAAGTTTTTGTGGGTGAAAGATAGCCTATTGCTTTATATTTTGCTAGGTTCGCACGCAGTTATGACATTTGAATAAACTACAAATACCAAAAAAAAAATGATATCGATTGTATCTCGTACCGCAACGGAAGATAGTTCAATATGTGTAGTAAGTAGTGATGGGAATAAAATAATATCTCAGTTGTCGATTGAAAAAGTTTTATTAATTAGGCAAAGCGTTTTTCATTAAAACATGGTAAGCACATTGATTGCTTGCATTGCGCGCAAATGGTAACAATTCGTTTAGTTTTTTTAGAAGCGTCAGTGCTGTTTAATGTGCGTCGTAACAACCCACACAACGTCTTTTATTGTCGCCACGTTGGAAAACATGATCAGTACATCTTCCTTCGGGTAATTCTGTAATAAAGTGCATTGTATAAATAAACAGCATGCAACTATGTCAGTGAAGTAAATGCGATGGAATCTAATTTTATTAGTTTCATTATTCGAGTGTCTTATGTATATTTTTGTTCTTAGGCTGTTGTTGCTTTAAAAAAATATACGGAGGTATTAAATAAAAGCTGGATGTCACAGGTCTCTTGTAAGTTTACTATAACAACGTTTTTGTTTTAATAACCGAAATTTAGGCTACTAGAAACTTACCAGAGAGTGATGTGAACCCCCCCTCCCCCTCCCCCCTGTGTAGTATAATGCTTACATAATTAAAACACTCTAGCATTAGAGATAAGTAGCAAAGCCCACCAGAAATGCTACTAAGCTAAGACAATCTCAAAAACAACCAAAAATTTTCTCTTTAATTTATGTTATTTGTATTGCATCCAAGAAGATTTCTGTTCAGTAAACTCGAATGATTAAAGTGCATAATATGCTCAGTTTCATGCAAAGCGTGCTGCAGTTAGTTGACGATGCTAAGCTTACGCGTTGTCTGGAAACATTACCTAAGTTTCTGGAGAGATTTTAGCTACCTTTATGAGTAAGAACAGTTTGTTTTCGAAGAACTGTTAGGTATGTTGACCACGGCAATCTTCTGACACCACCACGCTCGCCATCGGATTTATCCGCATACCCTTGAACCTAAACGGTTATGTTTAGAACAAATTAAGATGAGTTTCCTCAAAAAAATGGGCTACAACATGATACCTACTCTGCAAAAATGGTGAGAAAAACGCAGTAGGTAAGTACACAAGTATGTGTCTAGTATTTTGAGCACTCTTAGGCAAGAGGGATGGCCTAGTGTATCTGCTTTACATTAGATATTATGTCACAAGAAAGCTGCAGGTTTTATATACACGCTTGTTGTCACACGAGTTGTATTAAAAATAGTAATTTGTGCAATAGTAAGTTAATCATACCTGTTCCAGAAATTTTTCGGCCTCCGAATGTTTCGATTATTGATTCTGTGAATTCTTTTTTTGACATTTTCTTGTCTGTATTTGCATTGTATATTATCCATGCGTTTATGAGTGCAGTACCAAATAAAAATTCCATCATCACTTTCCGATACCACTTTAGACCTCGTCGTAAAGTAGTATAGTATGCTGACATTTGATCTGAGTAGTCTATCCCTTTTTTATTATCATTATAAGTTAAAATGCACAGTGGCTTTCTGATCATTTCATTAGTTCTCTTATGTATCTTACCTGTATCTACTAGAGACGCTTTATGTGCTTTACAGGAAGTTATCATTGAAACTTGGCGCTTATCGTGCCATTTAATAACTTTCACACCACTAGGCAGCATTATCCCTTCAACTTCGCCTTTTTTCAATTTTTAGACATAAATTGCTTGGGAAGTCCTCTTCGGTTTGATCTTAGCGTACCACAGTAAAATGTTTTCTTTTCTAAGAGTTCCTCTACTAAATCAAGAGAAGAATAAAAGTTATCGGCTACTAAAACTCGTCCTTCATTTTCTAGACCCTCTATGAGCTTCATAACTACATTTTTTCCATGGTTCACTTCTCTGCTATTTCCTTCTTTACCTGTATATACTATGGTTTTTAAAGTGTACCCCTCAGGAGTACATAGTTTATATAATTTAACCCCATATTTATGCGATTTTTTTTGATGTATTGGCGAAAAATAAGTTTCCCGCGCCAGGGAATCATTGATTCGTCTATCACGATAAATTTTCCTGGAGTTAAAATATCTCTAAAACGATTATTTAACATATTAAGTATTTGTCGAATTTTGTAGAGTCTATCTTCATTATCATTTCTTTCATCGCTGAAATGCCAAAACTTTAGAAGCAAGATAAATCTATCTCTTCCCATGAGAGAGCATATATATTCATTTCTGTAAATGGATTTCTTTGACCAATAATCGTGATAATGTGGAACCTTATTTAAGCCCATCGTAAGTATGACACTGAAAAACTGACGCATTTCAGTTGCATCTGTAGGTTTCCAAGCTTTAGAGCGTGATTTTGCTGTAATTTCTTTTTCTAATAAATATTTATCTGCGTATTTATTAGTTTCTTCTACTATTTTATCAATAATATCGTAGTTAGAAACAAACTATAAATATCGACGGGCAATTTATTACGAATAGGTACATTTGTCACGCTATCAAGTATGCTCTCATCGAAGCTCAATACGTCATTGTCGGGAATGTCAATCCAATCTTTATCACCCTCAAGCTCTCCACCCTCACTTTCTGATATATTTTCAGACATATTATCTTCATCTTCACTTATTATATCGGATGAGAGATTTTCACCTGTATCATCATCACTTCCATTTGAAACGATTTCTTCTATTTCAGTATTGGTTGCTTCATCAGTCTGCGTCTCCGGAGCGTCTTCTTGTATTTTTTCGTTTTCTACGTCCTGATCTAGTTCTTCCACTTTTTCATTCTGTATTTCTAGACTTCTATTTTGCTTATTCTGGTCTTTTTCTTGTCCTATTATATTATTTTCTTGTTGTTTTTCAGTGTTTCTCTCTTTTAAATGTTTTTGTGAATTATTGTTCAAGTTGCATTTAGACGTTTTTCTTTCTGTTTTTTCGTCATTAGTGAGCGCATCATCCTCAAAAGTATACTCAAAAGAAAATGGAATATTGTTTGTATTACCTGTGGTTCTTCTTTCCTTTATAGTTGTTTTAATAAATTTTTGCATACTGCTATCATTAAATTCTAAAGGTAATAAGTTCGAACATGAAATATTATTCAAACACGGGCACCTACTTGATGTACATAAAGCATTCTATGAGGCAGGAGAAGCTTTAGCATTTGTGTTGGATGTTTCTGTTAGCATTTGAGTGCACGAGCTAGGAGTAGATAAACCACTACGGTTACGAGAAACAGTACCACAAAATCTACGAGTAGGTGTCATAGGATCAGTAGGTATAGTCGGTGTAATATTCGTCATCAATAATGTGGTATTATTGTTACTACTTTTTGGACTGGATATCGTATTCTGAAGCACACTAAATCGTTTTCCAGTACATGGGCTGATATATATATTATTTTCATTACTTAGCTGCGTGTGCTCCAACGTAGAAAGGTTCACCATTTTCTTTTTAGGAGCGTCAAATATTTCATAATCAGAATCACTGTCATTATTAGCCAATGGAGGGCAAATTTGAACATTTTCCAAAATTTTTATTTTACTGGACGATGCAGCAGTATAATCCGGCGTTGATTTTTTGTTGGAAATCTCACCAAAATAAATAGATTTTTTACACTTTTTTCTTTTAAAAGCACTCATTGTATAACAAAAATGATAATCAACACGTAGGTATATACGCGAGTGTTATTTCGCAAACGTGCGCTCGACCTCCCACGTCGATGCTAGGACAACACTAAAACGAGTCACACAGCGCCCGCGCCGCCCACATTCCCTCTCTTGCGTCTACGAGGCGTACGATTCCACGAGTACCGACATATCTTCTAACGCAAGGAATGAAAATAATTACAGTACTGTGCGTTAGGGACCTAATCCATCTCTAATTTATTTTTTAATGTCCTTGAATTCATCTTTAAGTAGGAAGCAAATATGTATATTTGTCCTACTCATACCTAAAGAACTTTACACGTTAGATCCTCCCGCAAGGAGTGAAACAACACTATTATATTCAACGCACAATACAAAAGCCCTGCAAGAGATCTGATAGATCTCGTAATGCAACGAACGTGTTAACTTTAAGTTAATTTTTCTTTCATTATATTTTCATATTTATATAATAATCCGAATCATTTGGTAGAATATTAATAGTTATGTATACAATACATGTACAAAAGTCAAATAGACCGTCACTCACACCTCATTAAATCAGATTATTCAAGTTGAAAAATATTCAGTTACTGAATTGTTTGTACAAGAGACGCCCAAGCCAGCTTTCTCTCTACTGGGACACAAATAGTTTATTCTATCCTCTTTCAGATGCAAATTACTTAGATAGCAGAGAGATTTCGCCTTTGTGACACTGTATTTCTCTGTTATTCTAAAAGAATTGTCAATTCCACTTTTACATATCGATCACTGAATATCAGTGGTATCGCTTAAAATAGAAGAACATATATCGAAAAAACCATGTAAACACTTTTCGTAGTATATATAGTTGTTTTTGTAATTAGAGTCATAAGCATTATGGAAGGTATAACGGTCATCCTCATTTGAAGAAAAGGAAAGAACCTTTTAAAATAAACTGCACAAGAATTCGTGTTAGACTGACCTATCAGTTGAGAGCTATGCTATTTAAATACTACAGCCAGCAAAATACACTGTGCGTGAGCGAGAAGTTTCTAATCGCACGTAGCAGAATGCCAGACATCAACATAATAGGTCTGCTGGTAATAACGTGAACAATGCAAACCAGACACCCTAAGAAATCTTCAACAAACTCACGTTGTATGATTCAATTACCTATAAAAATATTAAAGAAACAATCAAAAAAAAACAAAAATTCAAAACATTCTACGCTACAATAATATAAAGGGTATTATTCTCACTGACCCAAAAATGTAGTGCATCTGAAATATAATTAACAACGACTATATTAGCGCCTATTTTATTCAATTTTTTTATGAAAATAAGGGATGAGACGATCAGGACGTTCAGCTGATGGTAATTGATACGCCCTACCCATTACAATGCATTGCCACTCAGGATTCTTGAAAAACCCAAAATTCTGTGCTGCACTACAAATGCGCTCGTCACCTTGAGACATAAGATGTTAAGTCTCATTTGCGCAGTAATTTTCCAGCGCCCTTTAGACCGAAATACAATAATGTTTACACATTACTGCTTCACGAAAATAATAGGCGCCGTTGTGGTACCCACAATCTAGACGGAATCCTGTGCAAAGGAGCCTCCCACTGTTAAATATAATATATATAATATATATATATAATATATAGCCGGCATTCTATGCTAAAGAGCCTCCCACTGGTGAATATTCGTTCAAAAATTTGGTAGTCTGCACCTTAAAATAAAACTTTAATTTAAAGAATTAAAACGCGTGTATTTACAGCTGACTTTTAACATTAATAATTTCGACATGAGTTTCAATATTTCTCTGATTTTACATATTTATAGCTATTGCGTGTTTCCAAACGACTGAATTATTTGAAAATGGTTTTGCATTAGCATTTGAAGACCCTAATGGTGCAGTGGTATACTTCACTACCGCTATCAAGAGATAATCCTCTTGATATATCTGTATTAGTGCGTGAGTAGGAAAACGTATTATATTAGTAAAAAATCAAAACCAGTTATAGCTATAATAGGCCGACGTACCTGAGATTCCGAGGGGCGATGATCTGCAGCTGGGGTCCCCGCCAATCCTCTAGGCACTCCTGGTGCTGAGGTGTGTGTTACTTCCTCTCGACGTGTGAGACGAAAAGGATTTATGCGTTGCGTTACACCGAGAACTTAATGCGAGGCAATTAGGTTGTTGGTCACTGATGAAGTCTCAATTAACTATTGTATTAAGCGTATATTGCGATTTGTGTTGCTCGGTAAAAAATTTTATATTAAGCGGCGCAAGAAATAATTGTCATTAGATTAGCCTCTCAGATGATAATGCGTCTGTTGTCTATGATATCTCTCTGTTTTTTTTTATAGGAAACCATCTGCACTGTAATTTAGCATAACCAATATTATAAGAAAGAAAATAGAATAAATTGCGGCGCATCCAATACCAGAGGAATCATGAAA
>CATIXN010000025.1:8523943-8551523 GCA_949711725.1 Leptidea reali | reverse complement strand
AATTGTCGACGAGTACATCTACCTCGGAAAACAATCCAGTTAGGCAGGTCCAATTTCGCGAAAGAGACCACTTGTCGAATCCAAATCAGATGGGCAGCCTTAGTGAAGCTTCGTAAAATCTTCTCATCTCAAATACCACACTGTCTGAAGACGAAGGTTTTCAACCAGTGTGTGTTGCTAGTGATGACTTACCGTACGCAGACGTGGTCGCTAACTATGGGCCTTATGAGATTCATGGTCGCTCAGAGGGCAATGGAGAGGGCGATGCTCGGAGTTTCCCTGCGAGATCGACACAGAAGTGAGGAGATCGGTAGGAGAACCAAAGTTACCAACATAGTCCAAATGATTGCGAAACTGAAGTGGCAGTAGGCAGGGCACATAGTTCAACGTACGGACGAGATGGTGGGACAGAAAAGTCCTCGAATGGCGACCACATACCGGCACACGCAGTGTTGGTAGGCCTGGTCATGATCTCCGGAATACGGTGGATGAGAGCAGCGCAGAACTGATCGTCGTGTAGATTCATTTGATTCACACCTTCCTTAAAGGCCGGCAACGCTCTCTTGATTCCTCTGGTGATGCAAGAGAATGTGGGCGGCGGTGATCACTTAACACTAGGTGACCCGTACGCTCGTTTGTCCTCCTTTTCCATAAAAAAAAAAGATCTTTGTGGGAGGCCTTTGTCCAGGAGTGGCGGTCTTCCGGCTGATGATGTATGAAAAGGTTCAAATCTAGACAAGCAATGGAATCGTTTGTACTTGTGTATTTATAAGGTAACTGCGAAATATAAGCTCAAGGAAAACTGTACACTTTTAAAATTAAATGGAAAATTAGAAGAAACTGGAAATATTCGAGTTAGGCATAATTTAACGTCACATAGAGTTAAATCTGAAACATCAGTCACAAATGCGAGGGCTGTGAACTAAGGATTTCAAGTTGTGTGAATTACTTTTGTATGTGAAGGTAAATTATTAACTCTTGATAATATAACAAGTGGGTGTGATGAGTTACCATACAAATGAACCATCACCTGCTGACTAACATGTAAAATCAACCTGTCAGTACTATGATGTAGGTTTCTTTTTAATGCAGTTTACTGCAAGGTTTTGAGACAGATACTATGAAAATGTTATTAAATCAAATGAAAAATTATACTATAGTCTATTAGTATTAAAAATGAAAAATTGTTTTACATTTAACAATAATGACCGAAAGCCATTATTTTAATTGACGTAATTTCGTTTCGTTCGTTTGATTCCATTCAGGAATTTAAAAAGCTTGGGCTTCATTTATATACAATGACAAATTTTTACACAAGTATTCTAAAATATATTATTTCAATCATTAATAATTTTAAAAATTGAACATGATGCAGATATTAAAATTATAATAAGAAACGAAATAAAACTATTTGTAAAAATACGCATGAATTAGATCATTTACGTTTTCAATAACAATGTCTAGTTACGGATACATTGCTATCACCGTTTAATGACAAGATATTCTTATCTATCCATAGTTATTTCCAATATAGTTATAGCGAAATGCTTTATATAGATAGGTTATTGAAATGTAAGTAAGCGTAAAAGGATAGATTTGTCTACTTCTAGTATGTTAAGCTAAGGATAGATAGCTTATTTAAAACGGCCGTTATACATCTAGATTCTAGATAGACTGTGACAGATAACTGTGAAAAATGAGATTGACGGTGAACCTCTAACTTGAGTAAATCACGTAAATAACTTACACAAAGTGACATACAAATCGCAAGTGAAAGACGTAGCTTGTAATGCACTCTAAAGAAATAAACCTGGCCTATTCACATCGGTAGTCTAACAGCAAGTTGGTCTATCAAGACGTACATATTATCTTAGGCGCATGATTTTTGTCAGATGAGAGATGCCTTAAATATGCTTTACTTATCCAATTCGTAGCAATAATAACCTAAATTATTCTTGTATCATAGTAGAGAAACTAATTGATCTGGTCTGATCGTAATATTTTATTTAATGTAACAGGATATTGGTCGTTCGTATAACTAGTCGATAAAGATCGGGGTTCCAATAATAATATACTATGGAAAAGATTGTATCGATGATGTATGGATCAGTATATTTCCTTCTCAATATCGTTGATTAAGATCTGAGCCACCATTACTTTTCTTTAAAAACATGTTTCAGTGTATTTTGAGTGTCTCATAATATTAGACATAAACTTATTATGCCTACTACTCGGCTAAGTCGTGTTAGTAAATCTCTTGTGGGGCGATGTATATGCTTTTACAACAAGTACCAGAAAATGATCAAAACAAAAGTATTACGATATTTAAAAGAATAGTTTAAAAACGTTTGTGTGCTAAAGGTTACAATAATATAAACGACATTCTTAATGATACCATAGATTGGTAATGGAGCGACAGCCCTCAGGCTACTAAATAATAAGTTTAATTGTACAATATTACTTTGTAAACATATTTTTTCGATGAAATAAAAAGCTTGCTGAGTTTGTTGCGCCCATTCTTATCAGTTCTGAGGCATTCGTTTTCGAATGGGTGGTAGTTTTTGACTTTCAATAAGTGATGTCACATCCTATTTCGAATAAAAATACTTTAATTTAAATATTATTATATCACTGAGTATGGAATAATTCATACACATAGAAGCTTCTAGTATATGAAGACTGTTTAGAAAATTCTTTTTTTTACTTCGCATAATATTTATATTCTACATAAACAAATAATTTATATTATTCTGCTTTACGATTCGCTTTTCTGTCCTTTCTTTCATTCTAAGAGTATCGTTTCCAGATTAGTTTCTCAATAAACCTTCTAAAGATGAAATTTCAGCTGATAAAAATTCCACCGAAATTGCTTTTGGGAAAAAACTCATTATACTAATTAAAATGTGAGATGAAATTTTCCCAAATATTTGAATTTTGTATTTGATCATTTTATTTTAATTTTGAAGCTGTGATATTGTTATGCAGTTAACATTTCATTAATTTATATACTATATTCCCAACTACTAAAATGTTATACCTTAGAAATCCTATTTATTATGTATTAATATTAAATAAATAAGTATACATTGAATTTTGGTGTGAGTTATTAATAAATACATAATATAAAAATATATATACAGGCAGTAGTTGACATAGTAGTTCGTATTCTTTTAAATTATAATGATTTATAAAGTTATTTAATTTTTCACTTATTATTTAGAATTATTACATTATTTAAAAATAAAAGACATAAAAGGCATTTACGATTTAAGAACTTTATTTCTCAGGAGAATATTACAATATTCACTTATAGAAAAAATATATTCTTATTACTATATAATAATATGTGAGCCGTGAGAATATAACAATATCTATAATATATCGATATTTTTTCTTGTTTAACTATAAATATTAACAAAGTAAGTAAAGTGGAAAAAAACAGTAAACACACATTAGATGAAACACCTCAAAAGATATAACTATACAAATTATAATTTAAAGAACATACATAAATAAGTTACCTACACTACACTAATGAATATCAACTAAAGACACAATACTGAATACAATAATATTAGTGAATTACGCGATCGAGCGGCGCGATGCGCATGCGCAGACCGTCACTCACAATTCGTAAATATTATAAAGTACTACACTACAGCAACAATTATTCATTAATTTATTTTTAAACCGTTAATATTTTTTTTATATTTTTAAATATTATAATTTTAAATATGTTCTTTTAATATTTTTTTAAAAGTATTTAAACTTTTGATTTCTTTAATATCTTTGGGGAGGCTGTTGTAAAGTTTCGCCCCTTCAAACATGATGTTCTCTTTTCCGTAATTAGTTCTAGGTGTTTTTATATAAATATTATTTGCTTGTCGAGTAATCCTTTTTTGTATTTGGAATGTTTTTGTAAATGTCACTTGTCACTTGAGGTATCTCTTTAGATAGAATTTTCCTAATAAGAACACACGTTTTATACTTATAGAGTTGAGAAATATTCATGATTTCGGTGTCTTGGTAAATTTTTGCGGATGGTGTTAAGAAATTATATCGGAACAGTGATTTAATAATTTTATTTTGTGCTATCTGTAGCGGTTGTAAATTTGTCTTTGACGCAGTTCCCCAAACTTCAATTAAATAATTTAAGTGACTATTTAAGTAACATATTTAAGTAAAAAGTACGAGTAAGTGGATTATGTAATATTTTCTCAAATATTTTTGATAAGATAGGAAGCACAGATATTGGACGGTAATTACTGGGATCCATTTTGTCACCGGAGTTGTAAATAGGAATGACTTTTGCTATTTTAAGGGAATTTGGAAATTTCCCTTCATTTAAGCATCATTATTGTCTCAAAATTAATTTCTTTAGAATTATTTTTACTATCATTTCTAACGCTCTTTCTAATTAATTAATAATTTCTAATACTTCGGACACAAACGGCGCCAAAGAGGGCAGAAGCGAAACAAGTAACTCTCCCAGCATTCTTTTTCTGCGTTCTTTTTAATAAAAAATTCTATATTGTCCTGTCATTGTTATTGCTATAAAAAATCATATTCTAATCCCAGGCTGTCCGATCACTTAGAAATGCAGCTGTGGAGTAGTAGGATTTACGACAGAGCCATTTTTTAATAAAATACTTAAATTAAAATAAAATTAAAATATTTATAGATACTGCCTGACCAGTGGCTGGCACTTTATAATAAAAGTGTATATATTTACCCTTAAGGCTATTATATTTTTATATTTGAAAGGGCGGTTTAATTTTGCACATGTTCTTAGAATATTTCTCATAAAAGGAATAGTAATATAGCTAAATGACTTCATCAATTTATTAGATACTAGTAAGTCATACAATAGCTGTATAGCTTTATAAGAATAACCTCAATACAATACACAATCCAATCAATATATTATTTATCGTAAATATTTTACTTATTTAAGTTGACATTACACCGTAAATATAATTAGCAAGAACTGGTTTTAAGTCTCTTGACAGAGAAAAACACGATAGTCTTCCTGGTGCAGAGGCATATTACCTCAGAACATTTAACTTTACATAGTTTATATGTATACATTATTATGTACATATACGTAAAATTTTAATGATAAAATAAATTTATTTTTCACCTATAACACGTGTAAACTTACTAATTTATATGAAATATAATTATTATTAGGTTTAGCATTTACATCAAATCAAATCAAAATTTCGTTATTCCTTTATTGATATATACGTCCATACAAATGACATATAAATTCGTTTCCTGCATTTCTGAGAACATAGAAATATTGTTACAATGTCATAATTTTAGTAAATATTTTGCGTTCCGGCCATTTTGGATTTTACAAATAATCTCAATGTTTGGAGTTACTCCTTAAGAATCGATTTTCATATAAGGTGCCCGGTATGAGAAAAATATGGAGAGTAAAACCTACTCGTCAGATGGCATAGTAACGTTTTTGGTGCGCATCATTTCTCGCGCACCTTTCACTTTCTTGTATTTTGAAGCTTTATTATATTATTGAAATTGATTTATTATTATACTTTTATAAAGTTAAGTGAAAATTCTATAAATTATGGAAGAAAGTGGTGTAAATAATAGTGCCGGAAAATCTGATAAGCACGTTACCCACGTGCTAAGTGCTAAGTAAGTTACAATTCGTACATTAATATGACTGTAGTATTGTATATAATATAAACATGTGTGCTTTGTATTTATTAAATATTGAATTATCAATATAGTTCATACAAATTTATATGAGCTAATAAAAGCACATAATTAAATGTTTAATTTAATATGGAGAGTATATATAGCTTATTTCACGCCAAATAGATAATTTGTAACCTAACCTATTATTTTATTTTTTAATATCTATATTTTTTTTAAAGTTACTATGTTTTATTTTCTATTAACTATTTTTGTAGTTATAGTTATGATAATTATTGAATCGATAATATAATCCGAAAAATTTTTCTTTCATCGATTTTCAAATCAAAACGATTCTAACGAAGTTTCATTTCAAAATTAAACAGTTAATATAATACCGCTCTATATATTTTAAAAGAGTAAACTCTTTTTATATTATGCTTAATACTGATATTATGGAAGCAAAATATAAAAAAATCATTACCTGTTCTAATATTATATTTTCTTATTGTCTGTTTCATGCATAGATGCATACTTCTATCATTAATAATAATCCAATCTGGTCTTCAAGTTGTCCAGCGACCACAAACTAGCGAATCGACTTAACTTATATGGTTCTATCGGATTATAGCTTTGTTGCTTGTTGACATTACTTATAAGATGCTACGGCCAGATGCTTTTCGCAATATATTATGATATCAAGGAAGTATCTATGCAGACGTTATGACGTGTTAGATACTATTAATACATTAATAACATTATTTTTTCAAGACTATGCTCTGAGCACAACAACCGGAGTGCTTAACATAATATAATCTTTATTTATTTTCTACAGCCTTCAACAAAAGTGCCCAAAAATGCTTTTTATCCGTATAATTGAATTTAGATATTGTAAATAAAATGTCAAGAGTTAATTTCTCCATGTAATCATGTTATTGAGTATTGTTAAGATAGTAACTATAAACATTGTTTTGTTTTGAATGAACTATAATAATATCAAGACTGATAAAGAATTAATTTGAAACATAAGTAATTTAACGGGCTGTAAGACAATTTATATGTATATAATAAAAGAAATCGTTTAACTTCACTCATTGTATTATATTTTCATGGTAGTTGATACGCTCTAGCCATTACAATGCAGTGCCATTCACCGCGCTTGCGGTTGTAACCTTGAGTCATAGATATAGAGTCGTAGTAGCTCCGTAGATTCAATAGCTACGGCGCCGTCGTAGTACCCACGAAACTAGCATAATGTACAAAGAAGTCTCCAACTACTAGATTTATTATTTATCATTATAAAACTGCATTAATTGATAACAAGGACAACCAAAATCATTCTAAGGTAAATTTTTTAAAGTGAAACTTCTTTGCGCGCTTTGTCAACGCGAGGGAGAGAGCGATTGATACCAAATGAGAAAGATTGAGAAAGGGCGAACGTAGCATAAAGTACATAGCGTCGCGAGGAAATAGAACATCTTCCCTACTAGCGTTTTATCATGCAGGTTAAGCGCGCGGCCGTTAGTAAGTAGAACATTTTGCCTACTAGTGTTGTATCGTATAGATTAAGCACGCGGCCGCTAATAAGTAGAACATCTTCCCTACTAGCGTTGTATTGTGCAACTACGCAGAAGTTTGTCAGCAAGTGATTAGCATATTTCACCTTTGTTTCTTATTTTGCTGTCATTATATTTTCTTATTTATATTATAATCCGAATCTTTTATTTTGTAGGATATTAATAGTTATGTATACTATTGTAAATTTACTTTTTCACATTGTACAATAGTCAAATAGACTTCAGAGTCAGATTATTCAAGTTGAAATATTCAGTTACTGAAATGTTGTTACAAGTGACGCCCAAGCCAGCTTTCTCTCTACTGGGACACAAATAGTTTATAATGTCCTCTTTCAGATGCAAATAACTAAGATAGCAGAGAGATTTCACCTTTGTGACACTGTATTCTCTGTTCAAAGAATTGTCAATTCCACCTTTACATATCGATCACGGAATATCTGTGGTATCGCTGAAAATAGAAGAACATATCGAATTAATAACAAGAATATATCGAAAAACCATGTAAACAGTTTTTCATAATATAGGTGTTCTTTTTGTAATAAGGGTCATAAGCATTATGGAGGGTTAAACGGACATCCTCATTTGAAGAAAAGGAAAGAACCTTTACAATGAACTGTACAAGAATACGTGTTAGAGATGCGTTGCTGGCCTATCAGTTGAGAGTATGCTATTTATTTAAATATAGTATACTAGCGGACCCTACAGACGTTGTACTGTACATAATAAAATATTTTTTATGTATTTGTCAAAAGTTTTCATAACATCAAGAATTATTTTGTGACGTATGCTCCTTGTTGTTATAATGAAATTGTTTCACAGCAGAACTGTTGAACCGTGCGTCAATAAATTCTCTCACAGAAAATATGTCCACAAATATTGGAAATGAAAATAATTATGGGTGCCAAATAGCAATAAAAAGTATCCTATCTCTCAAGTTGGACCTAACTTCATTTCATGAAGTAATCCCCATTTAAATCCGTTCATTAGTTTAGGAGTCCATCGCGGACAAACAAAGTGTCATGTTATTTATATATATTAAGATATATGTGTAGTATTTACTACAGCCAGCAAAATACACTGTGCATGAGCCAGAAGTTTCTAATGGCACGTCGCAGAATGCCAGACATCAATGCAAACCAAACACCATTAAAAATACTCAAGAAACAAACAAATAAAAATTCAAAACATTCTAAGATACAATAATATAAAACGTATTATTCTCATTGACCTAAAAATGTACTGAATCTGAAATATAATTAATTTCGACTATATTAGCGCCTATTTTATTCAATTTTTTTTATGAAAATAAGGGATGAGACGAGCAGGACGTTCAGCTGATGGTAATTGATACACCCTACCCATTACAATGCAGTCCCACTCAGAATTCTTGGAAAACCCAAAAATTCTGTACAGCACTACAAATGCCCTCGTCACCTTGAAAAATAAGATGTTAAGTCACTTCACAAGTAATTTCACAAGCTACCGCGTCAAATATAATACTGTTTACACATTACTGTGCAAAGGAGCGTCCCACTAGTAAATATAATATATATCCCATATCTATATAATGATATATACATCCACCGTGCATATGTTCATCTCACATTTTGGTTCCATATTCAACAGAGCGGAACACTCCCCGTGATAAATGTAGTGGAAGACCAACTATGAAGCGACATCTCTACTCAACACTAAGTCGGTGATAAATAGGGCATGAAGTAAAGGTTACAGGTAATAAGGTGGAGGTATATTATGTTACATCCCACACAAAGTAATCTGATTAAAATAAACGTACATTATTTTATGCAAAAAGATAGACTTAAGACAATAAAGTGAAAGGGAAAAATGAACGAGAGGAAGTTAGCAAAGAAAACGCGAAGGGTATCACGGGCGACTGGGACATTGGAAAATGGTTCTAAATTATTGTCCTATAGTGGTAATAGTACTACTGTACATATCTGATGTTTTATTTATCAATACTGAAACGAGAGTGGGACAGGGATTGGAAATAATACTCCGCTTATAGGAACGAGTCATTATTTGGCTTCACTTTTTCTGAACTTGCACTTCTCCGGTCTGCCGCTGTTCCGCTTCTGGGCGGCGGTACCTTCAACGCGTCACACCGTACCGAACACTAAGTCTCTTCTATCTTCTTCTTCACCTTCACTTGGCACTTTTTACTACTTCTTCTTTTCTTCTTCTTCTTCCTTAACACTTTCGAATCAGAACTAGAACTGCCGTAGGCCACGGTTAGTACGGCATATATACCCCCGGATTTGTTCTATTTTCAAAATGATTCACCCATTCCATCTTTAAATTTAAATTATACTACAAATTTTCTTTTAACTATTGTTATCCTGCTTACACATTTTCCATCCTCTTTACTCTGTTCGATTTGATCTTGAACTTACTAGAAATTTCCATTAAATTTACAAAACCCAATAAATTCCATACACTGGTAGGTGTATCGAACCCGGGTCTACAGCGTCTAAAGTTAACACTTTTCCGCTAAGCTATGAGTATTGCTGACGGAGCTGTTGAAATTATCAATGTCTCGAAGTTTGACAAGTCTCGTCATAAACGTCGAAGTTTTGATACGCGACAATACCATAGAAGCTTATGCATTAATAAGCTCGTACAAAGTATCGTTACCTTTAAAATTACGGTTCATAATACGGTATGACCGTTCATAATTTTAAAGCGGCTGGGTTTTGGTGGTTTATTTTTGCTTTTTGTTATTGATCTTAAACAGGTTTTTATTAGAGTATAAATTATAACAGACTAAAATATAGTCTATTATATTTTAATCTCTAATTTCTCGTTAATCTCTATAATATTTTAATCTTATTATTAATATTATATATACTTATGTTAGTTTGTAAGGCTTTCAAGCCTTAACTATTCAACCAATCATGAAACCCACACACACATTTTCAATATAGGCACAAGTTATATGGGCATCAAGAAAAAACTTAAGATACATTTTGAATTAAATATTTTAAGTCTGAAGTTGTAGAAGCTAGTCTTAGCTTTACATTGACCTGTTAATATGTGAAGTATGTATGTTGCTGTAAGGATAAAAAATAAAAATACTTATATTTCTGTAATGTACATAATATTAGCAGTTCAAGCAAATCCAAAAGTGAAAGCACAATATTATCTAAGAAAAGAAAATGAGACAAAATTTTAAAAAGGTCCCGTTTATGTTAAATTAAGTTTACTTTTGGGTCATTTCGCCAATTTACTTCTGTGTTTTCCGGTTCTTATTTACATACTCCAACTTAAGGTTGGTCACTTTATAAACAAACTACGAATAACATTAACTTACAAAAAGGACAACGGTGGCTTACTTAAGGGGTTCTGGTTAACAACCTAAATAGAATACAAGTAATGAGGGTCTATGCTTTTGTTACGAGAGGTATAGTTTCATAACACACAGTCTTGTAACCTACATGTTTGTTTGCGTCCGATTTTATCTCTCATTAAGTTTTATCTGGAATCACCAACAGTTTGAAATTTTGAGACGATTAAAGGGAGTTTTGTTTAAAAGTGGTGATACGACAAATGGGTTAAGTCTTCAGGATGTTTTGCATTCTGCGACCCGCGCAAAAATTCGTATAAATGTCTGACTATTGTAGGATTGATACCCACTGGTAACATTGCATATGATTGCACGTTTATGTATATTCTTCTTTCGATCTTCTATCGATTTTATTGTGGCTATTAAAAATTCCAATATGAAATGAACGATCGTTCATTTCGTACAAGTTCGAATAAAACAATATTTGACTGCACGAGAGTTAATGGTTTAATGGACTTAATGGTTTATTGGGCGGGAGCTATCACCTGCTATTAACTTAGGCCAATACGTTACATAAAAAATTAAAAGTCCACACAAACCTGTATGTAGAGAAAGGGTTTGTCAAGAGTGAAGGTTTCTTATAATTACGAGTATGTCATCCATAACACAAAATGTAAAAGTTAGTCTTAATGAGTGATTACGACAAGTTTACATAAAATTACATATTTAATAATTTTCTCTCTATCTCTTTATTTACAATCATTATTAAGTAACTTCTAAATCAGTCATGGAAGAGCCTGACGTTCGATGGCTAGATTCTACCAGCAAGACAAATTTTCGGAAGAATATAATAATAATTCATATATGTAAACTAGCCAAGTTAGAGCTTATGTTCAATAGATAATCCTAAGATATAACAAGAAATAATATTCAAAGTAATTTAATTTTTATCTAGACTTAGCACCCATTTAGACCTCACTTCAAGTCAACGACCAAGGCATATTTGATAGATTTTAACTTGATCCTTATTTCACTTATATTTTTTATGATATTTTAATTTTACTAAAAAAAAATATGTTTCACAGATAATCCAATTAGTGTATCCGTAACTTCATTTGCATTGAGTTTGAAACTGCTTACTCACTACATTTTGTATAAAAAATATTTTATGTGTTAATGATTATTAGAATGAACTGCATATTATAATTCTTTCTAGAGTTTGACTTATTTTTTTTTTTAAATCAGGTATAGTGAGAAACAGAACTTAATTGACATCAGTTCCCGATTACAGTTGCAAGTTAATGCTATTAATTAATGATAATTCATCTGATTGCTGGATAAAAAACTTACTTACTAAGTAACCACTTTAAAATAAAAACCTAAAAGTATGGCAGAAAACTGAGATTTGCTTTACTTATCTAAATCAATTTGTACAGTTAGTATTAACTTAGTTATATTTTTGCTTTGTTAAGTAAGTATGGGGTAAACTTAAAGCTTTTATTAAATTAATGTATTGAATTAATAATAACCACATATTTTTGTTTGGACTTATCTTAAGTACCGGGTTCTAATGACAACTAGTACTTCTAAAGACTAAAATACCGACACCCTCAACACTAATGATATAGTATGATAAAACACTTTACGAACCACTTGAATAGAATATTATTCAATAATTTCACTAGAATCCCAATTATATACATAGTAATACTAATTAATGGTTTAACCAGGTGACCAGGTGACCAGCAGCCAGCACGTACGACACTTTCGACTGCCCCAACAAGAAGTGCCCAATAGCTGAGAGCAATTCGTAACAGTTACCCTACTACCAATCTTAATAATACGAAACTACCAACTTCATAATAAAGTGACGTCACTAAGATTTTGCATGTGATTATATAATATTGCAAGTACTAAATATAATAACTAAAACAAGATAATATTAACAGGTTACAACTTATTCTATTAATATTATCATAACTGAATGTTGGTACTAATTGGAATATCAAACAACCATAACAAAAGGTATTATTTAATACAAAGTCACCAAAATATTTTGTAAATCTAGGTCATATTGTAAGCCAGCACGTATTATCCGGCTGACGTCATACATCATCTAACAAGCCTGCTTCTGAATCGATTGTATCAGTTTCATGTTCTCAATGCTCGCTGAATATTGCTTACAAATTCTGTCTCAATTCAACGCCAATTTCAATACGTCAACATTCACATAAAAACATGTATAACTTAACTATATGTTTTTTTTTGTTATATTTTTATGTATTAACTACTCAATCGATAATAACGAAATTTCGAAAAGATGTTGCCCCGGATGAAAATGATATAATATACAATTTAACGCTGTTATTACAAGATTGTATAACAAATTAACTTCGCCAAGAATAACCTATAAATATACCGTGAAAGAACTTGTTATTTCAATTTATATATATTTGGTTGGTTTTATTAATGGCACATGTGCAACCAAAGACCATTGCCAAAAATGTAAGGCGTGGAGAGAAATATTCACAATTAATTAAGGACTTGATGGATTACGCACTTAAAACTATTGCGCATTCCATTGTCAATATAAAAGTTGCTGATTTGTTTAAGGTTAGCCATGTATTTACTTATTCCTACAAGGGTTTCCGAAATTATTTTATATATTATTTAAAATAAATATTCAACATGTCCTTCATTCTGTGTTAATGTACTTAGACAAAAACTGCGAGGCCACCAACGGTAAGTAAGTAAAAACTGCCATCGCGGTCATTTTAGGCAGAGTCTATGTCTGATAGACAATATATAATATTTAATAAAATATAAGCTTAAAAATACATAAATTTATTAATTAAACTAACATTAATATTGTACAATGCATGGAAAGGTTTCAACCTACTGGGATTCGCACCATTTTATTCCCAGCTTCGAGGTTATACTAATTACCAGGTATTACCAGTGGGAGGCTCCTTTAGACAGAAAGCCGGCTAGATTATGGGTACCACAATGGTGCCTATTTCTGCTGTGAAGCAGTGTTTCTATCTGAAAGGCACCGTAGCTAGTGAAATTACTGGGCAAATGAGACTTAACATTTTGTCTCAAGGAGCGCAATTGTAGCGCCGCTCATAATTTTTGGGTTTTTCAAGAATCCTGAGCGGCACTGCATTGTAATGGGTAGGGCGTATCAATTACCATCCGCTGATTGTCCTGCTCGTATCGTTCCTTATTATCATAAAAAAATGGTTATGAGGTTGTCATTATAACAACCCATAAAACAACTCCGATTCAATTCATTTTGTATGGAATCACAATATGCACTAAACACTACTTCAACAGTCAATATTCACAATTTATGATGGAAAGTCGACAGTGGACCCTTCATATTTCTCACGCCAAACACATCAATATTCAAATGCACCTAAAACCATTTGAACCAAGCTTTATGACGCTGGTTATTTTTCACGGTGAGAATATTGTAGGGAAGGCCGTACGGACGGTATTTTCGTTTGAACTTAAATATTTCACAGACCGATATCTGAATATTTTATACGAGCGGAAAAGGTTTTATGTCGAGTTTTTGTCGAATCGAGATATGTAATGCTAGAACGCACGAGTGTTTATATTTTGCACGACTGTAATAGTTTTACAACAACTGCCTATTTTTAAAACGATAAGTATAGATATTTACTTTTATTAACTGCTAATATTCTTTGTATAGTATCTCCATACTTCCTATTTGTAGTTTCACTATTATATTGCGTGTGTAACTTAATATTGAGTTACCTGTAAGCCCAGTGGCTTGTGAACCTCATCTCTCGCTAGGGGTAACAGGTTCGAATTCACTGCAGGTTGAACCGTTGACTATCACCACGGAGCCCTCGGTTCGATCCTCGCCCTCTACGTACCAATGTGTTTTCCGTTTTTAAATTGATTTGTACGTTTATTCGATGCTTTATAAAGTCAGCAACACTCCTGCGATTCCTCTGGTGTAATAAGACAGTATGGAGCGCAGTGATCACCTACCATAATGTGACTGTATGCTTCGTTGTATGTGTGTGCTCGTTTGTCCTCCTGTTCCATAAAAAAAGGTGCTAACTTTTATGTGTGTATAATGTTTGTTTCAGAGTCATAATCATAGTAAAAATGTATTTATGTTTTTTGAAGGACTTATAATGTATTAAACATACCATTGTCCAGTATATGCTATATGTATAGCACTGACTGTGTAGGGCTAACTTGACTACATAATTCATTCAATTTAATATTTTTTACAAAAAATATTTTTTTAAACGCATTCAAGCCATATTCTATCACACTTTCGGATGGGTTTTTCTAAGAAAAAAAAAATAATTTAACAAAAATTCTATGTAGAGTCACATTGTTATATTGTAATTTATTTCAAGAAAGAGCCTTTTGAACTTAAAGGAACATAATATACAAAATTAACATGGAATTTCCTGAACCAAATAACTAATTAAAACGCGGGCAATCTTACTGAAGTGATGAGGAAAGCCCAACAGCAACAAAATTATCTGACATAGGATCGTTGATGAGGGGCTGATTAAAATTTTAATTTATTTAATTTACAAATGAACATAATTCTACTTAAATCTTCCACACATTATTATTTTGTTTCTGACATAAAATCAAAATTAAAAAAAAAATAATTAACAAAAACTATTCCAAAACTATAACGACACGATATGCATTAAACAGTAAAAAAAATTGCATATTTTTGTACAATCTATTTCTAGTAACATTTTTTTGAAGAGGAGGATTTACGTATTGAAGACCCCGAAACGGGGCCCATATGTCGGACTCGGGTGACCGCTACCGACTAAAAACCTCCTCTATGCTGTCAGCCCTGAAGGCTTTTACAGCGACATAGGACTCGGGCCGTGGAGGCTGCAAAGACTACGCAATTTATATGCTCTGCTCGGATATTATAGGCTATGCTCGGATTTTATGCTTTTATTTCTCTGCGAGAATTAATCAGAAATGAGCAGATTCGGAGGAGAACCAAAGTTATCGTCATAGCCCAGATGGCTGCGAAACTGAAGTGGCAGTTTGCAGGAAACATAGCTCGACAGACAGATGGCTGTTGGGGCAGTAAAGTCCTCGAATGGTGACCATGTACTGGTAGACAAAGTGTTGGTAGGCCCCCCACAAGATGGACCAACGATATGGTCAAGATCGCCGGAATAGGTTGAATGAGGGCAGCGCAGGACCGATCGTCATGGCGATCTTTGAGGGAGGCCTTTGTCCAGCAGTGGACGTCTACCGGCTGAAATGATATTATTATAAGGTATTCGTCCATTTATCGTGCAAATATTTATAGCAAAATTAAGACTTTTATGGTTTTCTCATGAAACCCAGCCATGTCAGTCTGGATAATGGCACCACATGGGAAGCAGCAGCTTTCAAATAAAAAAAGAATTATCATAATCGGTTCACCCAGTCGAAAGTTCTGAGGTAACAAACATAAAAAGAATAACGACGAATTGAGAACCTCCTCTTTTTTTGAAGTCGGTTAAAATCAAATTAGAAAAGATGTCTTTGTTTAGTAGATGTCTCATCCTAAGCTTGTTCCGAGATTAAAATAAACTAAGATTTAAAAAAAAAATATTCAGACAACAATATTATTAATAAGAAAGAGATTATATATTTAGTATCCACTAGTTTGAATCAGTTAGTTAATAACATAAAATCTTAATTTATCTGTAAAGCAATGTACAATGAGTGCCAGAGTACGATATATTAACCACAATTAATATAAAGACCTGTGATATCAAAATTTTCTAGGCAAAAATGTCCTCAATTATAATTTATTACAGCAGTTTAATCCTGAAATTATTATTAATTTTTATTATAAAACCCTTGTTTTAAACACTTGCCTAGAATTCAAAAGAGGTTTACATACATCCATACACATACACACACACACACACACATACACAAACACACACGCACACGCGCACGCACGCACGCCCGCACGCACACATACATACAGACGTACGGACACCATTACGGGAATATTCAGGGAAGCTTCCTAGGACCTTAAAACGTCGAGATATGATGCAAGCTCGATTTTAGATTTTTTCGCTTAAACGCGGTAAAACCAATAACTTCCCAAATTATTATATTTAAATTTTCAAAAAACACTTTAGTACACCCACCCCAGTATCAGCTCGATCCATTTGACCGCGTGCAACGCAGAGCAGCTCGAATTGTCGGGGACCTAGCGCTCTGTGAACGGCTGGATCACTTGGCGTTGCGTAGAGACGTCGCTTCATTGTGTGTCTTCTACCGCAATTATCACGGGGAGTGCTCCGAAGAGCTGTTTAACCTGATTCCTGCCGCCGAATTCCACCTTCGCACGACACGCCATAATATAGGATATCATCTCCACCATCTGGATGTATGGCGGTCCTCCACTGTGCGCTTTTCAAGGAGCTTTCTCCCACGTACTACAAAGCTGTGTAATGTGTATGTGTATTGAGGCACCTATTACTCAATAGCGTTAGTGGTTGTTTTTAAAATCATTTACCTTTTTTGGTTTTTATTTTACTGGTGTAAGTTATGACGTATGAGTTTCGAGAATGAAGCTGCAAGTAATGATAAGAGTGGTGATGAGTATGTTCATATTTTATTAATGTACAAACTTGCTTAGAATATTGAATTTCTGAAATAGCTTTTTGTTCAAAGTGTAAATGATATTCAGTATAAATGACTACAAACTGTTTGTTTATAAATCTCTCATTACTGTAAAAAAAAGCGGAGATATCGAGCGACTGCTCCTATTGTGTACCAAACTGCCTGATCTTAACAACAAAAGACACTGAAGACAAAAGTGATAATATTACAATTTGTGAAAAGGAAACATAATAACAACAGCTAGATTTCAGATATCTGGCTTACTATTTCTATAAATGATAAAACAAATTTATTATTAGGTATAATATATTGTTTTAAGACAATACAACCGGCAATTGTTTTTTAACTTGTTTATTTTGTATTGGAATTATAGCTCATGCGTCACCGAATATTATATAATACTTAGTCTGGCTATGTTTTAAAAATAAAAATAAAATAAAAGGTGCTCTATCAGATAAATTGGGAATAAAACCATTTACGATAGTAAGAAAATTATGTGCAGTTATATTCTGTATGTTTGAAATAATTATCATACCATACTTAAGAATATTTTTGAACATTTTGTCGATTATCGACTTTCAGTTGTTTTTTCATTCAGCTCAGACAAGAAAGACGGATACTTAAAAAATTCGTGTAATTTTTGCATACGAGTTCCGGCACGGAACTAACGCAGCAGAAACAGCTCGCAATATCAATGTTGTGTTTGGGGAAGGGACTGCTAATGAACGCACCGTCCGGTTTTAGTTTAAACACTTTCGTGATGGAAACTTTAATTTGAAGAACGAACTACGTGGAAAGCCACCCACACAGGTGAATAACAATGAATTGAAAGAGATTGTGGGAGCCGATCCGAACCAAAGTACCCAGAAATTAGCGGTTTGGTTTAACGTTACCTTACTAACAATATTGACTCATTTGCGTCAAATAATTAAAATAAAAAAATATGAAAAATGGGTGCCTCATGATTCGACTGATCTGCAGAAAGAAACACGTGCTGAAACTTGTGTTGCCTTGTTGAATCGATATATAAATGAAGGAATATTGGATTGAATTGTGACATGTGAGATGAAAAGTGGATTCTTTACGGTAACCGTAAGCGAAAAATGGAATGGCTGACCCCAGGTCAAACGCCGCAACAGTATCCTAAAGCAAAGCTTACTAATAAAAAAGTAATGGTAACTGTTAGGTGGTCTCAGCATGGTGTTATTCACTATATCTTTCTCCGATCTGGTCAAGCAATAACGGAAGATGTCTACTGCACCGAACTCCGAACAATGATAGCAAAACTAGTAGTGAAACAGCCCCGACTCATAAGTCGATCTTCACCATTATTGCTCCATGATAACGCGAGATCTCATACAGCACGAGACATCCGTTTTTACTCTACAGGAACTGCAAACTTAGAAACCATTCGTCACCCTCCGTATTCGCCAGACCTTGCTTCAACGGACGTCCATTTTTTTTCATAATTTGGACAATTTTTTACGTGATAAAAAGTTTTCTTCTCAGGAGGCAGTACAAAATACTTTCACAGTGTGTTGAATCTAGATCACCACAGTTCAATCGCAAAGGCAAAAATTATAAAAACATTTAATAATTATGCTAAATTAAAAAAAATACGAATTTAATTTTTTCAATACAAATTGGCAATTCATACTTTAACCCACACATATTTATTTACCATAGGGAATGACAATAACATAACATATTGTTACAACACAAATTGTTAAATGTCATGTAGTTGCATTAGCTAAAGAGGTTTTGAGATGGGGAGAAGAACTGATAAGAAACTCCCAGCCTATCTCTTAAATTGTATTATAAAAATAAAATGACTTGGCTTACTTATACTATACAATTTTACAAGGAATGCACAGAACTAGTCAAGAACATATAATTATTTTACAGTTAATGATTAGGTTCTACATAATCTTGTAACATAGACGTTTTTGTCAAGGTGGCCTTTATAATTTTTCTTAAATTTGAACTCAGTGAATCCTATAAGATGTATACCCTAGTAGTATATAATGCTTGAGATAAATTCTACAGTTGTCCACAATTTCCAATTATTATCAATATATTATTTAGATTATCGCAGCTCACCAAACAATCCGTATTAAATGGAAGTTTGCAGAGAAACGTTATAAAGACCAACGATTTCAAGCCGCTTATATCTCTTGTTTGTTTAGAATGTTTCACAGCCATTTCTATGAGTTTCTGTGATAAAACAAAATTAATTTGTATAAGTTGTTTAGAATCTCGTTGCTTATTGAGTCAGTATACCGTATCAATTATTATTTATTAATGTTTTTTCTAAATAATGTTTACTTTTCAATTAGACAAATTTTCTCCCTTTTATAATACTCTGAATGCAGTTCATTCATGAAACTTAATTTAATTATAGATATGGAGTCTTAATAATTAACCAAAACATTTGCTTGTGTGTTACCCTTCCTTGCATGGGTTTCTTTATTTACGAATGCTATATTCTACTAGTTACTACTACAAAGTATCCAATACAATGATGGACCTATTTAGTTATTGCTGACATTGGACACAACCCGTCATCTAAGTGCAACTAAACTCGAAAATGAAATCATTTCCAAAAGAAAAATCAATTAATCGAAAAATTTCAACTAACGACTGATTACCATTTTCATTTATTTATATAAAGTATTTTTTAATTTCTCGCTCTTGGCCTTACATCGTTTATACATCTAGATTGACAATGACAGCTGTAAAAACATTGAGTTTAGAGTTAACCTCTATTTTGAGCAATGCACGCACACACACAAATTGTCATACAAATCGCGAGTGTAAGACGTAGCTTATCACGCACTCTAAAGTATTAAATCTGGCCTGTTTTTATCGGTTGTCTTATAGCAAGAGACTCAATCTAGACGCATTTAAATTGCATAATTTTTTGCATTTCAATAACCATTAAATGGAATATGTTGGTAATCTGTTTTAGTAATTCATCTTGAGGTGGAAGATATATGAGTAGTGACTCATAACCTAGTGAGGTTTCGGAAACATATTTCTTCTGTTTGAGATGGTGAGTTTGGGTTGATATAAAGTTACAAAAGATAGCTCATAAGCTAAGACTCAGTACCAATTTCCGATACTCCAAGACTACAATTATGTTATCTAACATAATTGTAAACTTATTATCTAATAAACTAATTTGTGACTTATTCTTAATTCTTAATTTGTGACTACGTTATTTTTTAATTCGACGGAGAACTACTTTTATTATATAAATAATATATTATGATTAACGATATTCAGAGATCACTCTCTGCTTCTTGGCCAAACAATGACCTCCAACCATATTATGAAATCTGTGACATTTCGTTATAAATATAATTTTTTGAGTCCATATCAAAGTAATCTGAGGTAGCTTTTGCTAAAATACAGAATATTTAACCCTCAAAACTCAGTAAAACAACACTTAAAAAAAAACAAAATAACAACCGATTTCAAAAACACTATTCCAAAACATAGATATAATATGCACTAAAAGTATGAAAATAATTGCGTAATTTTATGCAATATAATTAATTTATCTAATTCTACTAACGATTATTGTTATTTTTGCAATGGGACCACATGGAATGTAACAGTTTCAAATCAGTCCGAAGTTTTGAGCTAACAAACATAAAAAAACATACCCACGAAATGAGGATCTTTTTTAAAGACGGTAAAAATGACAGACATGGAGCAACAAAGTGAAAGCATCGCATGCTGAAGGCTACAAGGTCGCTTGGCCAGAACAAACTTTTTACATTTATCCTTTTCATACTGCATATCTCTCTAGCTGCAATCTGCAAAGCAACTATAATGCGCTTTAACGTTTAATCTGTTAAAACAAGTGTGGTTTTATTTTTACCTTTATAGCAGCAGGAGTATTTATTACATATTTTATTTTAACTTGCTGTTCTTTTAAGTACATATACATAGTTAAAATGTATTTTATAGCTTATCCTTATTATTTCGAAGTTATTTTAATGTGTCTATTGATTTATCTTAACCATGACACTTACTATTCTGTTGCTCTATATATGTAAGAAAATGTTCGCGGTCGATCATCAAAATTCTAAAATGTTTATTTTTTTAATCACTGATCTGTAGTAAACGATCTGTAGTGGAGATTAACAAGTTTGTGTTCATCATTTATTACTAAACAACACTTAAACATGTAAGATAAAACAAAAATGAGCAAATCTGAGCAAAAAATGAATTTTCGGAGTTTTCAAGAATCTTTAGCGGTACTTGATTGTAATAGGCAGGGCGTATCAATTTCCATCAGCTGAACGTTTTTCTCGCCTGGACCCTTATTGCCATAAAAAATATCGAAAATAACAACTAAATTGTAAATGTTACAATTAAATGAACATTTATCCTAAGATAATTTATACGCTAGATATACTGTGACAGCTGTGAAAACGTCGAAATAAATTGAGGTTGACAACCTTTACTTTGAGCAATTCACGCACACTAACACAAAGTGACGTACAAATCGCGAATGTAAGACGTAGATTGTCATGCACACTAAAGTAATAAACCTAGCCTGTTTTCACTGTCTAGCAGCAAGAGGGTCTACTTAGACGTATAAATTATCTAAGCATTTATATTTATAACCCTAATGTTAACGTCAAGATTGCACTGACTAGAACCATACCCTTATACCCTTTATCCCACAATCTCATAAACTTGTGACATTAATCCAACTCTGACAGCTTTTCAGTATACAGCTTATGTTAACGTCAACATTTTGACGTATTCCGGTTGCTTTCAACAATATACGGGTAACTTTTATGCGGGTTTTTCTATTGTAAGTTGAATGTTCAATCGCTATAGCAGTAAACGAATGCATTAAGGCTACCTTACTGCAATATATTTTAGTATAATGTTATTGTAGTTAATAAGAATAATTTACATTTCATAAAATTCTATTTGGTAAATTAAGTTTGAAGAAGCCAGATATAAATGTATCCTTGACGGATTTCAATTAGAATTCTCATGAGATGCTCCACTCATATTATTAAGAGAAGAAAGAAAATGTAAAAAAGTGAAGTTTTGCTAATTAAAAACATTAATTGACAATAAAGTGTTAAATAAATAATACTTCAAATATATGGTGCAAGATTACTTCCTTCCTGAGTTTTTTTTTTATGAAAATAAGGGACGAGACGAGCAGGATGTTCAGCTGATGGCAATTGATACGCCTTGTCTATGACAATGCAGTGCCGTTCAGAATTCCTGAAAAACCCAAAAATACTGAGCAGCACTACAACTGCGCTCATCACCTTGAGACATAAGATGTTGTCTCACTTGCCCAGTAACTTCACTAGCTACGGCGCCCTTCAGACCGAAAAGGTCATGATTCACGGCAAAAATAGGCGCCGTTGTGGTGTACCTATAAACTAGCCGGCATCATGTGCAAAGTAGCCACCCACTAGTGCCACTTATGCCCTGTTTTTGTTAAGATTAAATATTTTCAACATTATTTGAAATCGAACTAACTTTCTCTTTTTGAATAAATTTAAACGCAGTCTGTTTATATTGCCGTACTTACAAAACCATTAAATAACAAAATTTACAGGTATCGCCTTTAATCTTGCTAAACGGAAGGTAAACCCATGCTCTTGGGAAATCACTCGATCTTCCGAAAGCGGAACAGAAATAGCCAGACATTGGCCTTAACGACATCAATTTATCTGGAAACAGCGTGCATTCATTACAATAAAAAGAGATACAGGTTCCAATAAAAGAAAATAACATCATACATCATTTAAACTAAGAAATTTATTCAATAAAAACAATGCTAAGAAAATATTTACAATTCTATGATTATATTACATTAAAACTATCATTACGGAAAAGTATACCAAGAATACTATCAGTATTTTCAAGTTTGGTCGCTAAGCTGGTCTGTTGACCAAAAAAGGTGCCAGCGATTGAGTTTCCAGTAGTCTTATTGATAAGCACGTAGATAGCACTTTGTACATTCTCGGCGCCTCTGAGCCCCACTGACCAAATGTCTCGACACCAAGCTCCACAAATATGTAAGACTAAGATAAATAGCTATATAATATTAATAGCTAGCATACAAACATACTAGTGGTCGCTTTTGAGTTCGAACAGTTTTAATTCATTTACATATCAAGCTGATTTCTTTTTTGCTTTCAATCTCATCGGTTTTACTTTTTTACTAACTCGAAACCCAAATTGAATGTATAGGTTACTCCTTATCAGAATCATCCCAGCCAATAAAAGCCAGACTATAAAATATTTTTAATGGATTTTTCTTGTATTCTTTGCTATTACTTAACGGCCAAATACAAATCAACAATACCTCGAAAACATCGAAAGTGTTTAGTTAATTCTTGCTGACAAAGTGAAATAATAATTAATTGTTATGAACGGTTTTCACTACGCGGTTCTTCTCTTATTTCCTATGACGTATTGCAAGCATACTTCACACGCCGTCGGACCAGTGGGACTCCCTGATGCTGGCTCGCTGGATAAGGCTGCACGCAGTCGTGAATTAATAAGTTATCTCATGTATAGAATCCGAAACAAATGATTATTATTAAAATTATTGCAAATCTTTGTAACGAACACTCAACAGTGGTCTATAATTGCGTACACTCACCCGAAAGACAACACAAATAATACCAAAAGCTTACTTAATTATTTGCCTTCGTGCTAACAGGATAAACTGTAGCTGTAATAATGTAAGCATTTTAATTATTATACTTCAAGATAGAAATAGTCGAACATTATTTGAAGTCGGCTACGAACACTGGATTGAGCTACTCAACCCACATGCTATACGTAATACAATAACATCGATCAAGGAGATGGTTTTAAGAGGTCAGGAATCTCTGATCCTTTCAAAGAATGTGTGATATCCGTCTTAATACTACAAGTATACTAAGATCGAGTTATTATTGAAAATAATATAATACATATAAATAACATTTTTAACAATAACTTTTGTCAGCAAGATGTTTGAAATTACGTCAAAATTATCAAGGAAGTACTAACATCCTTGAACCACTAGAAATATCGTCATACTGAAATTTATATTTTTATACAAGTTTAATTATATAGCTTTTTAATTTATGTACAAAATCAAGTTTTATCGACACGAATAATTGTTAAACAAAACAATATCGTTTATTGTTTTCGGAAAATGTTAACTTAATTTATGCAGGATAGCTGAATCTAAAATGTATTTGGGTACTTTAATTTCCGGCTGGATAGCCGGAAATTAAATTAATTAGACATACATAAATACTTATAAACATCCATGACTCGGAAACAAACCCCCATATCAATCATATAAATGAATGCACCAAGGGATTCGAACCCGGGACCTCTAGCTTAGTAATCAGGGTCACTAACCATTGGCTATATATGTCGTCGTACACTGTATCATTATTAGCAACAAACATTACAATCCAAAGGTTCGTTTCACAAACCCATATGATAAAGTAATAAGAACGTGGTTTCCCAGCATGCGAGTGCGACCCGACCGTCTCGCTCGATAGTTTTTCCCTAACTGACTGCACCACAGAACACTTTTACTCTAACGAGGACTGCACGGCACTCGAACGGCACCTGCTCTTGCCCGCACTTGCACCGCACACCGATTTCACCCGAGCCAAGATGAGTACCGAAACATCTTCGTACTCGCTCGTGGCACGACGTTCTTGACTACGACATAAATAATGGACGGATTGAACAACTACCATTAAGTGAGCCTTATGCTCGTCTGTTGACACATTAAACTCTAGAAAGAAAACATTATAGCAG
Organism: Leptidea reali; assembly: GCA_949711725.1. Classification (NCBI taxonomy): domain Eukaryota; kingdom Metazoa; phylum Arthropoda; class Insecta; order Lepidoptera; family Pieridae; genus Leptidea; species Leptidea reali. The sequence continues at coordinate 8,526,509 of CATIXN010000025.1, read as the reverse complement.
CTTGATGGTAAGTTGTCAAAGAAATTATAGCTCTTAGTCATTACAGATAGCATAAAATATGATGAAATATTTATGAATTATTTCGTATAAGGACAAAATCATAAATACATCATATTAGAAGGAGAAATTAAAAAAAAAACATTTTGTAGTTTTTACGTGGCTTGCACTATTGTATTAAATGTTGTTATAATAAGATATAGATACTTATCACTTAATGACCTAAACTACTTTTTTCAGTATAGCATATAATATACACCTAGAAATATATAAAGATCTCAAGACGCTTTTAAATAAAACCGATCACTCTGGAGTTGTTATAGATAATAATATATCTCGACCCATTAAAGTTTTACAATCGACAGTGATATATATTTTCAATTATACTTCGCCTTCTTTTTTACGCGGCCAGATAAATGCGACGTTATCTCGCCTGGGATATTTTATATCTTAACATATAATATACAGACTGTTCCTAAAAGGATCGAGCAGCAACTGGTTTCCGAATAACTTACATTTGTATGTTTTAAAGTATCTGTAGGGGTATGTTCCAATGCAGCAACGAACGCACACAATTGCATGTTTCAGCAGTAGCATCATAAATGACATAATCGAGCAACATTATTATGTTCGACTTACGAACCCATTCATTCTATTTATTATTAGGCTTGTTATTGTCTTTAAAGTGATAACCCTCACTTCTGGGATTAATTACACAAATTAAATTTAAAGCCTAGTCTACCGAGTGATACTCACTTTGGCATGTGAAGAATATTTTATTGAATATTGTTCTCAGGTTTGGAACCCTTAATATGAAGTTCACATTAATAGACTTGAAAAAATTCAAACATGTTTACAATATAATTGTAAAGGGCATCACATACTACCATTACAAATAAGACGTCATATAGCTGATACAGTTTTTTACTCTAAGATAGATTCTTCTAAATTAACATCACAAATTGGTATCAAAGCGCCCAATAGTTATTGGACTAGGACAAAATGTACAATATACTTTCTTTATTGCAGTTCTAATTACAGGCAACATTCATATTTTATAAGGTGTCCACAAATAATAAATCAGATATTAGCTGACCTACCTGATTTAGATCTATTCAATACGTCATCAAACGCGTTAAGAGGTACATTGATGAGGCGTTGGATGAGTGCGTGTTCTCTTGAGTGCTGAATACAATGACGTGGAATACCTGATGAATATGAATAATTTCCATTCATTTTGTCTTCGTGTATTATATGTATATACTTTTATTGTATTTCTTCCTGATTTTTTTGTTTTTTGTTCATTATTTGTAACACGCTTATAGTTTCTTAGATGCGAAAACTGTGAACGGTGAATAGATGTATACTTTTTTAACCTATTTGTGTTATGTTACTGTTTGTTTTCCTAATAAAATAAAATACTAATTTTTGTTGCTAACTCAAATGTTTGAAAAATAATAGAAAAATTTATTTTATTATATCCAAATTGTTATTATAAGACTATAATATTATTAAAATATTCTGGCAGTACACCTATGCAGAAGAAATTGTTAGCATGATTTTGTAATCTGTTTTATAACCTTTTTTAATTCTAATTTAACATTTAAAATATTAAATCTTGTAAAATAGAATAAATTTTATTCTAATTTTATTATGAGAGATAGTAAAATTGGAAGCAATAATTAGTAATCCCATTTCAATATTGTATTCGACATATTTAACCAATGATTCGATTGCTAATCAATAGTACCTAATTTATATTTTTGCTATTTCAGCATAGTATATAATTGATTCGTAAACGACATTTTGAGAACCAGTTTTATATCTACCCATTGTAAAGCAAGCTTTCGTTATATTAATAATATTATTTATTCTTAATTGTTATGAGTATTTAGAGTGGGATTGTTTAACTTAATGTATCTGTGAAGTAAACAGCAATGTTTGTTCACAAATACTCACTTTATCATAAATGGGATATAAAGCAAGTTTAGTTTGCTTGGTTTGCAATATGTTTGTGTTTTGCATCTGTTTGATTTATACGGTATATGGCGAGTACGAAATGATAAATATTATACTTTTACTTTAAGCGGCATCTCATTGCGTATAATATATTTTACTGGGGTACATTTTTAACAGTAGATGACTGTAGTATCACAGGTATTAAGAAGTGAATGCTGAGGTGGTTCAGTCGTATGTAGGGAGTGCTCGGAAGAAGATTAACTGCGAGATAGTGCGAATCTACTGGAAGTGATGGAAATTTTCGAACTAATTAGACATTTTATGATATCAAGAATGTATTGCAAAGGGGCCTGAAAATACTATAAAGGACGCCGGGGTTATAAGTTAGAAAATAAACGTGTGAAAACACAATTTATGACTAAATGCTAAAATACTGTTACAACAACAAATTTATGTATAAATATCCAGCAAGAATAACGTGAGACACTAACGTTATCAGCACTCAATTCTCGTTTTATAGTATATATTTTTCGTTATGTAATAAAATTAAATGCTTATTTTTTTAATAAATATCCCAATAAATAAATTAAGTGTGGATACATTCCCCGCA
>CATIXN010000025.1:8490059-8523443 GCA_949711725.1 Leptidea reali | reverse complement strand
GCCTGCAACTTTATAAGGCGCAAATTCGGCCTCACATGGAGTACTGTTCTCACCTCTGGGCGGGTGCTCCCCAGTACCAGCTTCTTCTATTTGACCGCATACAACGAAGAGCGGCTCGAATCATCGACGATCAAGTCATCTGCGATCGGCTTGATTCTCTAGCATTGCGTAGAGATGTGGGTTCTCTGCATCTTCTACCGCATTTATCACGGGGAGTGCTCAGAGGAGCTGTTCGGGTTGATTCGTCTGACGTCTGGCATTCCACAACCGAGCGTTTTGTTCGAAATTTCTTGCCTCTCACAGCCACTTTGTGGAATCAACTACCGGCAGCAGTCTTCCCGAACAGATACGACTTAGGGACCTTCAAGAAAAAAGCATACCTTAAAGGCCGGCAACGCATTTCTTGACACACCTGTTGTTTAAATACTTATCAATAAGAACATTTTTGGTATATTTTTTTATGTTAGAGGAGAACTAACGAGCGTACGTGTCACCTGATAAGTGATCACGGCCGCCCACATTCTCTTGCAACACCAGAGGAATCACAGGAGCGTTGCCGGCTTTTTCGAAAAGTGTACTCACTTGGTATTTAGCGCTATACACTTCCAGATGTTAAGTGAAGTGCTGGAATTCAGTGGCAATTTAGATAAACAGCTGTTCGAAACATTTACTTTGCCACTTAGCAAAGCCAAGGGATTTAACCATTCACAGATTAATGAAGTCTCAACAACCCGAACATGTCTGACCTGTTTATTAAATGGCTTTAGCTGAGGCAGGAGTACAACATTGTTCAGAGAAATATTCTATAAGTCTTGTCTGTGGACTGGTAACGTACAGTAATGATGACAACTATTATTACAATACAATAACGATTATTTAAAACTAGAGATTAGAAATACTAATTGTATTTCTTTTGTATTTTAATGTGCTTTAAGATTCATTCATAACAAACAGCATATAAAACATAATATATATCACAATAATTATTTCATATATATTGCCCTGTATTTTTGTGATTTTGAACAATTTTAACATCAAAGTATGCTTACTATAATCCCATATTATTTTGATTTTACTCATATGCATAATGCTGATAAAACATAGAAGAAAAAGAGAATTACAAACTTGGTGTTGAAGAAATTATTTAAGTTTCAACTAAAGATTATATAGTATAAATAATTTACAGTTTCACTTTAACAAAGTCTTATCTGTCTAGTGAGTATAGCATTAGCACTGAGTAGGGACGTATTAAGCATTAGTAAAATACTTTCATACAAGCATCAGATCCCGTTTCTCTATCAGGGTCACATCCTGTTTCCTTGTTTGTTAGCACCGGAAGTTAGCTAGAATGATCCGGGTAATTGGCTTGTCTAATTAATTGAAGTTGTGACTGCATTGTATTTACTTTTTACAATATATAAAGATACTAGCTGACCTGACAGACGTCGTTCTGTACATCTTATATATACAATCCTCGTGTCGCGGTGTTTGTTACAAAACTCCTTCGAAACGGCTGAACCGATTTATATGAAAGTTACTATTCATATCGGATAGGTCTAATAATCGGCCAACATCAGCTATTTTTATAGACCAAAATTTTTTTAAATTAATTTGTATGGTGTATTGCCATGCCACGTTTGCTGGGTCAGCTAGTAATATTTAAAATACTGTTTGTTATGAATTTGTCAATAATATTTCATAACATCAAGAATTAATTCGTAAAATATGCTCCCTGTTGTTGTACTGAAATTGTTTCAAAGCAGAACTATCAAACCATGCATCAATTTGGAAATAAAAAATACTATGGGTCCCAAAATAAAACTACCCTATCCCTCAAGTTGGACTAAACTACAGGTTGTATAATCACACCCTATGTAGTAATAAACCCCGTTAAAATCCATTCATTAGTTTAGGAGTTCACTGGAAACAAACATCAGGACACTGAATTTTTATATATAAAGATTGTCGTTGTAGATAAACTTATAGGTAAGTATAATAAATTTTAAACTCCAAAAAAGTTTTAAAGCAGAACAAGTTTAATAGAAATAAACAATATCCACTGTAATATTGCTTGATATATTGTTGCTTTTAATTAGATTGTTTACACGTTACAAATTGATCGATGATAAATCAAATAGCAACTAAACTAACGATAATTGCGAATACACCAATAAGTAATATTGATAATTAGTAAATACGTGATTTTAATCTTTGAATTAAAGAGTCTCTAATCTAATCGCAGTTTTATTAAGATTAAAGGGAATTTTTTCACATCTCCATAATTTAAGCATTTTTTGAAAGCTCTCCTCTGCTCATTGATTCATTGATTTTGTGCCAACTTTTCAATTCAATAATAACCAAGTTTTTCTTAATGTCTTATGAAAAATGTTCCTACAATATTTAGAGTTGTATTAGCGCGTGCGTAGCGTCATTAGATCTGAGTTTTTTTGCAAACTTGATTGATATAGATAATAGCGACGCATTCAAGAGTGGTGTCAGATTAGCAGAATATAGATAAAAATCAAACCGGACCATCCTCCGTGGTTTTGGCCTGTTTAAGCTGGATAAATATATGTTTTTATAAATAAATTTATAATTATTTTTCATTATAAATATTTTACTTATTTTCCCTGTTCCTTTTGCAATACAATTTAGTCTAATTAGAAAGTATTTTACTGTTTCACAACATGTCATTTTGAAAATATTTATTACTTTAGTAAGCGTTATCCAAATTGAATACCTAATACTTATACTTCGTGGCTAAAATGTCTGGTAATTATGGTGCGCTTCAAACGTAAAAATGTAGCATTGCGAGGTTCATTGCTATAATTATCTACTAAGGTTCCAAGTTAACATTTCACAAGTAGTGAGTAATAGGGTTGTCGTCGACGACTTAATTAGGAGAGCGCTCGACACTTGATAATCTGTTGTACTGTAGCTATACAGTTTTATTTCTCTTTCTTGTTTTACAATGTGATTTAAAAGAGCTATTCAGGATTTAGCATCGTATTATTATCACAAATATTAAAATCCAAATCAGAAAATGTAAAGGAGAACAACCAAATTGGTACTGAATTGTAAAATGTACATTTATCAATTATATAGTTTATTCTACTATTTATTATGAGTAAAATGAGATAAAATCAGGAGTCGTAGCTATTAGAGAAAGTCTAAGAAAAATATTTAGAAGTTATTAAAAGTTCAGAAGGGAGTGGTAGGCTCCTTTGCACAGGATGCTGTCTAAATTATGGGTACCACAACGGCGCGTATTTCCGTCGTAAAGCAGTAATGTGTAAACATTACTGTGTTTCGGTCTGAAGGGCATCGTAGCTAGTGAAATTACTGGGCAAATGAGACTTAAAATCTTATGTCTCTTGACTTAAAATCCTGAGCGGCACTGCATTGTAATAATGAGCAGGGCGTATCAATTGCCATGAGCTGAACGTTCTGCTCGTCTCGTCCCGTCTTTTCATAAAAAAAGGGAATAGAGTTAGTATTAATCGATTTTATCATAACAAAAATAAATAAAAACAGAGATATGTCTGATATAATTTAACCAGATGAATGATGTACTAGTAGTTTTTATTTATTAATTTTATTGTGGTTTACGATTCGATGTGGCTGCAACTAAAATCTCAAATCGATATCCTATGTCAACTGTCAATATCATAGATTTTACTTTGACATAAGATTTTAGTAGCTTGCGATTTCCGAACGCTTGTTGAATGCTATAAGTGTTTCTGTTGTTTTTACGATTAATTATGAAAGAAAATGTAGAAAATGAGGAAATCATTTAAAGAAGTAAGTATAGTATTATTTCCTTTTCATTCTTTTTGTGATTTTTTTTCGATTTAATCGATATAAGATTCTTGGAAGGAACGAAGAAGGAGGTTCTCACTCTTTTTGAGGTTAAAATAAATCTTGTTGAAATTTTTAAGGAAAACCTATATCATCAGATGAAATCATTACTGTAATAAGACCCTTCTGTTATCATTCGTGGTCACCCTTCGATTGAAAGTACTAAGGAAACAAACTGTGGAAATAGTCTAGTTTGGGGGTGGACAGTTTCATAAAAAGTAATCTAAAGTGGTATAATTATTATACTTTTGATTTTGTTGATAGATAACTGAACACCCGTATTTTTTTTGCACAATTTTTGATTGACCCCTGTTATAGCAAGTTTAATGACGTATTGAAGTTCAACAATAACAGCCGAGCAACAAAGTGATCCAATGATCCTAGAAAATGTTTGATATTAAACTTGTCTTATTGTTATTCCAATAAAGTACTAAAATAGAAGAAAATTTGTATTTTCTTAAATCATTACCTCATTTGTGTAGTACGTGAAGTCATTACGCCAACACAGCTTTATGAGTGAGAATCAATAATTATAATTTAGCCATAGCACTATCTCAATAAATATATAAATAGATTTCACATTTCATGTATTATGAATAATTTAAGAGGAAATATTTAAGCCACATTTAATATGTAACAAAGTTTGTTTTAAAAACAGTTAAGATTTGAGCCGGTCTTCTTACATTTATTTATTTATTTTTACACTCTTTTCACATCGTAAAACGTGATCAGGAAATATATTATGTTTCACCACGTCTATCGAGATCAATGATCTTCTGCTTAGTGTGATTGAAATATTCTAGTTTCACATTAATTTTTATCAGAAACATTCAATTCACTTGGTCCAAACTGTTGCCAAGATCGCGTGGAAGCAATGTTGACTGCTATCAAATTGTTTTCAATTTATTTCATTAAACAGATACGTAGGTAGTTGTTACCCAATGAATTATGAATATCGAAACTATGTAATTATATTATAAGTTTCGGTTTCTAGTGTTGCAAACTATGTTAAATAAGTAAAGTATTTAATGGTTGAATTTCATGGTCCAAGATAACAGCGAAGTATTGATGTTAAGTGCGGAGTGTTTTCTAATACTGTGCTTGTACTAAGCTAACCCATCATAACTTTAAGCATTTTTGCTTAGATCATTTATACGTCTAGATAGACTATGAGAGCTGTGAAAACGTCGAAAAAAATATACTTTAGAATTAACCTCTATTTTGAGCAATTCACACACACTAAAACAAAGTGTCACAAATAGTGAGTGTAAGACGCAGCTTGTCACGCACACTAAACTAATATTCCTGGCCTGTTTCTATCGGTTTTTCTAACAACAAGAGACTATCTAGACGTATAATTTATCGAAGCATTTTTGTGTATAATTTGTACTCTAAATGTGTGAGAAAATATGTGTTACATGTATTTAAGGTATGTATTAATTGCCATCCAAAAATAATATTGCCATAAAAAATTGCCATAAAATTATTAAAATTAGTATAATGTATATTGATATGAATTTTTAAAGTATGAATGACAAAGTACAAAAATGAAAACATGTTTATCAAAGATCTATTCTCTCATCTATTTTAGAATGTACCAACTTCGTCTTGGTTTTCCATGGAAAGTGGGTAACAAAAATGTTAATACTATTACTAAGGTTACTGTTTTTATAATAGAATCTTTAGGCATTGCGTCAATCTTACTGAGAAGCTGTACACGTAACTCGTTTCAACTCGGGTTAATTTATATGATTATAATATTATGTTTTCTTGTTAAATATTATATTTTCTCATTTACTCCCATTTCAATTCATTTTCGCGACATATGTGGCTTCAATTCACAAACATAACCACGTTATTTTCTGCAGATATAAGTTTGAACTTAGTTTTCATCTACACCTTAAATGGAATGAAGAGTAATTGTAAAATTGATAACTTTACACAAGAAATTTATGTAAGCTTTTTGTGTATAAACCTAAAGTACCTAAAGGTATTTTGAAATTTCGTTTACGTAGACAAAAAAAAGGATCAGAAGCCTTACCATCATTATTTTATACACTGCAACTATATAAAGCATGAATTCGGCCTCACTTTGAGTACTGTTCTCACCTCTGGGCGGACGTTCCCTAGTACAAGCTTCTTCCATACAACGAAGTGCGGGAGAAGAATTTCCCAGCATTCTTTTTTGCGCTCTTTTTTAATAAAACTAAATTATTTAGTTGAATGAGTATTATTCGGAAAGCAATACAATCAATAAATTATAAATTAAAGTAGAGAATCATGATAACGATGTATAATTTAATTTCATTCTATTTAATTATAAATTATTATCCAAACAAATTTATAGTTTCGAGTTAATGAGAGTTTTATTCATATGTGGATTCCATTTTACATAATATGGATAGTGATTGCTGCATGTTAACAAAATTAAGAGTATGTTGGGTACTAATTAATTTATATCAGTATGCACGGTCAGAGAGACTACAAATTTGTGAGGAATATTAATAATTCGTTCATCGTGCCCTCAGCTTATCCGGCTGAAAAATTCACTCATAATTTAGGCTTAAACTCAGAGTTTGACAATGTAACCACACTTGTTCGAAAACCCCGAATTTCCGTTTAATGATATTAAAAAAATTTGATTTTTTAAAGTGAAACTTTTATAACATCGCATGAATTTTTTTCGCTCATCTATTACATGGCGCATTGTACGTCGCGGATTACCGCGGCCGATTTTAGTAGGGGTGAACTTGTTTCAATAATTTCAACTATGTTTTTAAGTCAGTTTGGCCGCGCGATTTAAGCCCGATTTAAGCTCTGGTTCCCGAGAGTTTGAGTAGATTCGAACCTCACACCCCTGACCGAGGTTTTTAATAATAATAATAATAAATTCTTTATTTCGACCAACAAAGGATCAAAATGTGTTAGTAACAAAATACCTTAAAACCTAGTGCTAGTTCAAGATATCTTAAAATCTAAACCTTCCTAATCTAGGACAGGACCGACTTGTTAGCACATGTATCACACAGCAGTGGTTCAGGTACTGACAATAGAACCTGTGAGGAAATGCCCTCAGAATACCATTGGAGCTAGCCCGGACCCTACTCAACAGGGACGTACACCGCTTACGAATAGTCGCGTAAAAACAATCTACGCGTGCATCAGCAAACATCCCCGACGCGCTGCAGTAGCACGCAGGGCATTGTACTGCTTCTGCGCATAGACGACCAACAGACTGTTCGTGAAAAATGATAATATAATATATGATAATATGATAATCATATTATATTTATTTTTTTATAAAGAAGTAAGCATTCGTTTTTTCATTTCGGTTATTATTCTGCCATTAATATGTTACGTTGTGAAACAAAGTTCCACTTGCATCTTAGTTTGATAAAACTCTACAATTGTTTATTTTTATTTCAGGCTGTTATGAGGATTGGGCTTACTTCTAATAAATAATAGGAGTCGATTCTCTTTATTAAGCGTCATCAAGTCACGTGGTACTAAGTGATCACCACAGTCATTACTCTTGTGACATCATAGGAAATCACAGGAGTGTCGTCGTGACCTCATATATGTCCACCGAGTTTTACCACCACTTTAGGCCTTAATGGACCACGCTGTCCCTGTCAAAAAAATTGATGCGCGCTTGCTAACTCTAAATCTTTCAACTTTGAACCACAGACACTCTTTGAATCATTTTGCAGGTTTGTGTAGATTTCCTCACAATGCTTTCTTACTTCATAAGAACGTTAAATAAACATATAAAATAAAAACAATTTTAAATATATTGATTTATAAAAGGGATCCAGCTGGTGATTCCTGGATAAGTGCGAACAAAAAACGTAACCTTGAAGTCATCGATGCTATTAAGGTACTCATATAGACGCGGGAACACTGCGGGAGGAATGTCATTCAGTTCTATTGCATACGAAACAAAGTTTCATAAGAATTTCACGGTCGTTAAATGCTACACATCCAAATGAGTTTATCATTTAATTTATGAAATGGCAAAATGACTGATAACAGTAGTCATAAAATCTAAATAGTGTATGGTGCATGGTACCTACCTCTGAACTAACCACGTAATACACTTGTGATAACCACAAATCCTTGAGGTATCTACAAGAGATGCTGAAGGGACGCTTTATGGAATCGTGAGTGGACACGTACACACCACAGGTCCGTATGAGTGTCAGGAGCGTGGAACCTCTGAGATAATCACATTATAAACTAGTATTCGCTATATGACATAATGACAATAAACAAGCGAGTGCGCGATATTATGGTACGGTCAGGTGACGGGCGAATGGGACGGACGCACAGGCGGTTGTACGACTGCGAATTATTAATTTCAAACGCCTGCAGTGCCCATTAAAAGTTGCACTACTATTAACAAATCACAGGGAGGTAGCAGGCATACGTGGCTTGCTCATGTGTTTCTAAATCTCAAAATTAATTGTTCAACATTTTTTTAGGAGAATATTGCTGTAGCTACCCATAACATTTGCATCATATATACCCGTAAGTACCTATCTATCCTTACAAATTATAGCGTTTATAATACCTATTAGTGCAATCATCAGAAAAATAAAAAAATACTTAGTTCGAATTTACATACATTACACAATATAGTTGTTTGAACTCTTATAACTGGAGAAAGGATAGAGTGATTTCATGTTTTCTAATTAATTGGGTCTGTTCCGTTCAGAATAGCAAAATAATATAAAAATATTGAAATATTGACGAAAATATAAAATACTTGCTGATAATAATCTCTGGATCTACTAAACCGAATTTTAAAATTTCTGTTTTATATATATATATATATATATATATATATATATATTTGTGAGTGTAAAGACTTTTTCGTGGTTGTCGGGTTTAAAAAGTAAATCGGAGAAAAAACGATCGAATACTAAAAATAATTTAAATGGTAAAACAACGTTTGCCGGGTTGGCTAGCTAATATTATAGACTACTATACCTTATAATAATTAAAAAAATATATTTTGGAGGAAAACGTGGAAATTTTAAATAGCGTGTTAGCCTCGTGGCCTGTAATAAAATTATATACATGGATGGCTTGGCACGGTTCATGAAAACGAATAATTATTTTAACACCGCACCACAGTGCAGTAATGTTTTGTTCTTGTTTTCATCAAATATAAAAATTTAATAAAATGTTTGTATTTTATTAATTTTTTATTAGTATAAGTATATGCAGAGGGCACCTATCAAAAGGACTAGAGTTCAAATCCCGCTGAACCACCCACCGGGCAAGTTGGTTAAGTAAAACACTGCTGAACACAATTCAACACATGTTTCATCTCTAAAGGAGGCATCCTCAAGAGCTGTTGACTCGCCGAACTCTGGTACGACGTTAACAATCAATATGAGGAAATAAAATGACTTGTTAAATAAATGTTTAGTCACTACTAAGTAAACTTAACCGATAGTAATCAAATTACTTACGCAACGCATGGACATCGGGCCTACTGCGCTACCAATAGATGTCACTTAATAATTTACAGTGATGGAGCTATTGTTTACCTTCGTCAAGACCTCGTCGCGTGCTACCTTTGATGAAGAAGCGTGATACGTTTTCTCTTCATACTTTGAAACTCTGATCGTAAATATCATGTTTTTGTGTGTGCTTGCGACCACAAAAAACTTAGGCATGGTTCGTTATCTTTGAACGAGCCGAGATATTACCATCCTAGTCCTGCAGCATTTCGAATACTTTCTTGTGGGTTGTTCTCCATGTACTTGGGAAGGGGGGCGAAGGGTAGCTGCTCCTCCTCCTTGAGCATTGTCCGGAATAGTGAATTGTCCGAAGGCTCGTTGTTTTTATTGGCATTTAGAATTACGCTAGGAATAGGTATTTGGCGATTGGGAAACAATGCCCTATACATATAGATGGCACCTGGCAAACTATCATTAGTACGTGCAAACACACCAATTATATCCAAGTATGTGTGTATGTATTGATAAGATATAATTACTTATTGTAGGTCCCATTCTCCAGTCAGTCAGTTAAGGAGTACAGTGACGGAAATGTCCCTTGATGATACGATGAAACACAGCTATCAGTGCCGGGAATGTATCCACACTTAATTTATTTATTGGGATATTTATTAAAAAAATAAGCATTTAATTTTATTACATAACGAAAAATATATACTATAAAACGAGAATTGAGTGCTGATAACGTTAGTGTCTCACGTTATTCTTGCTGGATATTTATACATAAATTAGTTGTTGTAACAGTATTTTAGCATTTAGTCATAAATTGTGTTTTCACACGTTTATTTTCTAACTTATAACCCCGGCGTCCTTTATAATATTTTCAGGCCCCTTTGCAATACATTCTTGATATCATAAAATGTCTAATTAGTTCGAAAATATCCATCACTTCCAGTAGATTCGCACTATCTCGCAGTTAATCTTCTTCCGAGCACTCCCTACATACGACTGAACCACCTCAGCATTCACTTCTTAATACCTGTGATACTACAGTCATCTACTGTTAAAAATGTACCCCAGTAAAATATATTATACGCAATGAGATGCCGCTTAAAGTAAAAGTATAATATTTATCATTTCGTACTCGCCATATATCGTATAAATCAAACAGATGCAAAACACAAACATATTGCAAACCAAGCAAACTAAACTTGCTTTATATCCCATTTATGATAAAGTGAGTATTTGTGAACAAACATTGCTGTTTACTTCACAGATACATTAAGTTAAACAATCCCACTCTAAATACTCATAATAATTAAGAATAAATAATATTATTAATATAACGAAAGCTTGCTTTACAATGGGTAGATATAAAACTGGTTCCCAAAATTTAATAAATGTCGTTTACGAATCAATTATATACTCTGCTGAAATAGCTAAAATATAAATTAGTTACTATTTATTAGCAATCGAATCATTGGTTAAATAATATTTAACCGATTATTCGACTTATTATGTCTCTTCTATCTTAGATACTATAAGCGTGTTACAAATAATGAACAAAAAAGAAAAAATCAAGAAAAAATACAATACAAGTATAAACATATAATACACGAAGACAAAATGAATGGAAATTATAGTATTCAGGTGTTCAGCAATCAAGAGAACACGAACTCATCCAATGCCTCGTCGATGCATCGATCTTAACGCGTTTGGTGACGTATTGAATGGATTGAAATCAAGCAAGTCAATTAATATCTGATATATTGCTTGTATAATATAAAATATGAATGTTACGTGTAGTCAGTACTGCAATGAAGTACGTATATTGTACATTTTGTCCTGGTATAGTTATTGGGCGCTTTGATACCAATTTGTGGTGTTAATTTAGAAGAATCTATCTTAGAGTAAAAAACTGTATCAGCTATATGACGTCTTATTTGTAATGGTAGTATGTGATGCCTTTTACACTTATATTGTAAATATCTTAATAAACATGTTTGAATTTTTCAAGTCTATTAATGTGATCTTCATATTAAGGGTTCCAAACCTGAGAACAATATTCAATAAAATATCCTTCACATGCCAAAATGAGTGTCGCTCGGTAGTCGAGGCTTTAAATTTAATTTGTGTAATTAATCCCAGAAGCGAGGGTTATCACTTTAAAGAAAATAACAAGCCTAATAATAAATAGAATGAATGGGTTCGTAAGTCGAACATAATAATGTTGCTCGATTATGTCATTAATGATGCTACTGCTGAAACATGCAATTGTGTGTGTTCGTTGCTGCATTGGAACATAACACTACAGATACTTTAAAACATACAAATGGAAGTTCTTCGGAAACCAGTTACTGCTCGATCTTCTCAGGAACAGTATATTATATGTCAAGATATAAAATATCCCAGGCGAGATAACGTCTCATTTATCTGGCCGCGTGAAAAAGAAGGCGATGTATAATTGAAAATATATATCACTGTCGATTGAAAAACTTTAATGGGTCGAGATTTATTATTATCTATAACAACTCCAGAGTGATCGGTTTTATTTAAAAGTGTCTTGAGATCTTTATATATTTCTAGATGTATATTATATTATGCTAAACTGAAAAAAGTAGTTTAAGTCATAAAGTGATACGCATCTATATCTTATTATAACTACATTTAATACAATAGTGCAAAGCACGCAATAACTACAAAATGTTTTTTTTCTAATATGATTTACTTATGATTTTTTGTCCTTATACCAAATAATTCATAAATATTTCATCATATTTTATGCTATCTGTAATGACTGACAGCTATAATTTCCTTGACAACTTACATTCAAGCTGCTATAATATTATTCTTTTAGAGTTTAATGTGTCAAAATTTGAGCATGAGGCTCACTTTATGGTAGTTGTTCAATCCGTCCATTATAGATGTCGTAGTCAAGAACGTCGAGCCACGAGCCAGTACGAAGATTTTTCGGTACTCGTCTTGACGGTCTCGGGTGTAACTGGTGTGCGGTGCAAGTGTGGGCGAGAGTGGGTTCCGGGTGAGTGCCGTGCAGGGAGTCAGGGAAGAACTATCGAGCGAGGCGGTCGAGTCGCACGTGCATGCCGGGAACACCACGTTCTTATTACATAATCATAATATGGCTTTGTGAAACGTACCTGCCATTTGTATTGTAATGTTTGTTGCTAATAATGGTACAGTGTATAACGTCCCATACAGCCGAATGGTTTGTGACCCTGACTATTAAGCTAGAGGTCCCGGGTTCGAATCCCTTGGTGCATTCATTTATATGATTGATATGGATGTTTGTTTCCGAGTCATGGATGTTTATAAGTATTTATGTATGTCTAAATACTTACTTAATAGAATATACTTATATTGTATTAAAAATATCGTTGTCTTGCACCCATAGTACAGGCTATGCCTAGCTTGGGGCAAGATGATTTGTGTAAAAGTGTGTTAATATTTTTATACCAAAAAGTGTCTTATATGACTGTATTTTACTTGCTGTCGTGTTTAACGGCTACAAAAATGGACAACAACGAAGATCCTGACCATGTGACCGGCCGTGCACCGTCATATTATATTTACATTGTACCGTGCGTTCGAATTGTTTTTTTAAGAGTAGTGGGTAGAAACTAGGGAAACGAAAAGTGTACAATATATACAAACGCTTTGTAGTTAAAAGCAAATTCCTAAAAATAAACAAACGTTAACCCTGCCAATTCAGATTAGTTAAATGTAGAATGGTGGCACTAAACTAATTTCCGGACACAAACATTTGTTGAACCAGAGCAAAAGAGTCGAGGATAGCCGGAAATTAAAGTACCCAAATACATTTTAGATTCAGCTATCCTGCATAAATTAAGTTAACATTTTCCGAAAACAATAAACGATATTGTTTTGTTTAACAATTATTCGTGTCGATAAAACTTGATTTTGTACATAAATTAAAAAGCTACATAATTAAACTTGTATAAAAATATAAATTTCAGTATGACGATATTTCTAGTGGTTCAAGGATGTTAGTACTTCCTTGATAATTTTGACGTAATTTCAAACATCTTGCTGACAAAAGTTATTGTTAAAAATATTATTTATATGTATTATATTATTTTCAATAATAACTCGATCTGAGTATACTTGTAGTATTAAGACGGATATCACACATTCTTTGAAAGGATCAGAGATTCCTGACCTCTTAAAACCATCTCCTCGATCGATGTTATTGTATTACGTATAGCATGTGGGTTAAGTAGCTCAATCCAGTGTTCGTAGCCGACTTTAAATAATGTTCGACTATTTCTATCTTGAAGTATAATAATTAAAATGCTTACATTATTATAGCTACAGTTTATCCTGTTAGCACGAAGGCAAATAAATAAGTAAGCTTTTGGTATTATTTGTGTTGTCTTTCGGGTGAGTGTACGCAATTATAGACCACTGTTGAGTGTTCGTTACAAAGATTTGCAATAATTTTAATAATAATCATTTGTTTCGGATTCTATACATGAGATAACTTATTAATTCACGACTGCGTGCAGCCTTATCCAGCGAGCCAGCATCAGGGAGTCCCACTGGTCCGACGGCGTGTGAAGTATGCTTGCAATACGTCATAGGAAATAAGAGAAGAACCGCGTAGTGAAAACCGTTCATAACAATTAATTATTATTTCACTTTGTCAGCAAGAATTAACTAAACACTTTCGATGTTTTCGAGGTATTGTTGATTTGTATTAGGCTGTTAAGTAATACCAAAGAATACAAGAAAAATCCATTAAAAATATTTTATAGTCTGGCTTTTATTGGCTGGGATGATTCTGATAAGGAGTAACCTTTACATTCAATTTGGGTTTCAAGTTAGTAAAAAAGTAAAACCGATGAGGTTGAAAGCAAAAAAGAAATCAGCTTGACATGTAAATGAATTAAAACAGTTCGAACTCAAAAGCGACCACTAGTATGTTTGTATGCTAGCTATTAATATTATATAGTTATTTATCTTAGTCTTACATTTTTGTGGAGCTTGGTGTCGAGACATTTGATCAGTGGGGCTCAGAGGCGCGGAGAATGTACAAAGTACTATCTACGTGCTTATCAATAAGACTACTGGAAACCCAATCGCTGGCAGCTTTTTCGGTCAACAGATCAGCTTAGCGACCCAACTTAAAAATACTGATAGTATTCTTGGTATACTTTTCCGTAATGATAGTTTTAATGTAATATAATCATAGAATTGTAAATATTTTCTTAGCATTGTTTTTATTGAATAAATTTCTTAGTTTAAACGATGTATGATGTTATTTTCTTTTATTGGAACCTGTATGTCTTTTTATTGTAATGAATGCACGCTGTTTCCAGATAAATTGATGTCGTTAAGGCCAATGTCTGGCTATTTCTGTTCCGCTTTCGGAAGATCGAGTGATTTCCCAAGAGCATGGGTTTACCTTCCTTTTAGCAAGATTAAAGGCGATACCTGTAAATTTTGGTATTTAATGGTTTTGTAAGTACTGCAATATAAACAGACTGCGTTTAAATTTATTCAAAAAGAGAAAGTTAGTTCGATTTCAAATAATGTTGAAAATATTTAATCTTAACAAAAATAGGGCATAAGTGGCACAAGTGGGAGGCTTCTTTGCACAGGATGCCGACTAGTTTCTGGCTACCACAACGGTGCCTATTTCTGCCGTGAAGCAGTAATGTGTAAGCATTATTGTGTTTCAGTCTGAAGGGCGCCGTAGCTAGTGAAATTACTGGGCAAATGAGACTTAACATCTTATGTCTCAAGATGACGAGCGTAGTTGTAGTGCCGCTCAGAATTTTTAAATTTTTCCAGAATCCTGGGTGGCACTGCATTGTCATGGGCAAGGCGTATCAATTACCATCAGCTGAACATCCTGCTCGTCTCGTCCCTTATTTTCATAAAAAAAAAAACTCAGGAAGGAAGTAATCTTGCACCATATATTTTAAGTATTATTTATTTAACACTTTATTGTCGATTAATGTTTTTAATTAGCAAAAGTTCACTTTTTTACATTTTCTACCTCCTAATAAAATGAGTGGAGCATCTCATGACAATTCTAATTCAAATCCGTCAAGGGTACATTTATATCTGGCTTCTTCAAACTTAATTTACCAAATAGAATTTTATGAAATGTAAATTATTCTTATTAACTACAATAACATTATACTAAAATATATTGCAGTAAGGTAGCCTTTATGCATTCGTTTACTGCTATAGCGATTGAACATTCAACTTACAATAGAAAAACCCGCATAAAAGTTACCCGTATATTGTTGAAAGCAACCGGAATACGTCAAAATGTTGACGTTAACATAAGCTGTATACTGATAAGCTGTCAGAGTTGGATTAATGTCACAAGTTTATGAGATTGTGGGATAAAGGGTATAAGGGTATGGTTCGAGTCAGTGCAATCTTGACGTTAACTTTCGGGTTATAAATATAAATGCTCAGATAATTTATACGTCTAAATAGAGCCTCTTGCTGCTAGACAATGAGAACAGGCCAGGTTTATTACTTTAGTGTGCATGACAATCTACGTCTTACACACGCGATTCTTATGTCACTTTGTGTTGTGCGTGAATTGCTCAAAGTAAAGGTTGTCAACCTCAATTTATTTCGACGTTTTCACAGCTGTCACAGTCTATCTACATGTATAAATGATCTGAGTATACATAATCATTTATTTGTAATATTTTCAATTAATTTATTTATGGCAATAAGGGACGAGGCGAGAAAAATGTTCAGCTTACGGTAATTGATACACACTGCCCATTTAAATGAAGTACCGCTCAGGATTCTTAAAAAATCCAAAAATTCTGAGCGGCACCATAATTGCACTCGTCACCTTGACACAAAAGATGTTAAGTACCATTTGGCCAGTAATTTCACTAGCTACGGCGCCCTTCAGACCCAAACATATGAATAATGCTTACACATTACTGTATCACGGCCGAAGTAGGCGCTGTTTTGATACCCATAATCTAGCAGGCAACCTGTGCAAAGGAGACTCCCGCTGGTTTATTAAGATGCTTGCAGATTTGCTCATTTTTGTTTGATCGTATATGCTTAAATATTGTGTACTAATAGATGATAGACACCAACTTGTTTATCTCCACTACAGATCGTTTTATGTAGATCAGTGAAACAATAAATAAACAATATTTTAGAATTTCGCTAATCTAATATTTTCGTATATTTTTAGAGCAACAGAAGCATAAGTACAATTTTTGAGTTAATCAATAGACAAAATAAAATTACTAAGAAACAATATGGATATCAGCTATAAAAATAAATATTAGGAATGTGTACTTTAGTAACGTTAAAAAAATGTAATAAATACTCCTGCTGCTGTAAAGGTAAAAATAAAACCACACTTGTTTTAATAGATTAAACGGTAAAGCGCATTTGAGTTGCTTTGCAGATTTCAGCTAGAGAGATATGCAGTATGAAAAGGATAAATGTAAAAAGTTTATTCTGGCCAAGCGAACTTGTAGCCTTCAGCATGCGGTGTTTCGTGGACGGATATTAAATTCCTTTCACTTTGTTGCTCCATTACTGTCATTTATAACCGACTTCAAAAAAGGAGGAGGTTTTCAATTCGTGGGTACGTTCGTTTATCTTTGTTAGCTCAAAACTTTGGACTGGGTGGACCGATTTTGATAATTCTTAATTTATTTGAAAACTCGTGCTTCCTATGTGGTCCCATTGCTAAATATAACAATAATCGTTACAAGAATTAGAATAATTAATGAAATTGTATTAAAATACGCAATTATTTTCATACTTTGTAGTACATATTATATCTATTGTTTAGGAGTTGTGTTTTTGAAGTCGGTTGTTTTATTGTTATTTTTTTTTAAGTGTTGTATTATCTATATTGAGGGTTTAATATTCTGTATTTTATCAATAGCTACCGCAGATTACTATAATATGGATTAAATAAAAATATATATATAATGAAATGTCACAGATTTCATATATATAACAAACCTCCAAGGTTTGTTGTACGGCCAAGAAGCAGATAGCGATATCTGGCCGATTATTTTGCCATTTTTATAACTAGTTATCTTTATTTTTTTTCGTAAATCGTTAATCACAATATATTATTTATATAATAAAAGTAGTTCTACGTCAAATTGAAAAATAGCACTAAGGTTAGAATTAATATTAATAATTAATTAAGAATATGTCACAAATTAGCTTATTATCTAACATAATTATATTCTTGGAGTATCGGAAATTGGTACTGAGTCTTAGCTTATGATCTCTCTTGTGTAACTTTATATCAGCCCAAACTCACCATCTGAAACGGAAGAAATATGATCCCAAAACCTCACTAGGTTATGATTCACTACTCGTATATCTTCCACCTCAAGATGAATTACTATAACAGATAACCAACATATTCCATAGAATGGTTATTGAAATGCCAAAAATTTAGACAATTTAAAGTCTAGATTGAGTCTCTTGCTATTAGACAACCGATAAAAACAGGACAGATTTAATACTTTAGAGTGCGTGATAAGCTACGTCTTACACTCGCGATTTGTATGACACTTTGTGTGTGTGCGTGCATTGCTCAAAATAGAGGTTATCTCTAAACTCAATGTTTTTCGACGTTTTTACAGCTGTCATTGTCATTCGAGACGTATAAACGATGTAAGGCCAAGAGCGAGAAATTAAAAAATACTTAATATAAATAAATGAAAATGGTAATCAGTCGTTAGTTGAAATTTTTCGATTAATTGATTTTTCTTTTGGAAATGTTTTCATTTTCGAGTTTAGTTGCACTTAGAAGAAGGGTTGTGTCCAATGTCAGCAATAACTAAATCGGTCCCTCATTGTATTGAATACTTTGTAGTAGTAACTAGTAGAATATAGCATTCGCAAATAAAGAATAATTAATAAATGAGCTTCCTTGTGCGATGTTTCCGGGACGATACGACATGGGTACCTTCAAAAAACGCTCTTGTGATTCCTCTGGTGTTGCAAGAGAATGTGGGCGGCGGTGATCACTTAACACCAGGTGACCCGTACGCTCGTTTGTTATCCTCCTATTCCATAAAAAAAAACCCATACAAGGAAGAGTAACACACAAGCAAATGTTTTGGTTAATTATCATATCTATAATTAAAATTAATTTTCATGAATGAACAACTGCATTCAGAGTATTATAAAAGAGAGAAAGTTTGTCTTATTGAAAAGTAAACATTATTTAGAAAAAACATTAATAAATAATAATTGATACGGTATACTGACTCAATAAGCAACGAGATTCTAAACAACTTATACAAATTAATTTTGTTTTATCACAGAAACTCATAGAAATGGCTCTGAAAGCCATTCTAAACAAACAAGAGATTTTGGCTTGAAATCGTTGGTCTTTATAACGTTTTTCTGCAAACTTCCATTTAATACGGATTGTTTGGTGAGCTGCGATAATCTAAATAATATATTGCGTCGTATTAATGGTAAGTATCGATTTTTGGAAAACTGAGTTAAAAATTCACTTTTTCTTAAAAAATTGAGAACTATCTAATGGTAAAACTTTGCAGTATCATGCAGCGTTACAAAGATAGTGAATGGTAAAACCCACTAAAATAGGATTTTTCATAAAAGTTGAGACTTAAAACAATTATTACATCATATCATCGTTTTTATTTTTTTTTTCTACGAAATAAACAAATTATCCTAATGTATCTCTTATTCAAGCTGAAAGTTTCTTGTTTACCCATTTTATTGATCTACACGCAAAAAATACGATCAGGAGTTACCTGTTTTTCGCTTTAGTGAAACTTTCCCCTCGATTTTGAAAGTCTCCCCTCGATTCGAGATCACTACTCTAACTGCCACAGTCTGTATCGGCATACTTGGCGTCGATATATCGAGCGAAGTTCAGTTCTGTGGTCACTTGGAAGAGAACACCAAACTGGCCTCTAAAATCTTGGTGGAGGTACTCAGTAAGGTGAAACAGTACTTCACTATAAGCCACCGCCTGCAACTTTATAAGGCGCAAATTCGGCCTCACATGGAGTACCGTTCTCACCTCTGGGCGGGTGCTCCTCCTTGACCGCATACAACGAAGAGCGGCTCGAATTTTCGACTAGTCATCCCCGATCAATTTGGATCTTTGGCGTTGCGTAAGGATGTGGTTGCTTTCTGCATCTTCTACCGCCTTTATCACGGGGAGTGCTCAAAGGAGCTGTTCGGGTTGATTCCAGCGGCCGAATTCCACCACCGGACATTACGTAAACATTACGACGGCTGGCATTCCACAATCGAGCGTTTTGCAAGAAACTTCTAGGCTATCGCACAGCCACTTTGTGGAATCAATTACCAGCAAAAAATAAAAGAGCATACTCCCACATTAAAAGCAGGCAACGCATCTTTTGTCACCTGTTGTTGCAGATGTCCATGGGCGGTTGTCTCACCACTCCCCATCCCGTGAGCCTCTTGCTCGTTCGTCTTAAATATAAAAAATGTAATAAAAACGACTTGAAAAATAATAAATGAAGAAGCCGGAAGGGTGAAACATAAAATTTTTGAGTTAAATTTAAATTTTGATAATAGATCTGTCACGTCGGATTACGAAGTTACAAAATTTTCGAAACATTCTTTACAGATATACTTCCACTTCAAATTTGTTGAACTCTGATGATCCAGACTTCGCTCTTTCACTGTTAAAGATAATATTCTTGAATGTGGCGACAAGGTGACAAATGATCTCTAGGGCATATCAGTCAAACTTTTAAAGCCTTTGATTAATATTCTAGCACCAGATTTAGCTGCAATATTTAACAATTCTCTGCCAATTACTTAAGAAAAAAAGCAGATTTGCAAAAACTTTGTTGCAAAGGAGTATTTCCAGAGGAGTATCATGATTGGTAAATGAAAATGGAGATTGACGATAGTATTGTCGATTGATGCTACTGTGTCTGATGAAGATACCTCGGATGAAGAGTAAGATTTAAATATATTTTTTATATGAGAGGGGGCCACCGGGCAAGAGGATCACGGAATGGGGAGAGGTGAGGCAACCACCCATGGACATCCACAACATCAGGTGTGTTAAGAAATGCGTTGCCAGCCTTCAAGGTCGGAGTATGCTTTTTTCTTGAAGGTCCCTAAGTCGTATCTGTTCGGGAAGACCGCCGCCGGTAGTTGATTATATTAATACTTCTATTATCGTTATGATTGAGAGAAGAGGGAATTTAAATAAAAATGTTCTACAAAAATTATTCAATGAGTTAAATAGTTTAAAAATAGAAAATCTTATAATATTAACACTGCCATTCATACAGGATTTGCCACAGGAAAACAAAGCAAGAGACAATTCGAATAATATGTTAACCCTATTGTCTCATTCAAATATTCAATACACATAATTGACATTAATAAAATAATTAATCATAAATGTAAAATGTTGACATTTGATAAGTTACACCTATCTAATTTTAACAAAAGACAGATAGCTAAATCGCTATCTTTTTATATATTTTATAACTCAGCCAATTATTTGGCAACTCGGTCCCCTGCTTCTATTGAGCAGGTTAGTAAGTCGATTAGCACTGCTTCTATTGAGCAGTCTTATAGTTTAGTATCTGGTTTGGAATTGTTCAAAATTATTTAAATTAGTCAATAAGACAATAGGGGACTCCTCTAGCAATATAAATCCACAATGTACAAGTAATAGTAAACATAATAATTGTAAAGTTATAATCCTGATGCACCAAAATATGCAAGGATTGTTAGGTAAAGAACTGGAACTGGAGTTACTAAAGAACCATGAAAATATTGATATCTTATATCTTACTGGCTTAGAAAATATGAGCTCATTTTTAACTCCAGTGGTCATCGGGTGGCAAGTGTGTTTAGCAGAGAAAAGGCAACACGTGGCGGCTCTCTTATACTTATGAGTAAATCATTTAAATTCAAAGACCGTAAAGATATTGTGGGCCTCTCTGTTGAACGTACCATTGAAATAGCCTGTGCAGAGCTTGAGTGTGCCATTGTTGTAAGCATATACAGACCCCCCGATGCATTATATGAGTTATTTGAGAGTGTATTGGAGGAGGTTCTATCAAAATTATCAGAATCTAAGAAATACATTATGATTTGTGGTGACTTTAATATTAACTTATTAGAAAAATCCACCACAAGTATTAGATTCAAATCTTTGTTTAAATCATATAATTTATCAAATATTTTCTTAGAACCTACTAGAGTAACCAGCACCTCTTAAAGCTGTATTGATAATATTTTTACTAATTATAAACCTATTTCTCAATCAATAATTAATAAACTGAGCTCAGACCACTTTGGTCAATTAGCCTCTTTTAATATTGAGGGAAACAAATGTACTTCAACTAAAAAGTTTATATTTGTTCCGGTAAACAATAGGCGAATGGAGAAATATAGAGGCAATGTTTCAGAAAAACTCTCAAACTTGTATTTGAATTATAACAGTACTCCAAATGAGATGTTAATATGGTAAGTTATTTAAAATAATTAAAACAGAGTTTGCTTCTATATTTACTTCAAAGACAGTCAACTCGGGTGGTCTCTTGTCATTTAACAACTGGGCAACAGCTGGTATTCATAGGAGCAGACAACGGTTATATGAACTATATAGTGAGAGATCATCATGTAATCATGATATATCTTTCCTTGTATATGTGAAGAAATATTCAAAATTATTTAAGAAAGTATGTACTATTGCTAAGTCAAAGCATATTAGAGAAATAATTAAAAATACTTCAAATAAAATAAAAATGACTTGGAAAGTTATTAACTGGGAATCTGGAAGAGCGAAAGACAGCAAGTTGGATTAACCTTATAATAAACAATACAAAAATCCACTCTGAGCAGGAAGTAGCTTCTGCTTTTGAGAAATTTTTTTCTGACATTCCAGTTTCCGTCTCAAGCACCCTTGTCTCCTCCACCAGTGTTGCCGAGTCACTTTTTTTGGAAAATGTTAAGGAATGTAAACAAAATTTCAAATTCAGTGTTGTTAGCCCAGCAGAAATAATTAAAACTTTCAGATCCTTAGAAATGAAAAAAACTGCTGATATATGGGGCATATCTGTAAAAATAATAAGTTCTGTTATTGACGTCATAGCACCATATCTAGCACTAGTTTTTAATAGCTGTATTGAACATGGCGTGTTTCCTGACCTTCTGAAGTATAGTAAAATTACACCAATATTTAAATCGGGACTCACTTCTGACCCGAATAACTATCGCCCTGTTTCGGTGCTGCCGACCCTTAGTAAAATTTTTGAAAAAAATATTTTAAGCCAAATGCTTACTCACTTTAACACTTATAAGTTAGTTCATATAAAGCAATTTGGCTTTAGTAGGGGACGCTCGACTACGGATGCAGGTGTTGAACTTATCAGCAATATTTTTGAGGCCTGGGAGGAATCACAGAATGCACTTGGTATCTTCTGTGATTTATCTAAGGCTTTTGATTGTGTTCAGCATTCAACGCTGGTCAGGAAGCTATGTTACTATGGTATAAGAGGATCTGCACTCGATCTTCTGATCTCATATTTAAATAATAGGATTCAGAGGGTCGAGGTGAATGGCAGGAAATCTCCTGGGACTTCTCTTGGTATGGGGGTACCACAAGGGTCTATTCTTGGACCCTTCCTCTTCCTAATTTATATAAATGATCTACCTAACCTTGTAGAAAAAAAACACAAGGTGGTATTGTTTGCGGATGACACTTCACTTATATTCAAAGTGAAACGAAGCCAAGTTTTGTATGACGAAGTAAACAATGCTCTATCTGACATCGTGTACTGGTTTAGCACCAATAACTTATTGTTAAATAATCATAAAACCAAATATATTAAATTCACCGCGCCAAATGTCAAAAATATAGATGCGAATATTTTATTAAATGGAGAGGTGGTAAAACCAGTGGAATCTGCTATATTTCTTGGGATTAATCTTGATTCCAAATCGCAGTGGGGCCCCCATATCCAATCCTATCCTATGCCCAATCCTTCAAGATTGGCGAATAGGCTTAGTTCTGCAGCATATGCGGTTAAGAAAATTAGACGGTTAACTGACATAGATAAGGCGAGATTAGTATACTTTAGTTATTTTCATAGTATTATGTCCTATGGTATATTGTTGTGGGGCAGTGCGGCCGATATTAATACTATCTTTTTGCTGCAGAAGAGGGCTATTCGCGCGATTTATAACCTAGGTCCTAAAGAATCATTAAGAGAAAAATTTAAAGAAATAAACATTTTGACTGTTGCTTCTCAATACATTTTCGATAATGTTTTGTATGTTCATAAGCACATTAAGGAATTTTCTAGAAACTGTGACATTCATAATGTTCACACGAGGAACAAACATAAACTTGTTATGCCTACTACTCGGTGGGTCGAGTTAGTAAGTCTTTTGTTGGGCGATGTATATGCTTCTACAATATGATCCCAGAATATGTACAAAACAAATGTGTTACGAAATTTAAAAGAATTGTTAAAAAACGTTTGTGTGGGAAAGGTTATTATAGCATAAACGATTTTCTTAATGACACCACGGACTGGGAATAAAGCGAATACCCTCAGGCTCTTTAATTATAAATGTTTATTGTACGATATTACATTGTAATCCATTTTTTATATTAAAAAAAAAAAACCCCCTGGGTTTCTTGCGCCCATTCTTCTCAGGTCTGAGGCAGTCTCTTTTGAATGGGTGGTAGATTTTGACGTTCAATAAGTGATTTTAAATCCTATGTTGAATAAAAATATTTGAATTTGAATTCCACAAAGTGGTTGTGTGAGGCAAGAAATTTCTAACAAAATGCGCGGTTGTGGAATGCCAGACGTCTACGTGATGCGGATGGTACTTTGCACGTAATGTCCGGTGGTGGAATTCGGCCGCTGAAATCAGCCCGAACAGCTCTTCTGAGCATTCTCCGTGATAAATGCGGTAGAAGATGTATAGAGAACCCACATCTCTAGACAATGCTAAAGAATCAAGCCGATCGGAGATGATGATGAGAGGATAGAAGCAGTGTAGGGGATAGCACGCATCCTTGCGGGACACCAGCTTTTGTGGGTTTTAAGTCGGAGCATGCACCGTTGAAAACAACCTTTATGCTCCGATCGGCCAAAAAGCTAGCGACCCATTTGCACAACTTCTCGGGAAGCCCGTAGGATGGCAGTTTCGCTATAAGCGCTTTATGCCACACCCGATCGAAGGCCTTCGCTATGTCCAAACGCAATATGTTCAAGGATAATGATATTATAATTTCGCAAATATAAGAACGTTAATTATGTTGGTTTTCTTATCTTTCTTTTTTTTTATTTTTTGTTAATTGTACGTTTTCGCAAATGCTGTGTAATTTACGGTTTATACTCTTTGTTTTATTTTTGAGTAGTCAGGTAACAACTCAATTAATAAGTATAAACATTACACTTAAAGAAAGCCTATGAATAATTAATAGAGTCAAGAAAATATTGATATCGTTGTACTTGCTCTTGACTTAATATTCTTATTCTTATTTTTATACAGGTAAAATAAACTAACATGTGTGTTTTTTTATAATTAATCAGATTTATTCCTGTCTTAAAGATGTTACTCGATCTGAACCAATAAATAATTATTCTAAGCCAATATTACCAATCGATAACACATAGAGAGTAGCTTTATGTCATTTAATATTTGTGTTTTAAGGTTATACAGGTCAAACCAACTAACTGGGGGGGGGTTTTAAGACATTTTTTCTGTTTTCTGATATTATTATAGACTTGCAGCACACAACATTTAATTATTTGAAATCATTATAATTTATTTTATCAGGGATTTTGTTTATTCAACTTGCAAAATGTATTATCTCATTTTGACACCTTGGGCATTTAGTCGGTTTTACCATTAACTCGACGATTGGACGTCCGTTGAAGCAAGGTCTGGCGAATACCGAGGGTGATGAATGGTTTCTAATTGTAGTTCCTGTAGAGTTAAAACGGTTTCTCGTGCTGTATGAGATCTTGCGTTATCATGGAGAAATAATAGTGAAGATCGACTTATGAGTCGGGGCTGTTTCACTACTAGTTTTGCTATCATTGTTCGGCACAGTGGATGTCTGCCGTTATTGCTTGATCAGATCGGAGCAAGATATAGTGAATAACACCATGCTTAGACCACCTAACAGTTACCATTACCTTTTTATTAGTAAGCTTTGCTTTAGTAAACTGTTGCGGAGTTTAACCTAGGGTCAGCCATTCCATTTTTCGCTTACATTTATCGTAAAGAATCCACTTTTCATGTCACAATTCAATCCAATATTCTTTCATTTATGTATCGATTCAACAAGGCAACACAAGTTTCAACACGCGTTTCTTTCTGCAGATCAGTTTTCAGATTCCTGCAAATATTGGGGTTGAGCAGGTTATCTGTAAAGTAGATCCTGTAGATGAAGCCATAACCTGAGAGTTGAACAAAGCATACAAGATTTTATAACGATACGTCACTCAAACGGTTAGCTAAGTTGGCAGAGCACTGGCACGGAACGCCGGAGGTCGTGGGTTCGAGTCCCGCATCGTTCATAAAATTTTGTTTTTCAAATTGTATTAAATAAATATACCGAGGTTTGAGTTGGGCTGCTACATTCATTCACTCTATAAGACCATGTAGGCTGGAGGATACATTTGTATTTTTTTATGATTATAAGGAACGCGACGAGAAGGACTTTCAGCTGATGGTAATTGATACGCCCTGCACATTTCAATGCAGTGCCACTCAGGCATCTCATTTGCCCATTAATTTCACTACTACTATATTACTGCTTCACGGTAGAAATAGGCGCCGACGTGGTATCCATCATCTAGATGGCATCCTGTGCAAAGGAGCCACTACCCACTACCTCCCATTTTGGGACCCATTTTTTGGTATTCACTCGTTGTTGTGATTCACTACTACACTACTGTTTATTGAGATTTAATGCACTCATTAAAAATAATAAAAATTAATCACAAAATTCCTGCCATAAAATAAACAAAGAAAAATAAATATTCGAATAGAAATATTCTACCGAAATTAGATATTATAAAATACCTTATTGAAATAACAATAATAATTGAAGAGGTACAGATATAATTTCCCCGGAGTAAACGAACGCTTTCTAAAACATGCCCAAATTTTAAATCAAGCTACTTTGTGATATTTTTATACTCATCGGAATTTTAAGTGCTACATTAAGATTAAAAATAAAATCAATTATAGGCAAGTGTTTAAAACAAGGATTTTATAGTAAAAATAAAAATTAATTTCAGGCTGAAACTGCTGTAATACCTAACTTATATTTCAGGACTTTTTTGCCGAGAAAATAAGTTCCTGGGATCAATTCCTTGAAAGTGCAAGCGAATATGGACGAGATTTTTATATATTTTGATATCACAGGTCTTTATATTAACTGTTATTAATATATCGTACTCGGGCACTCATTGTACATTTGTTTACAGATAAATTAAGATTTTATGTAATTCTAACTGATTCAAACTAGTGAATACTAAATATAGAATCCCTTTCTAATTAATAATATTATTATCTGAATATTTAAAATATTAAATTCTTAGTTTATTTTAATCTCGGAACAAGCTTAATATGAGACACGAAGATATCTTTTCTAATTTGTTTTTAACCGAGTTCAAAAAAAGAGGAGGTTCTCAATTCGTCGTTATTATTTTAATGTTTGTTACCTCAGAACTTTCGACTGGATGAACCGATTATTATAATTATTTTTTTATTTGAAAGCTGCTGCTTCCCATATGGTGCCATTGTCTGACATTGCTGGCTTTCATGAGAAAACCATAAAAGTCTTAATTTTGCTATACATATGTGCGCGATAAATGGACGAATAACTAATAATAACTTTAATTCAGCCGGAAGACGTACACTGCTGGAAAATGACCTTCCTAAAAGATCGCCATGACGATCGGTTCTGCGCTGCCCTCATTCAACCTATTCCGGCAATCTTGACCAGATCGTTGGTCCATCTTGTGGGGAGCCTAGCAACACTACGTCTTTCTGTACATGGTCGCCATTCGAGGACTTTACTGCCCCAACAGCCATCTGTCTATCGAGCTATGTGTCCTGCCATCTGCCACTTCAATTTTTTCAGCCATCTGGGCTATGTCCGTAACTTTGATTCTCCTACGAATCTGCTCATTTCTGACTAATTATCGCAGGGAAATTCCTAGCATAGCCCTCTCCCTGCCCGCTAAGCGACAATTAGCTTCCTCATAAGGCTTTGGGCCTCATAAGGCTATGGACCTTATGAGGAAGCTTATTAGACCTCTCATCGACCACGACGTCTGCGTTCCACATGTCATCACTGGCAACACATTTGTTAACCAATAACCGCTAAACCTTCGTCTTCAGACACTATGGTATTTTGGACGAGAAGTTCAGTACAGTACTACAGTTCCCAACTGTTACGGGAGTAGGTGCGACATGGGTATTAGACACGATCTTCGTCTTGTCCATGATCATTTTGAGACCTACTCCTTAGGAAGCTGTGTTGAGGCTTTCCAGCATAAAGTCTTCCATGGTCTCTGCCTTGATTACGATATCGTCTGCGGATCGCAGGAGAGTGATGTATTCGCCGTTGATATTGATGCGCAACATATATACACTGGCCTTCAAAAGTATGTATCACACTATTAAAATTGGGATAACGTTTTAAGTTCACAAGATATACTTTCGAAATAAAAAGTACTCCAAAGAGAATTTAATTTTGTACATAAAAACTTTATAGTCGGTAACCTTCTTTTAAGAATTGGCTGAAAAAAAACTTCAAAAACAAAACCATTCCTTTTTCAAAGTGGACGTTTCCGAATTACAATTTTATCATTCACATTTTTCTTTCTGTTTTAAATTTT
This sequence comes from Leptidea reali, assembly GCA_949711725.1. Lineage (NCBI taxonomy): Eukaryota > Metazoa > Arthropoda > Insecta > Lepidoptera > Pieridae > Leptidea > Leptidea reali. The sequence goes on along the minus strand of CATIXN010000025.1, from coordinate 8,495,194 downwards.
TTTCAAGATCGATGGGTCTTGTTTTAAAAATTTATGCTAAAAAGCACATAACATTTATTTATCATGCCTCTTTCAGTTGAAGAATGTGTTAGAATCATGGCTTTTCTGGAACTAGGCATCAGTATGCGTCGCACTGCAAGAATGGTGGGTGTGACGGTACGAACAGTCCAGAAGGTAAAGCGAAGGTACGAAGAGACTGGACACCATCTGAGGAGACCTTCTAATGGCAGACCCAGGTGTACCAGTGCCCGAGAAGATCGTTATATTATTTCCACTGTGTTAAGAAATCGCCACCAAAATTCAGTTGAAGTCCAGCAACAGCTACTTCAGACCCGGAGGGAGTACATTAGTGACAGTATAGTGAGAAGAAGACTTGCTGAAGCAAATTTGAAACCCGGCTCATATCGTACAAGAGTATATTCATGAGGTCGGTATCAGCGTGATGGCTTGGCCATCAAGAAGTCCTGATCTCAACCCGATTGAACACGCCTGGGATGAGCTTGGGAGGCTAGTCAGAAATAGCAGACCACCACCTACTACCCTCAGGGCAATAAAGCAGGCCCTGGTAGAAGAATGGGAGAATATTCCCCAACATCGGCTCCGAAACCTAGTGTTCAGTATGCCAAACCGACTCGAAGCTGTAATCAGAGCTCGAGAAGGCAATACCAGCTATTAAAAATTAAATAACATGTAATACATTTTAGTTGAATTTTTTTACACTAAACTAAAAATGTCTATTTTCATTGTTTTATCTTTTTTAAGTTAAAAATGTTACTACTGTATAATTTTAGTTTATAACAATAAAAGCCTATAAAATTTGCAACAAAACATTTTTAATCTTAAATACAATATATATATATATATATATATATATATACTTAAACCTTCTATAGTTAAGAAAAAAATTTAATTTGAAAAGTGTGATACTTACTTTTGCAGGCCAGTGTATATATATATATCCACACTTATATACATTACACAATACATCACCGCACTAGCCGACGAGTGTGTTCTTCTCTCATTTTTTCATCTTCACCATTTTATCTTCATCTTCATCCTCTCTCCTTCCCACAAGCTGTGTACTTGTGGGCCGGTCCGAGGTTCGAGTCTTCTTAGGAGAAGCCTCGCAACTGTTGTTACGTAGTTTATGCGGTCTCCTCGGCCCACGTCCTATGTCGCTGTAAAAGCCTTCAGGGCTGACAGCATAGAGGAGGTTTTTAGTCGGTAGGGGTCACCCGAGTCCGACATATGGGCCCCGTTTCGGGGTCTTCAATACGTAAATCCTCCTTTTCAAAAAAAAAAATTACTAGAATTAGACTGTATGAAAATATGCAATTATTTTTTTACTGTTTGCATGCATATCTATACTTTTGGAATAGTTTTTGTAAATTATTTTTTTTTAATTTTGATTTTTTGTCGGAAACAAAATAATAATATGTGGAAGATTTAAGTAGAATTATGTTTATTTGACTGATGTGTAGGTATTGGTGTAAGCTCTAATATAAAAGATATTGTTTTCTGAAGTAAATTAAATAAATTAAAATTCTAATCAGCCCCTCGTCAACGATCCCGTGTCAGATAACTTTGTTGCTGTTGGGATTTCCTCATCACTTCACTAAGATTTCCCGCGCTTTAATAAGTTATTTGGTTCAGGAAATTCCATGTTTATTTTGTAATGTTCCTTTAAGTTCAAAAGGCTCTTTCTTGAAATAAATTACAATATAACAATGTGACTGTACAAATAATTTTTGTTAAATAATTATTTTTTTTAAAAATCCTTCCGAAAGTTTGATAGATTATGGCTTGAATGCGTTTTAAAAATTATTTTTGTAAAAAATATTAATTTGAATGAATTATGTAGTCAAGTTATCTAGCCCTACACAGTCAGTGCTATACATATAGAATATACTGGACAATGGTATGTTTAATACATTATAAGTGCTTCAAAAAACATAAACACATTTTTACTATGATTATGACTCTGAAACAAACATTATACACACATAAAAGTTAGCACCTTTTTTTATGGAACAGATGGACAAACGAGCACACAGATACAGCGAAGCATACAGTCATTATGGTAGGTGATCACTGCGTTCCATACTGTCTTATAACACCAGAGGAATCGCAGGAGTGTTGCTGACTTTATAAAGCATTGAATAAACGTACAAATCAATTTAAAAACGGAAAACACATTGGTACGTAGAGGGCGAGGATCGAACCGAGGGCTCCGTGGTGAGAGTCAACGGTTCAACCTGCAGTGAATTCGAACCTGTTACCCCTAGCGACAGATGAGGTTCACAAGCCACTGGGCTTACAGGTAACCCAATATTAAGTTATACAAGCAATATAATAGTGAAACTACAAATAGGAAGTATGGAGATACTATACAAAGAATATTAGCAGTTAATAAAAGTAAATATCTATACTTATCGTTTTAAAAATAAGCAGTTGTTGTAAAACTATTACAGTCGTGCAAAATATAAACACTCGTGCGTTCTAGCATTACATATCTCGATTCGACAAAAACTCGATAGAAAACCTTTTCCGCTCGTATAAAATATTCAGATATCGGTCTGTGAAATATTTAAGTTCAAACGAAAATACCATCCGTACGGCCTTCCCTGCAATATTCTCACCGTGAAAAATAACCAGCGTCATAAAACTTGGTTCAAATGGTTTTAGGTGCATTTGAATATTGTTGTGTTTGGCGTGAGAAATATGAAGGGTCCATGGTCGACTTTCCATCATAAATTGCGAATATTGACTGTTGAAGTACTTTTTAGTGCATTTTGTGATTCCATACAAGATGAATTGAATCGGAGTTGTTTTATGGGTTATTATAATGACAACCTCATAACCATTTTTTTATGATAATAAGGAACAATACGAGCAGGACAATCAGCTGATGGTAATTGATACGCCCTACCCATTACAATGCAGTGCCGCTCAGGATTCTTGAAAAACCCAAAAATTCTGAGCGGCGCTACAATTGCGCTCGAGACATTACCTTGAGACATAAAATGTTAAGTCTCATTTGCCCAGTAATTTCACTAGCTACGGTGCCTTTCAGATAGAAACACTGCTTCACAGCAGAAATAGGCGCCATTGTGGTACCCATAATCTAGCCGGCTTCCTGTGCTAAGGAGCCTGGTAAAACCTAGTAGTTCGTATAACCTCGAAGCTGTAAATAAAATGGTGCGAATCCCAGTATGTTGAAACATTTGCATGCATTGTACAATATGAATGTTAGTTTAATTAATAAATTTATGTATGTTTGAGCTTTTATTTTATTAAATAAATATTGTCTATCAGACATCGACTCTGCCTAAAATGACCGCGATGGCAGTTTTTACTTACTTACCGCTGGCGGCCTCGCAGTTTTTGTCTAAGTACATTTACACAGAATGAAGGACATGTTGAATATTTATTTTAAATAATAGATAAAATACTTTCGGAAATCCTTGTAGGAATAAGTAAATACATGGCTTATCTTTAAACAAATCAGCAACTTTTATATATTGACAGTGGAATGCGCAATAGTTTTAAGTTTACATTTTTTTAAGTACTTAATGCATCAAGTCCTTAATTTATTGTGAATATTTGGCTCCACGACTTACATTTTTGGCAATGGTCTTTGGTTTACACATGTGCCATTAAATAAACAAACTACATATATATAAATTGAAATAACAAGTTCTTTCACGTTATATTTATAGATTATTCTCGGCGAAGTTAATTTGTTATACAGTCTTGTAATAACAGCGTTAAATTGTATATTATATCATTTTCATCCGTGGCAACATCTTTTCGAAATTTCGTTATTATCGTTTCAGTAGATAATGCATGAAAATATAACGAAAAAAATATACATTCGCATTCATAATCATGGTTAAGTTATACATGATGTTATGTGAATGTTGACGTATTGAAATTGGCGTTGAATTGAGACGAATTTGTAAGCAATATTCACCGAGCATTGAGAACATGAAACTGATACAATCGATTCAGACGCCGGCTTGTTAGATGATGTATGACGTCAGCCGGATAATACGAGCTGGCTTACAATATGATCTAGATAATATAAGATAATAATAATGGTTTGGTGACTTTGGATTAAATAATACATATTGTTATGGTTATTTGACATTCCAATTAGTACCAATATTCAGTTATGATAATATTAATAGAATAAGTTGTAAGCTGTTAATATTATATTGTTTTAGTTATTATATTTAGTACTTGCAATATTATATAATCACATGCACAATCTTAGTGACGTCACTTTATTATGAAGTTGGTAGTTTCGTATTATTAAGATTGGTAGTAGGGTAACTGTTACGAATTGCTCTCAGCTATTGGGCACTTCTTGTTGGGGCAGTCGAAAGTGTCGTACGTGCTGGCTGCTGGTCACCTGAGTATAATTAAACCATTAATTAGTATTACTATGTATATAGTTGGGATTCTAGTGAAATTATTGAATAATATGCTATTCAAGTGGTTCGTAAAAGTGTTTTATCATACTATATCATTAGTGTTGAGGGTTCAACATTCAGTTATGATAATATTAATAGAATAGGTTGTAACCTGTTAATATAATATTGTTTTAGTTATTATATTTAGTATTTTTTAGTAATTGTAATATTATATAATCAAATGCAAAATCTTAGTGACGTCACTTTATTATTAAGTTGGTAGTTTCGTATTATTAAGTTTAGGATAACTGTTACGAATTACTATCAGCTAGTGGGCACTTCTTGTTGGTGCCGCAAAAGTGTCGCACATGCTGGCTGCTGGTCACCTGTCTATAATTAAATCATTTAGTGTTACAATGTGTATAGTTGTGATTATAGTGTGATTGTAATATATTTTCTATTCAAGTGGTTCGTAAAGTGTTTTATTATACTATAATATCATCAGTGTTGAAGGTATCGGTATTTTAGTCTTTAGTAGTACTAGTTTTAATTACAACCCGGTACTTAAGATAAGTCCTAACCATTTTATGTGTTTTTATTAATTACAACTTATTGAATTAATTCAATAAGTACATTAATTTAATAAAAAGTTTAAGTTTACCCCATACTTACATAACAAAGCAAAAATATAACTAAGTTAATACTAACTGTACAAATTGA
>CATIXN010000025.1:8438965-8470059 GCA_949711725.1 Leptidea reali | reverse complement strand
GTATTGCTCCATACTTGGTTGTCATATTTAACTTATGTGTTGACAATAGTGTGTTTCCTAATTTGATGAAACAGAGTAAAGTTATTCCATCATTCAAAGCCGGTAGTTCTTCTGACCCCACAAATTTTAGACCAATATCTATTCTACCGACGCTAAGTAAAATATTTGAAAAGCTTATTTTACAACAATTGCTTAATCATTTCTATGGTAACAATTTAATGAGCACTAAACAATTTGGTTTTTCAAGGGGTCGCTCAACAACAGATGCTGGTGTTGAGTTTATTCAGCAAATTTTTGAAGCCTGGGATAATTGTCAGGATGCCGTTGGTATTTTCTGTGATTTATCCAAGGCATTTGACTTAGTTCATCATGAAATCTTAATCAGGAAACTACATCATTATGGTATCAAGGGAGAAGCACTTGGCCTTCTGAAGTCTTATTTGGGCAACAGGTTTCAGATGGTTGAAGTGAACAGTAAGAGGTCAGCTGGATCTCCCATTACCATGGGCGTTCCACAGGGTTCGATTCTTGGGCCATTCCTATTCCTTGTATATATAAATGATTTACCATACTTTGTACAAAATAAACATGAGATAGTATTGTTTGCAGATGATACTTCTTTACTTTTTAAACTACATAGACAGCATACTGCTTTTGATGACGTGAACAATGCTATCTCCAAAGTAGTGGAATGGTTCACTACGAATAATCACCTTCTTAATGAAAAAAAAACCAAATGTATTAAATTTTCCCTGCCTAATGTTAGACAGGTTGACACAAATATTGTAGTAAAAGACGATGAATTGAAACCTGTAGATACAACCGTATTTTTAGGGATTACCTTAGATACCAAACTTCAGTGGGGTCCTCATATTATGAATTTGGCGAAAAAGCTTAGTTCTGCAGCATACGCAGTTAAAAAAATTCGGCAACTTACGGATGAAAATACCGCGAGGTTGGTCTTCTTCAGCTATTTTCATAGTCTGATGACATACGGTATTTTACTTTGGGGACATGCTGCCGATGTTAACACCATTTTCACACTGCAGAAGCGAGCTATTCGTGCCATCTATAAATTAGGACCAAGAGTGTCACTAAGGGAAAAATTTAAGGAAATAAAAGTTTTGACTTTGACATCGCAATACATATATGAAAACCTTGTTTATGTAAAAAAAAATATAAATTCGTTTAAAAAAATTAGTGACACTCATAATGTCAATACTAGAAATAGGGATAGGCTTGCTGTTCATGTAAGTCGACTCCAAAAAGTCACAACTTCATTCAGAGGTCTGTGTATACGTTTTTATAATAAGGTCCCTATTGACATTCAGAACTTACCTTTAAATGAATATAAATCAGTGCTAAAGAAAAAGTTGTATACAAAAGGGTACTATAAAATATCTGAATATCTGGATCTAAGGAACCCTTGGGACTGAGCTGCTGGGCTGTTAGTTTGATAAATGTCATTATAATAATAATAATAATAATAATAAATCTTTATTTCGAGTATCATGACTCATATTAATTGTTAGTAATACAGCAAACTTATTTTCTATGTTAGTACTTATCCTAAACCTATTACTTATGAAGTTACAGATGTGTGTCACCGCACCATGCTATGTTAGAAATACTGCAGCAATGACCCACATATCTGCAATCCAACCTGCTCGCAATCATTTTTAGGATGCTGTTGGTACTGCCCCGTACTCTGCTCACAAGGGATCCACATCTTTTGCGTACAGTCGCATAAAAATAGTCGACCCGTGCTTCCGCGAACATCCCTGATGCGCTACAAAATCGGGGCAGCCCCATCAGCACCCTGAAAGCATTGTTATATTGAACACGAAGCGCGTTGTAGGATTTTTGAGTGTACATGGCCCACAGGTTGCACGTGTAGAAAGTTGTACAAAAGGCTCTGAACAGCGTAATCTTGACGCTGTTTGAGCAACGGACGAATCTGCGAGCAAGCATATTCGCTCTCACCGACAACGCCCTCCGTTCTCGATTTCTGTGTCGTCCCTGAGGTCGGAAGTCAACATATGACCAAGATATTTAAACGTAGATACTCTCTCCAACGCTGTACCATTCAGCATTACAGGTGGTTCTTTATTTGGTGTTTTACCACCGGCCTCAAAGACCATCACTTTACTTTTTCTAGCGTTATAGGCAAGACCATGTCCTCCCACATAAGCCTCACATATGGCCATCAGTTGTCTGAGACCACAAATAGACGCACTGAGCAGCACCATGTCGTCTGCGTAGCTTATATTGTTGACACAAGTTCCGTCTATGAAGCAGCCGACCCTGGTGCCACTGAGCTCGTCAATCAAATCATTTACATATAGGTTGAAGAGCGTTGGTGAGCTAAATCCTCCCTGCCTCACCCCGCACTCCAACCCATATGTACGTGACAAGACTCCCGCCCATCTGACATGGCTGACCTGGTTTTCATACCAAAATTTGAAAATATTGATGATCTCAGAAGGTATTCCAACCTCTCCCATTTTTTGCCATAAGATATCGTATGAAACCAGATCAAACGCCTTCAAGCCTACAAGTCAAGAAAACAGGCATAAACTGGAGTCTTGCGCTTAGAATAGTATGTGACAGCACTCTTAACACACAGTATTAGCACTCTCTGTAGATAATCCAGATCGAAATCCAAACTGGTTGTCATAGGCTTTATAAACTTATTTAATTGCATATTAAGCATGCTGTCAAACACCTTTGAGATGACCGTAGCCAATGAAATTGGTCTATAGTTGTTTTTATCAGCCAGGTCGCTGGTTTTGTTTTTTACAATAGGCACAACTATTGTACGTATCATCTCGTCCGGCATAAAACTATGACTCACACAAAAGCTGTACAGCATTGACAAAACCCTGGGAAGATGTGGCCCAGCGTATTGAAGATGCTCAATGCTCAGTCCGTCATGGCCTGGAGATTTACCTCTCATATGTTTGATGGTATGTGCTATTTCTTTACACTTGAAATTGATACCAATTTCCATGTTGGACTGAACATTGAGCACCGATTCAGAAGTCTCCCGTAGCGGCTTAACACGAAAGTGGTTCATAAACATATTAGATATAGTTTCAGGCTCACACACGCCACCAACGCTCATAGGGAGGGACGGCTTACTGTTCATTCTATTGGTATTCTTCCAAACCCGCGAAAATCATTTTTCGAATGGTGCGAAGCTAGACTATCCATTTTAATTTGATCCTGACGGCTTTGACACCATTTTAAACGAGATTTGAAAATTCTTCTAGCCTCGCACATTTCCCTATAAACATATCCCGAGGTTGGCTTCCCATACCACAGCCACCACCGAAACTTTTGCCTTGCCTCCCCGTGCGCTTCGGCTACATGCTTATTCCAGCCTATCACTCTCTTTTTGGCTACACGGTACATACTCTTTCGACCCGCCCCAGAAGCCTCAACTAAAGCTTTAACGATGTCACTGTACAACTTAGTTATGGCATTTCTATGCTCAGAGTCGTTACAAGTATGGTCACAGCAATACTAAAGCCCATGTGGGAAGTCAATTAATCTTAGCCTTTCATGACATTCCCTCTGGTATGTATTTATTTGCACTTGGCTTCTCTCTCCCCCATAAACCTCATTAAAAGAGGTATTTTTACAAACTTTCTTTGGTAATAACACGTTTAAATTACATTCTACGACCAGAGGAAAGGGGTCAGACCATAATACATCATATAATACATAAACGTTACTCACAGAGTCAAGAGCGGCTTTAGTAGTTAAACAATGATCGAGCCACCGCTTGGATCCGTGAGCTTCACTTATAAATGTATATGTCTCGGATCGTAAACCTAATATCTCAGTATCAACACAAGTCCACTCTTGTTCTAATCAGAACTGAGTAAGTTCATGGTAAAACCGCTCAAAAGGGTGTGCATTGTAGTCCCCAAGTATGTATACGTAGTTTTCCCCATAACTGTCAATAATAGCACTTACCGAACTTAGTACGTCCGTAAAATCCATTAGGTTTGCAAGTGAATCCGTAGGCATATATACACTCATCACTACGAACGATTTCTCTTGTAACACTACTTTGATAGCGCAAATACGCGGGTTATTACACTGAATAACGGACACATTTTGAAAAACACTACGCTTCCACAACAGCGCAACGCCTCCGTATGGTCTCCCACGTAGAATACCAGTAGACGTGTCTATCGCAGATACTCCTGTGGAGCTGAAGCTCCTCGCTTATTGTGTCAAGGAAACAAAGCTCCTCCTTGAGCAACCAGCATTCTTGTAAAGCGATTAAATGTGAGGATTTACATAGCTCACGAATACATTGTGCAGAACGCTTTACATTCTTACAATTAAATGAAACAAATTTACATGTTATGTTTTTATCCATTAACAATAGGCAAGTTTCTCAGCGCCACCTGTGTGATAGGTGTTTCATTTGATTTTAATTTGGGTTTAAGCTTAAAGTGCACAAATCGTCGAAAAATAATTCCCTGTGGCCATAGATTCTCATCAAGGTACAAAGGTAGCTTGCTTTGTGAAACAAAAATCTTATAAGCGTCGTGTTCACATTGCCGTTTAATTGAATTTTTCTCTAGACTCACAATACTTTCCTGAGTTTTATTCTCAATATATTTAATTATATTCGATTCTGCTGTGTCTTTATGTACGTTTGTTATAAATAAGGGTATCTTTCTATCGGCCGCCCTGAATTTTTCGTCTGATTCTACCACAAAATTTCCCATTTTGCCAATAAGGCGGTTTTTGGATTTTTGTGACTTCTTTTGCACCACTGTCCAGCCTTCATTTGGATTACGTACCTTAGCGACCCCTGCATATGATCGAATTTGCGCTGTCGCACCCAGCTGACCATTCGGTTCGCTCGACGTGCCTGATGACTCAGTGCCAACTCGTATAATGCCGCGGTCGGCGCGTGTGACGCAATCGTCGGTCGAATGTTTAGATACAGTGCTTTGAAACTGCACTGAGTTACTATCCTCCGCTTTACTCAAATCAATACTTCTATAATTTGAATTATATTCCCTCGGAGATGTCTCATAGTTACATTGTTCCAACGGCGTTGTAACGATAGTGTCGTCTAATTGGGACAAACCTATCGGTCCGCTATCAAAGTATCCTCCTCTTTTCATATTTACTTTTATAATCAAAGTGGCGGCGAAGGTAATTTTCCGCTCAAGCATTCCTTTTTGAAATTTTCTAGCTGCTCAACAGTTGCATATGAGGATTTAATGCTTTTGATCTCCGCCTGTACTAGCATCAAATCCTTGAGCAGTTTGGAGACGTCCAGATGGTCGAAAGTTATAGGTGGTAATTTTTCCAAATCCCTGGCCACAAACACAGGTAGTACATCAGGATCAGTTACCTTAAATACACTTACGATGTTGTGCAAAAGGCAGTTTTCCTTGCCTTTTCCATTGCGTAAAGTTTTTGTGCGTAGATCCGCTGGTAATGCTTCCAGAAGTAAGCTATTCGCTATCTCAATTTGTTCACGTGAGAAAACAGACGCACATATTTGCACCAAACTCACTTCATCGGCTATTGAAACTTTATTTTGGATGTAAGCTAAAAGCTCATCCACAACGAGATGACAATTATTACACTTTAACGTACTCATTCTATTCGAAATCGCATACGTCTCACGCTCAATCGGAAACGTCCGACGCGACCCGATTCGCGCGCGCAATTATAGTTATATAACTTAAATATTAATATTGTTTCTGTTTTTTAATCAATTTTAATAATCATTATCATGAGTTATGTAATTTGAAACAAAATTGTAAGTAGAGGCATTTAGTAAGTATTGCATAGTGTTCTTTAGCACTATTCACATTGTCTCTATTAAGGAGAAGACACTATTCTTGTGTTCTTTTCACTTAGTACATGTTAGTTTCACTATTCACTACACTTATATTACACTAGATTTTCACTAAACTAACTCAAAAGGTTAAGTTGTTTTGAGTCTTCTTACTGGGTACGTATTGTCGAGGAGCTCGATATTCATCACATGATGGTGAAGTCTTAGCAGATGAGTGTCTGCATATTTTTGAATAATTTTTTCGACTAAATCCACCTTAAGGTCACGATGAAGGTCGTCGTTTCTTATGTACCACGGCGCATTTACAATACCCCGGAGAACCTTATTCTGAAAGGGTTGTATAATTTGTATATTTATTTTACAACATGAGTTGAATACTATAAGACAACACTGGCACAACATTGAAACTGTTATTCCATTTGCATTGTGAGGATGATAATGTTGATGAAAAGGATTGTAGGGTTTACTAGCTTTCAAAGATGGCATGCAAGTCATTTTTTGAAGAAAATTGTTTCGATAAAAATTGGATGAATTCTATAGATCACTTATTGATGGTATCCTCTTAAATTTGTATATTTTTTACGAAAATGAACGAGACGAGCATGACGTTCAGCTGATGGTAATTGATACGCCCTACCCATTACAATGCAGTGCCACTCAAGATTATAGAAAAACCCAAAAATTCTAAGCGGCACTACAACTGCGCTCGCCACCTTGAGACATAAGATGTCAAGTCTCATTTGCCCAGTAATATCACTAGCTACGGCGCCCCTCAGACCGAAACTCAGTAATGCTTATACAACATTGCTTCATGGCAGAAATAGGCACCGTTGTGTTACCCACAATCTAGCCGGCTTCACAAAATTCGCTCATTTGCAAACTATTAAAAATAAGCCACGTAACAAATTAATGAATGTTATAGTATTGATTTAAAAACTTGATATCATTAAAAATAGCAGAAAGAGTATTAAAGTGAAATTTGATTCACTAGCCGTTGATTTTATAACAGGCAGCTTTGCTCAATCTACTGTAAAAAATGAAAAAGTGTGTGTGTCAGCTCCGACGCACGACTGGAGTTTACTCTTCAAGAACGATTGTCTTTGAACAGGTACTAAACAAAATCAAGTCCAATGGAATCGGTTACAAGCAGACCAGATGCACACCGCATTGGTTTTCCAGCAAGGTTGACATGAAGATCAAACTAGTTGTAGTTGCCTGCACTTTCCCCGGAGCGTAAAAAGAATAGGGGAGTCCCAGGCCCATGGGTGTCGTAAGAGGCGACTAAGGGCTTTTTAGAAGTGGGAGAGTCACGCTGCCGTCTTAAGATGTCAGCACAATCGGGCCAGACTCGTCCGGGTTAATTACCACACTCGCACAGAATACCGGCGTGAAGTAGCGACCTAGTGCCGCTATGTTTCGCATAGGTTAGTGTAGAGGACCGGAGGCCATCCCTTCCCCCCCCCCCCTCAACAAAATATGAGAGCGGTCCGTAAAAAGATATTACCCCAGGAGGGTACCGGCTCTACCACAGCCGGAGAATCCCTCCCCGAGCACTCTCGCTCGGGCCGCCCTTTGTATTCTGGGGTGGGCACAGAACCGCGCATGACCGAGGACAATCGAGGCAGTAACACCACGGCAACCCGCTCCACGCTCAACGTGGACTTTTGCAATATTAGGGGAATTCACTCCAATTTAAACGCCGTCCACCACCACCTTGAGACGGCGCAGCCGGCCTTGTGTTTCCTTACTGAGACGCAGATATCTCGACCTAGCGAAACGTCATATTTAACGTACCCCGGGTACAAAATTGAGCACAACTTTTTGCCTCATGCCGGGGTATGTGTGAACGTTAGGCAGGATATCTGCTGTCGCCGTCTCGGCAATTTTGAGGGTAGGGACCTGTCTACTCTCTGGCTCCGCGTAGATTTAGACGACCGCGTCCGTATCTTTGCGTGTGTCCACAGGTCCCATAGTGGTAACGCAGAAACCGATCATCTCATGGGCTGCGTTCAAGCAATTGACGACGTGCTTGCACAGATCCTCTCTGCTGAAATCGTAGTCTTGGGTGATTTCAACGGGCACAATGCCGAATGGCTTGGATCACGTACCACAGACTACGCAGGGCGATCTGTGCATAATTTTGCATTGGCGTATGGTCTATCCCAATTGGTTGAGTCGCCAACGCGGCGTCCAGATGTGGATAGCCACATTCCGTCATTATTAGATCTTCTGCTGACTACACATCCCGATAGTTACCAGGTCTTTGTCGACGCCCCTCTCGGAATGTCCGACCATTGCCTGGTCAGGAGTGTAGTGCCTATCCGACGCCAACTTCGCAGACCACCAGCGACCCGCCGCGTTTGGCACTACAAGTCAGCAGATTGGGATAGGATGCGTTCCTTTTTTGCATCCTACCCTTGGGGCAAGGTTTGTTTCCCTTCGGATGATCCTAGTGCCTGCGCCATTGCAGTAGCCGATGTGATACTGCAGGGCATGGATATTTTTATACCAAGCTCTGTAGTACCGATCGGTGGCAGATCATAGCCCTGGTTCGATGCGTCAATTAAAGCAGAATCTGACTGCAAAAAACAGGCGTATCGAACTTGGGTTGCGGCGCTGGGCACAAAGGATCCGAACTGCAACGTTCTTAAGAGTAAAATATAACCGTGCCTCCAGATTTTTTAAGCGGCAAATCGCCCGTGCGAAGTCTAAGCTTGTCGTCAAAATCGACGAGTGGCTTTCCAGTTACCCGACCGGAACACGCAAGTTCTGGTCGTTGTCGAAAGCTGCTCTTGGTAACTTCAACCAGCCGTCCATGCCGCCGTTGCACATGAGGAATGACACCCTGGCCCATACGGCAAAAGAGAAAGCCGAGCTCCTGTGCGCTCTTTTCACCTCCAACTCGACTCTTGACGACAACGGAAAAACACCGCCGACCATCCCGCGGTGTCAGAGCTCTATGCCTGAAGTACAGTTCAGACAGAAAACTGTTAGGCGAGCTCCGTTTTCGTTGGACGTCAGGAAGTCGAGCGGGCTGGATGGCATTTCTCCAATCGTGCTTAGAACGTGTGCCCCTGAGTTGACGCCGGTGCTAACGCGTTTATTCCGGCATTCTTATTCCAAAGGCGTAGTCCCTGACTCATGGAAGTCAGCCCTTGTCCATACGATCCAAAAAAAAGGAGACAGTTCGGATCCGGCGTACTACAGGCCTATTGCTATCACCTCCCTGCTCTCCAAAATCATGGAGAGCATAATTAGGCGCCAGCTTTTAGTATACCTTGAGGGTCACCAGTTGATCAACGACCGTCAGTACGACTTTCGCCATGGACGGTCGGCAGGTGATCTTCTGGTATACCTAACACATAGATGGGCGGCGGCTATTAAAAGCAAGGGGGAAGACCTGGCAGTTTACCTGGATATAGCGAAGGCCTTTGATCGTGTATGGCACAAGGCGCTCCTCTCAAAACTTCCATCATTTGGGCTTCCCGAGAGCTTTTGCAAGTGGACCTCCAGCTTCCTCACTGGGCGTAGCATACAGGTCGTTGTTGACGGATATCGCTTGAACCCGAAGCCCGTGAATGCTGGAGTGCCCCAAGGCTGTGTGCTATCTCCTACGCTGTTTCTTCTGCTTATGGACACCTCCAACATGCATTGCTATGCAGATGACAGCACCGGTGATGCCGTATACACGGGCCATGCAGGTCTCTCTCGGGAAATCGTCGAACAGTGCCGGCAGAAACTGGTGTCTTCTATCGAGTCCTCTCTCGAGAAGGTCACGAAATGGGGTAAATTGAACTTTGTCCAATTTAACCCCCAGAAGACTCAAGTTTGCGCGTTTACCACTAAAAATACCCCATTTGTCGTATCACCGCTCTTCGAGAACACTTCTCTTAAAGCCGCGCCTAGTTTCGGAATACTGGGTCTCGAAATCTCGAGCGATGGCCAATTCCGTGGCCATCTGGAGGGCAAAGCCAAATTGGCTTCGAAGAAGCTGGGCGTCATCAATAGAGCACGGCAATACTTCAAGCCGGCCCACATTCTAGCGCTCTATAAAGCGCAGGTCCGGCCACACATGGAGTATTGCTGTCATCTCTGGTCTGGTGCACCCCAGTATCTGCTCGATCCATTTGACCGCGTGCAACGTGGAGCAGCTTGAATTGTCGGGGACTCAGTGCTCTGTGAACGGCTGGATCACTTGGCGTTGCGTAGAGACGTCGCTTCATTGTGTGTCTTCTACCGCATTTATCACGGGGAGTGTTCCGAAGAGCTGTTTAACCTGATTCCTGCCGCCGAATTTTACCTTCGCACGACACGCCACAAGTTAGGATATCATCCCCACCATCTGGATGTGTGGTGGTCCTTTTATTTTATTCCAATTACGTCCTCTATTTGCTTAAGTTTTTGAATGATCACAATATATAATACTCGCTGACCTGACAGACGTTGTTCCGTTCATAATAAAAAAAACTCTTGCAGGTGGAAATTCTTCCAATCGTAGCTGATCTCTTCTCGGTGAAAGGTATATTCTTACCAAATCAATAATATTTGGTTTTGAAAAAAAATATCAAACTTTTGTTTAGATCCGTGACTTCATTTTATAATCGTTATATAATATGTTATTTATTTATTAGCAAAATACACTTTCTTCTATTTACTTAACATTAATAATAAATAATACTCTAGCGAAATGTTTCTCTAATGATGATATTTATTACACTTTTAATAAAGATTTAACATTGTGAAAATGAAAAAAAAAATCAAAAAAGTTTAAAAAACCGATCAATCGCATACGTCAGGTGCAAATACGCTGAATTAATTTTCAAAGTGAAATGAACATATTTTATTAATTTCGAAAGAAAAATGTTTATTTCTTTCTTAATTGCCAAATTTTACTTTGTCCAAATAATTCAAGTTCGGTTAGGCAAGAAACAAGACACTTTATAAACTGAACGAAAAAGTAAAGCTTAAGTTAAATCTCAGCTTGGCGTTAGGTCAGCGCACTTGACACATGTAGCATACTTCACACCAGTGAACAACTGGAGAACTTGTCACGAAGAATTTTGCACTGCTTATTTTATTACAATACCCTAAACTAGGTGCCCTAGTTTTGTAAAGATTTTTATATATTTTTTGAATCTGTGAAATTTAAGTATTCAATATCACAACATTATATATAGTGATCCCATATGTAACTTTTTAAATCCCAAAGTATATATATTGAGTTCTTGGAAGGATAAAATCTATGACAAAGGGGTGATAAATAATTATTTTAAGAATTTTTTTAATTGATCATAGGTAACAGCAACTCAAGTGGCAACGATTTTCTGTCTCTGAATGGTCTGCATCAGTTGATGATATCAGCTTATGAGGAATTGCATAACATAATGTGGAACGGACTGTAATCGCAAAAAAAAGTTTCGTATAAGGAAATGAACTTCATTGACGATTAGTTTTAAAGGAACTGAAATCTGAATTGTATTCAGGTCTAGTAAGGATTTCCCGAGTATTAAATATTTCCATATAATACTTTTTACGTAGAGTGATATTATTGTAAGAATGTTAACCGCATGGAAAATATTTAAAGGAAATTCCTAAAACATATTTCACAAAGTCACATACCGCTCCGATGACTTTGCGGCCTCAATCTTTGCGGTAAACATCATCAGCCTTTTTTTTATGGAATAGGAGGACAAATGAGCGTACGGTTCACATAGTGTTAAGTGATCACTGCCGCCCACATTCTCTAGCAACACCAGAGGAATCAGAAGAGCGTTGCCGGCCTTTAAAGAAGATGAACGCGCTTTTTTTGAAGGAACCCATTTTGTATGGTACCGGAAACACCGCACAAGGAAGCTCATTCCACAGCTTTGTAGTTCGAGGAAGACAGCTCCTTGAAAACCGCACTGTGGAGGACCGCCACACATGCAGATGGTGGGGATGATATCCTAACTTGTGGCATGTCGTGCGAAGGTGGAATTCGGCGGCAGGAATCAGGTTAAACAGCTGTTCGGAACACTCCAAAAACCACAAGAACACAAAAATAGTGCACATGAGATTGGCTTTCTCTTTTGCCGTATTGGCCCGGGTGTCATTTCTCATGTGCATTGGCGGCATGGACGGCTGGTTAAAGTGACCAAGAGCAGCTTTCGACAACGAACAGAACTTGCGGGTTCCGATCGGGTAACTGGAAAGCTGCTTGCCGATTTTGACGACGTGGTGCGACTTCGTACGGGCGATTTGCCGCTTAAAAAATCTGGAAGCAAGGTTATATTTCCTCTTTAGAACTTTGCAGTTCGGATCCTTTGAGCCCAGCGCCGCAACCCAAGTTCGATACGCCTGTTATTTGCAGTCAGATGCTGCTTTAACTGTCGCATCAAACCAGGGCTGTGATCTGCCATCGATCGGTACTACAGAGCTTGGTATAAAAGTATCCATGTCCTGCAGTATCACATCGACCACTGCAACGGCGCAGGCATTAGGATCATCCGAAGGGAAACAAACCTTGCCCCAAGGGTAGGATGCAGAAGGAACGTATCCTATCCCAATCTGCTGCCTTGTAGTGCCAAACGCGGCGAGTCGCTGGTGTTCTGCGACGTTGGCGTTGGATGGGCATTACACTCCTGACCAGGCAATGGTCGAACGTTCCGAGAGGGGCGTCGACAAAGACCTGGTAACTATCGGGATGTGTAGTCAGCAGAAGATCTAATAAGGACGGAAAGTGGCTATCCACATCCGGTAGCCGCGTTGGCTACTCAACCAATTCGAACTGACCATACGCCAGTGCAAAATTATGCACAGATCGCCCTGCGTAGTCTGTGGTACGTGAACCAAGCCATTCGGCATTGTGCCCGTTGAAATCACCCAAGACTACGATTTCAGCGAAGGGGATATATGCACGTCATCAAATGCCGCTTGAACGCATGAGGTGGTCCGTTTCTGCGTTACCACTCGCGGTCCTCTAAATCTACGCGGATCCAGAGAATAGACAGATCCCTACCCTCAAAATTGCCGAGACGGCGACAGCAGATATCGTCCGTAACGTACAGACAATCCCCGGCATGAGGCCAAAAATTGTGCTCAATTTTGTAGCCGGGGTACGTTAAATATGACGTATCACTAGGTCGAGATATCTGCGTATCCGTAAGGAAACACAAGGACGGCTGAGTCATCTCAAGGTGGTGGTGGACGTTGTTTAAAATGTAGTGAAGTCCCTTGATGTTACAGAAGTCCACATTAAGCGTGGAGCGGGTTGCCGTAGTGTTGTTGCCCTGTTTGTCCTGTGACATGCGCGATACTGTGCCCTCCCCAGAATACGAGGGGCAGCCCGAGCGCGGATGCTCGGGGATGGATTCTTCAAAAGATATTATTACCCCAGGAGGGGTAATAATATCTTTTGGACCGCTCTCATATTTTGTTGGGGGGTGCGGGGGAGCTAACCTATGCGAACCATAGCGGCACTAGGCCGGTACTTCACGCCGGTATTTTAACCCGGACGAGTCTGGCCCGATTGTGCTGATGTCAAAAGACGGCAACGTGACTCTCCCTCTTTCAAAAAGCCCGTAGTCGCCTCTTACGACACTCTTGGGCCGGGGACTACCCTATTCTTTTCACGCCCCGGGGAAGCACAGGGTTTTTAAGGAATCGTTTTGAAATAGCCGATATTACTCTCCTTCTATAAGTAATCCAAGGGATAATCGACTGTCCATACCTTCTTGCTTGCTTATATTACTGTGACAGCATGATTTACTAAGACATCAACACACTAACCTAAACTATAAAATAAATACTTTTACTTGACGAGCAAGCAATAGCTTCAACAATCTGTCAAGTAGTGATAATAATCTAGATCTTTTCTGTTCAACTAAGTTCAACACTACGTAGTCTTAAATTGTTAAAAAAAAAAGAAAGGGCTCCTGTTTCCGCAATTAGACCGCTTAATTGGGTCCATTTTGAGTGCAGTGTTGGCCAGTCATTCCAACCAGCCCAGCTCCTTCCAGAAGTTCAGAACACTCCTGGGGTGTTCGCAGACTTCCTGGAGCGACCTTGTATTTACTAAGGTTTGTGCCCGTTGGTTGGCCACCCCAGCACATTCCAGGATTACGTGAGTGATCGTTTCATCTTCGGTTGTGGAAACGTATAATTGGCTATCTGTAATTATCTTAAGTATCATTTAAGTTTTCCTAATAAATTAAATATAATAATGTTTTTATTAGTGACCTTCACTTACAGAACCCTAGAAATCAACTTTAGGTTAGGTTGTACTTAGATTTAGGTTTGTGAACTAACAAACCATAACCAAACTATTATTTAAAGACAAGCGCAATTTTACCGCAAATTTTATAGCAATAACTATGACAGTTCAATATTGTATATTATATTAAAAAGAGCGCAAAAAAAGAATCGGAGAGTTTCTTTCGCCGCTTCTTCTCTCTCAGAGCAACATTTGTTTTCGAAGCGGTGGTAGTGTTTAAAGTGACATCAAAAAGAGTTCTTCTAATAAATACTTAATACAGATAATAATATTATAGTTAATATTTACCTACACCTTAACGTGTTTTGATATTTTAAAGTATTTTTTTTGGGTTTAAATTTAGTCTGACGTGCAATTTTCAACAATAATAGAAGTGACTATGATATTTATTTCAGCAGCTTGGATTATTCGCAACCCTTACTATTCGACCAAAACGTGACCTGTATTGCAATAATTGGATACATCATGCCGTAATTTTGTAGTTTTGGTATTGGAGTTTAAACGAGTCTATTAATTGGTAAAAGTTTTAAGATTTTTGTGATTTTCCAAATATTATTATTTAATATAATTTTATATTATTTATATGTATTTAATACACAATGTGTTACAAAATACCTCGTAAAAAAATTAATTAATTATCAAAGCCAAAAATATTGTCAACCCTAGTAGGCTGTCAGAAAGAACTACAGAACAACAAAAAGAACAGAAAGGCCTACGTACCTATTTTACCTAATAATTGTCTACTTTTATAGTTTTTCAATGTTTTCAAGTACTGGCTTGAAATAAAGTCAAATTGAAAAAATGGTAATGTGAAAGACAGAGAGATCTCTGATTGCCCAACGGTTGCTGAGATGGAACAGCTTGTTGGATCAGTTTTTGCGTCAACAACATCAACTATGGTGCGAAATGCCACACAAGCCATATCCCAACAGGCAAAGTTGTGTATTGAACAAGGTGGAGCACACTTTGAGCCGTTTC
The DNA here is from genome assembly GCA_949711725.1 of Leptidea reali. Lineage (NCBI taxonomy): Eukaryota > Metazoa > Arthropoda > Insecta > Lepidoptera > Pieridae > Leptidea > Leptidea reali. The sequence goes on along the minus strand of CATIXN010000025.1, from coordinate 8,454,991 downwards.
TGTAACTTTAACGTTTATTTTGAAAACGTAAGTGTTCTTTAGGTTGTTTCGTAAGATTCTTTTAAAATTTTTGTTTACTCCGCGAATTAGGTAGAAATGTAAATGCATTCTGCGTAGCATACTCTTTAATTTAACTTAAATAGGGGTTGTGAAAATAATAATTTTATTTTTATTTTTTTGGGGTACGTTAAACTCTTAAATATTGTGAATGATCTCGTTATTTATAACGAGTTCCCCATCTAACCTTCTTTCGGCTTTACGGTAGTTTTTTAACAACCTGTATTTATACAATTTTTGAAATATGTTTATCATATGTAGAGATTTTTGCTTTTTATTAATATTTATTGTCCACTATAATAATTCATTTTTGACAAATAGAGAACAATCAAATCTTGCATTACCTTTACGCAAATATATAAAGTTTCTTTATTAAAAAAGCGTTGTGCCATAGCAGTAAAATATAGATGTAAAAATATAAATATTATTAAACGTTGTTTATGATTAAGGTTTCCTTTAAGCTTACAAAAAATATACTAGATAATATAACAATGTTTCATAAAATGTCAATATTTGTAATTTTAATTGTGATTGAAATTAATTTGGTGTAGGTTGGGTACTAATTAAATTAAAGGCTGGGCAGGAGAAGCCATGTTGAATATTAATTATCTCACACTGGGCACGGATTAAATATGTTGATGCTTATTTTAGAAAAGGAATGATCTAGAACAGAATTTGCATACAGTAATTTTAAGTTTTCACGAATAAGTGGGTACCTTATATTGACAAAAATGTATCTACAAGTATATCAATATCACTGAAACTGTATTGTCAAATATATTTTACATGATTAAATTATATATATTTTTAACTATCATCGTAACGTACAGTTTAAGTTTGATGAAAAAAAGTTATTTAAAGAATTTAACTCTCATTAAAAATTAACAGATTTACAGACTAAGATTAATCCGTAAGGAAACTGTCCGTAAATCACTAAAATATTTATTGTAATTAGAAGCTTTGCTAATTCAGAAACTTAGTGATAACAAGTTTTGTTACTCTACAATCCTTCTAGTAGTTTTGCTCGTCAAGTATCTACTAATTAATGCATGGTGACGAGATCGATTGACTTTGATTGGTTTATTCACTAAATTGTTTACATCAGTCTGATATTTACATTGAATTTATATCAGCTCAGACAACAGCAGAAATAAATAGAAAATACCTTACCTTAGAGCATTTATACGTCTATAATCCATAGAAACATATAGCTGTGAAAACGTCGAAAATAATTGAAGTTATATATATGCCATAAATATGGCCTCAATGTCGACTCGACACTCGAGGCTTTCGTGCTCGAGCTGTCGTACGGTACGAACCTCTCTAGGGGGTTGTTACGCTGCCTGTGGAATATACAAAGGTGATCAAATACTGGTGCAGTTTTCTTTTGATTATCCAATTATGATTGATCACCTTGATCACCAATGGTGAAGTCAACCTTAAAAGACAATAAGGCAAGACAGGAAGGCTCTTTCTTCGTCTTCAGAAGTGGGATAAAGGATTCAAGTTTACTTATTTTGGTAAACTGTTCTTGGTGGAGCATTAATTTTGTAGAGAATACCGGTTGATAACATTATGTGATATTATTATATCATATAAAAACATTGTTTTGTTAGTCGGAATTGTTACTTGTAATACATTTTTATTCTTATATAATAAATGATAGTTTACTATATTTTTTAACAACAATTAGGGACGAGACGAGCAGGACGTTCTGCTAGTGGCCATTACAATGCAGTGCTGCACAGGATTCTTGAAAAACGTAAAAATTCTGAGGGGCTCTACAATTGCGCTCGTCACCTTGAGACATTAGATGTTAAGTTTCATTTGCCCAGTAATTTCACTAGATGTGGTGCCCTTCAGACCGATACAGAATAATGCTTACACATTACTCCTTCGCGGCAGAAAAATTATCCTTTTTCTACGGTAAACATTTCTGTAGTTATATACAATAATATATATGAAAATTTTGGGCAAAAAATATTTTCTTATTTTTTTTATTACTACAATAATCATTTACGTTACACAAGATACCAGGATAGTAAAAAACTAAGATTTAGTTATTTAAGTGCTTTGTGATTTTTATGAACCTGCAAAACGTAGCTCAGCTATTTTTGATGGAAGAGGTGGAAGCTATATCATATAATAAAAAAATCAACATTAAAGTACAACTTAAATCAAAAGATTCAAGTCTTATCATGAACGTTATGTTTCACTGTGAGAATATTCTAGTGGAAGACACATATCTATCTATCTATAGCCGAACTATATTTTCACAGACTGACATCTGAATATTTGATACGGACTGAAAGGTATCGGGACAATATTGTTTGAGTTGTGGACTAGCAACGAACATGAAATGCTTGCATAGAATCACAGAACCACAACTAACACTTTTGTCAATAATAAATCAAATATACTTAATTTCTTTGAAAAAATGTTTACTTACAAAACGTTTTTCATGTAAAAATATAAAACTCAAAATTTTAATATTCATTTAGATCAAAAATTGACATTTCTGTCACACACAAACAGACGTAGGGACGCCATCGCGGGAATAGTCAGGGAAGCTTCCTAGGACCTTAAGACGTCGACATCTGATGAAAACTAGATTTTCGAAAAATAGAGTAAAAACAATAGCTTCCCGAATTTTTGAATTTTCTTAGCGGAAAGTTAAAAATGATAGAATGTTTAACAATATTTGTAATGCTCACTTAATTCCTTTACGAGCTTACAATAATGCTGTAAGTCTTATTTTGTTTAAATTAATATAATATTTATATTGCATGATATATAAATATATATAACAGCGTAATTTTATACAATATCTTTAATGTGGTCAATAACAAAAGGCCCCAATTTATTCCGAAAGCAATAATAAAAATTGACCGCTGCCGCAAAAATTATATTCGTTTATTATTTAATGTGAGTGACAGCTGACTCTTACCGACGCGGACGTAACATTTGTACTATCAGAAAACATATCGGGACAATATTTTTATACGTTACTAAAGGTACTAAAAGTCTACCCAAATGTTTATTTTTCGTTATACTTTCATATTTTAATTGTGAAGGTCGCCGTCGGTCGTTAGTTTGTATAATATGGTAACATAATTAACTATTAAACAATTACCATTATGCTTTTTTATATTTTTATTATTTTATCAGTTTTTATTTGAAGTTTGACAATAATTATCAATTTGAGATTGTATAATTATTATATTTCTTTTATTTTATTTGGGAAACTTTCAGCCATTTTTACAAAATATTACACAACAAATAGAATAATTAATGTTAATTACAAGCTTCCACATATGTTTTTAGATTTCTTAAGCTCAGACAAAATATAACACCAATAATAATAATAACAGTTTGCGCCGAGCGCTCGTTGTGTACGGTTGACAACTTAATTTATTTACCTAGTTACCTACAAAGTTTAGCAATATGGTGTTAAAAAAATGTACAACGTGTAATCGAAATATTACAAAAAAATCTCCTGGCTTGGAATGTAGCAGGTGTAATAAAGTGGTGCACGCTGATCCTGCTTGCTGCAAGTTATCCAACAAACAAATCAACACGCTACGTCACTCAACAGGCATTGAATGGAGCTGCGAAGACTGCCTACAGAATATGACCCGTAGGTCTTCATTCTTAATTCCGGATGACGATGCGGGCAAGGAGTCAGATACGGGACATACCATCCATACAAAACCTATGATAGATACGAAGAAGCTGATCAACGACATTAGCCGTGGAATTTTGCCGAGTTGCTGTTTTAACTGGAGAATGGGTGGAAGGATTTTCATGATTTTTAATTTGTTAGATTTGTCGCCTTCCCTAATAGCAAAATAATATAAAAACATTGAAATATTGACGAAAACATAATATTAATACTATCTATTAATGATAATCCGTTGATGCCACATTTTTGTGAGTATCATATGCTATATTATACTATTAATCCGACAAATGAAAAGACTTTTTCGTAGTAGTCGGCTTTAAAAAGTAAGTCTGAGAAAATAAGGTCGAAAACTAAAAAAAATTTATATGGCAATACGTTTACCGGGCCAGTCAAACGTATGCCCATATAAAATAAATAATAATATTTTATATAACTATGTTATAATTGAAAGTGTATTATTGTCTGTAAGGTAAAATATCGAAACTCGAACATCAATAATAATAATATGGGTGCCGGTGTATACCGAAACATGTTACTGGATGTGATTGATTGAGGGTTGAGCAATGACTGATGGGTTTAGTGTAGTCTGTACTTTATCAATCAGACTGAGATGGCAAGAGATTTTTTTTTCTCTGCTAAAAGCGTAGCAAACAAGAAATATGAAAACGATATTTTTTTTTAGTAATGTGTACGTTATTATCGGTTAAAGTTTTTATTTAAATTAAAATTTTACTTCAATTTACTTGCCTGGCTTTCGTACCACATAATTACTACATAAATAATATAAAAGACATTTAATAATTAGTTTTGCAAAGAAGTTTCACTTCTAACATGACGCCATTTTTTTATCATTGAGATGGTGGCCTGTCACTTTAGCAAATAACGGGGTTTATGCTTATTATAACATTGGTCGTTGCACCAGATACTCTTAAACATAATAATAAATGTCTTCAGGTTCACAGAATTCCTTCATGCAATATATTTTTATTGCATTCACTTTAAAGAAACAAATTCACAATTAGTAGTTAGAATCATTTACATAATCTTATTGTAATCTACCGATAGAAGCTTGTTTAAATCTAGCGACGGTAATTAAGAGAATGGCCATGTGGTGGATGAAAGCAGTTCCCATACGGGATTAGCTCCAAACGATACGCCTGGCGTGTTTCTGCACAGTTTATGGTTATAACGTTGTATTAACAACTACCCTCGTATCCAGAGTATCATTAAGGTTATGTAGGGTGACAATCATTTAGGTCTAGAATAGTTTCATGCCATATATGCCATAAACATAACACCCTGTAAAAGTAATTAATGTTATTTGCAATACAAAAAAAAATATAATATACGAGTATATTGCGGTTTTCTCCTCGTTTTCGCATATTCTTTTGTTTGTATATATTTTTTTTGTAGTGCAAATAACATTAATTACTATTACAGTGTGTTAGTTTAATACATAAGTATAAAATATAAATAGCATATTCAAAGCGGTCTCCATTAGCTGCAATACAGTCCTTTAAACGTTAAGGCCAGTTATCAATAGAAGCACGCATCTTTCCATGGGAAAATTCTTCACTGCCAATCGTACGGATCGTTTAAGGGACCAGAAATCAGGATGGCGTTTAGAGCAAGCCGTACTCTAAAACTGACCATAAATCATAATCGAGCGGATTAAGATCGGGACAAGATGACGACCAGTCTTCAGCTCTGATGAAGTCCGAAGCATTCGTTTAAACCACCCAGTCTTGCTGGAAGGACCATTCTTGGTTATTGAACATGGTGTTATTAAGGGGCTTCAAAACCTCCCTAAGAATGGTATCTTGATACACTTGTGCAGATGTTTTGATATCTTTTTCACAAAAGAATGGCTCAGTCACTCCTTCATAGCTAATACCCCACCAAACCATCACTGAAGTCGGACAGTTCCCACGTTGCACTCTGTCTACTAATTAGGAAGCTTCCTTACAGCTTAAATACAGTCATTTTGTTTGTTAAAATGTTGCTCAGTTGTAAAGAATTTCTCATCCGTAAACAAAATTTTTCTGTGACCTCCCCTTGCGTACTGCTTCAGTAGTTGTTTCGATTTTACCACCCTATTATTTTTTTAATTATCAATTAAGAAATGACCCTTACGTCTCTTATAGGCTGCAAGTCGTTAATCATCTCTAAAAATACGCGACATAGTTCTAAGTTATAAAATAATGTTTTTCTAAAAGTATGTCTTTTATAAAAAATATCTTGCCCCAAAATAAGTATATAGCCTGTGTTATGGGTTGCAAAACAACGATATACTTAATACAATATACTTACTCAAACAAACATAAATACTTATAAATATCCATGACTCGGTAATAAAATTCATAATCACAATATTAATCATATAAATGTTTGCAGCTTAGTAAGTAGGATCACTAACCACTCGACTATACAAGCCGTTATATTATAGCTTGTAGTTTCAGCAAGAATAAAATGCATGCAAACCTGAGACCAATAAATATTCAGAATTGACATTATTGTTTAATTTAATATTTAATTTCGCAACAACTTCAGGAGATATTTATTTATTTAGTACACTGTTTGAAAAAATATTTATATTAAATATATGAATATGCATTTATGCATATAATATATTTACAAAGTCAAATTATTCTAAATTGTTTTTGATATGAAGTAATTGAAATATGAAATTTACTGTGACTTGTTTTGTTTTATAGCCGTGTAAAAGCCAACGGTGTTCTATAACTTGACTCATAAACATTTATATAGGTTCGATAAAAAATTTCATGGTCGTGAATCGGCTGTAAATAATTCGAGGTATACCTGCGAATGCTGATTTGACACGGGTCAGGTGCTCCACTTTCAGCTGTGGGATATTTCATTGCCGTCTCGCATACGAAGTCTCAGAAAAATTACAATTTGATGATTCCTCAGCGTAGCTTATATTATTTGGCACTAAGATCATTAGTATGTGTAGATAGACTATGTTTATACACACAGCTGTGAAAACTTCAGAAAAAGCAATGCTCGCACACTAACACAAAGTGTTCATACAAATCGCGAGTGTAAGACGTAGCTTGTCACGAACACTAAACTAATATTCCTGGCCTGTTTATATCGGTTATCTAACAGCAAGAAACTATCTAAGCGTATTAATTATCTAAGATTTGGCATATATCTTTGATAAAATATATCTTTATATAAAAAATAATTTAAAACCTTGTACATAATACTTTGAATTTAATTTTTTGACGTTATTAAGTTAGGTTGTATAGCTTTGATGTAAAGTAGATTTAAATTTTAAAAAATAATCACTAATCCTTTCCGATTTAAATGGATTACGTTCAAATAACGGGCATATTGAATTTTTCTATGGAAAATAATGTTTCTTAATTTTTTATCCTCTATCAAACCAAAAAAATATAATCTTAACATCCTTCTAATCTTACTCATAATGAAAATATTTATATTGTTTAATGTTCCATTCCTTTTCATTTGTACGTATTATATTAAAAATTAATAATTGATTGTATATATTCTTCATTATATGTATTACCTGGATGATATTATGATCGTATAATAATATTAAAAAAAATACTTCATGATTAAATACAATAATTCTGAAGTAAGGTAGTACGGTCGTTACACTTACAGAAACATCTTCAAATAAACGAGCTCTTTGGAAAAGAGCCTAACAAGCCACGACGGCACGAACAAAAACTGTCAAAAACGAAAGATTATAAGGAGGACACAATAATTTGTACTACAAAGAGGAAATTATACTTAAGTCCCTCACAGTCGCAGAAAAAGGGCATCAAGAGCTCTTTGTGACTCGATTTCGCTATTTTTTTTTATTTGCGGCCCCTTAAGTGTCTTGTCTACTAAAATATTCGAACTGTAAAATAATAGCTTTGGTATTTTTTGGTGTGATCAGGCATCATTCTGTTATTGAAAGATGATAAAAAGTTGTAATTAACTTCTTTTGAATAATTATTGCGTCATTATTATTATTTATGAGGTGCAGCCCTAACAAAGAGTACAAGCTTTTACCATTAATTAATTACTATTAAATGTATAAATATAATATGTGTAAATTCCATTCGTTTGTATGTAATTTATGTACACGTAATTATGATTGTAAAATATTTCTTTTGAATTGATTGTTTTGAATCAGTTTCTATAGAGAACTCTACGTCTTTTAAATCCTATACATACAACCTTATCCTCAATAGCTGCTACTGTAAAGTAATTACAAATTATTTCAGATTTAATAGATCAAACTCCGGAGTATGTAAAAATACCATTTTACATGCCAATTTAAAACATAGTTATTTCAGATGAACATTTAATAATTTTCCCTTTGAGATATAATAAGAAATTAGGAGATCCGTAGGAGAACCAAAGTTACCTACATAGTCCAAATGATTACGAAACTGAAGTGGCAGTGGGCAGGGCACATAGTTCGACGGACAGATGGCTGTTGAGGTAGTAAAGTCCTGAAATGGCAACCACGTACCGGAAGACGCAGTGTTGGTAGGTTGACAAGATGGACTGACGATCTGGTCAAGATCGTCGGAATACGTTGGATGAGGGCAGCGCAGGACCGATCATAGTGGAAATCATTGGGAGAGGCCTTTGTCCAGCAGTGGACGTGTTCTGGCTGATGATGATGATGATGATCTAATAATTTATGACATTAAACAATTTTTTAACTAAACCTACAATTCGGTACAAATTTTTCTTTTTATACAAATAACTTGTTCGTAATAAATAAATTTGGACACCTAACACTCAATTATATATATATTATTTATCTAAAATTGACATTAATGATTGAACTCCAATTCTTGTTTTATACTAGGTATTTTCCAAATAAACTATTATGAGAATATTAAAAATTGTGTTCACTAATGAACAGAAGTCCAAACAATAAGTAAGTGTACATAGAGAGGGTCTTTTCAATGTTTCCAAATTAACTGTTAAATAGGACAAGTAAATTCTTTGGAGAAAATAAATGCTGACATAAAGGTCCTAAACATTTCATTTACTTCTTAATTTCACTTTAGCACCTCATAATACGAAGGTGAACTAAGCATGAACAATACATTTCTTCGTTGGTGCGTAAATAACCACATATTAGAAGGTGGTTTCGCTTTTGCTTACATTGCCTTAATAATAAAAAATTACGCATAACGTTTTATTAAAATAAGTTTACCAGTAGGAGGCTCCTTTGCACAGGATGCCGGCTAGATTATGGGTACCAGAACAGCGTCTATCTCTGCCGTGAAACAGTAATGTGTAAGCATTACTGTGTTTCGGTTTGAAGGGCGCCGTAGCTAATGAAATTACTGGGCAAATGAGATGTAACATCTTATGTCTCACGGTGACGAGCGCAGTTCTATGTCGCTCAGATTTTTTGGGTTTTTCAATAATTCTGAGTGGCACTGCATTATTATGGTCAGGGCGTATCAATTCCCATCAGCTGAACATCCTGCTCGTCTCGTCCTTTATTTACATAAAATAAAAATAAAAAAATAATGATATTATAACTTATGATAAATATGCAGAATCAGAATCAAATTTGGTGTTTCTTTAATTCAGGCTAAGTCATGATGTTATAATTATATATATTATAATTATTAGACAGTGATACTCAGGATTGTTGAAAAACAATTTGTGACCAGCACCCTAATTGCACTCGTCAGAATTAGACATAAGCTGTGTTATTAATTAACGCGAAGGTAATTTTATTCCAAATTTAAAACATATTGTCCGTATCTTACCTTTGTCATTAGAGAATTACGTGACAATGAGAAGTAATTTTAAACTTGGAGTAACTTTTCATTGCGATTATTAATAAGACAGAAGATGTTATGTCTTAGTACTAAGGAGTATACGTATGTGAGGAGCTACGGCGCTTTTCATGACAAAAATTGTAATAATTAATACTACTGCTTAGCAGCAGGAAAAGATGAACTCATCTAGCTGGTATCCTGTGCAAGAAAACCTCTCGCTGGTAAATGGTAAATATGGTGGTGTTACAAATATTTTTTTTATTAATAACTACATCAGTACGTACACAAAACATGAAAAATTTATAACTTCAAAATGGACGAATTAAGAGATAAAGATTTCCATTTCAATATTATTGCATGCCGAAAAATGTACAATATGAAATAAGATAATATAATAATAATTAAAACATCTTTATTTATTTCCAAACATTACAGTTATTAACAAAAGTATTACAAGTTAATAATATGATGAAATTGACAATACAGGGAGCAAAGACAGCTAAACTATTATGAACTGTGTTTCATCTGTCAGTGACTTCTCAGTACCAGACATAATTACCTACAGACACAGTTAAATCAAATTATCAAAATCAGAAAAAATTAAATAAAAATACTGTCAAAATACAAAAGTGAGATTAAAATTAAAATAAAATAAAAGAATAACTTCTAAGAATGTGTGTGTGGGGGGGGGGGGGGTGTAATACAGTGTAATACGGTGTGATACCGTTTCGATATGTTATTATGATTTGTTTTTATTTATTAAGATGTTTTATTGTATTAAATTCTCGGTCTCATGGAAATTCAGCCCATGGAGACAGTTTTTGGGTGTATTCTTGCATTGTTATAAAGTCTGTGGGTATATGTTTAGTCTTGCGTTGGCTGCATTATATATTATTTAATATGTTTAAGCATTAGTATTAAGACCTGCAGAAGTGTAATGAAATTTAGTACACAAGTGACAGCTTGATGTGTTAACAAGCGCTACCAACGTCATCAACTTTTTAATAGCATATTATATTCAGATCTTTAGTTAACTTACAACAGTTGATAGCATCAATTACGGTAGACGGTTGTGCCCTAAGCCAGAGCGCTCAGTTCGAGGGAACAGTACTTATTGTGAAGTCGAAGGGCTAACGCTGGCCTAAGTGTCTTTTATTTTTTAATAAAAAAGTGTATATTGTACTTCTAAGAGTGGAAACTTTAAAATACAGATGTAACAATGTATTATGTGCGTTTAAATTACCAACCCTTCTACACAAGTCGTTATTTAGTATAAAATGTCATTTATTGTAAAAACATTCTACAATCACACAAATTCCAAATAAAGATATTGTGTTCGCTTCTTCAGTCGAACAATATCGTCCCGAGCCTTTCATTCTATATCAAATATTCAGATGTGGGTCTGTGACAATATAGTTCAAGCGGCAATAGAATCCATACGATTCCTACTATAATATTCTCGGTGAGAAAAATAAAGTCTGTCATGTGATTTTAGGTGCACTCAAATATTGATGTTTTTGTAATATTCAATATAAAGTACCCGAGACTAGATCTTCGATCATAAATTGCAGATATGAAATATTATTACCCTTTATTTGAGTGTACAATTTAATGTATGTTTGAGTTCTATTGTTAATTATTGTATTGGTTATTTACTTAACGAGAATAATAGTGTTTTTTTTTAAGAAAATAAGGACATTTTTCTTATGGTACTGATCTATTGATACGCCCTGCCCATTACAATGCAGTGCCACTCAGAATTCTTGAAAACCCAAAAAATCTGAGCGGCACTTCGATTGCGCTCGTCACCTTGATACGTAAGATGTTCATTTGCCCAGTAATTTCAATAGTTGTGGTACCCATAATCTAGCCGGCATCTTGTGCAAATAACTTAATAATGATACTTAAACGGTTGTTAAACCATAGATAAAAATGAAATTCCACAGTAAAAATATTGAAACAACATACTGCAGGATTTCTTGTGTTTGATATTTTGCTTGACAACGAAGGTTACATAATATTCGATGAGCTGTTTATAATTGGATGCGGTATTATCGGCCCATTCCGAAAATGCCGACTTCACAACCCTTGTTTATTACGAAATTTGAGCTTGTGGCCTAAATATATTACAATGTTTAGCAATATGGTAATTTACATAGATAATATTGTATGTATAATTATAATTATTTGATAGATCTATCAAATTTACTAATAGTAGATTTCAATTATTAAACCATGCAAATGAGAAAAAGTTATTCGTTTCCCGGCTCATATCACCGAAAATACACACTAATAGACGAGACACCTGTTCACGTGTTGTAAACTAAAACAGGGCATCGTCTGGTTGTCATCGTATTGCAGGTGCTTTGAGCACTCAGCCAATTTTTATACAACGCAAAATATATCATCATCATTTCAGAAGACATCCACTGCTGAACAAAGGCCTCCCCCGAAGATTGCCATGACGATAGGCCCTAATCTGCCCTCATCCAACCCATTCCGGTGATCTTGACCAGATCGTCGGTCCATCTTGTGGGGGGCCTACCAACACTACGTCTTTCAGTACGTGGTTGCCATTCGAGGACTTTACTGCCCCAACGGCCAATTGTCCGCCGAGCTTTGTGCCCTGCCCACATATGTAATATGTTATATGAAATATAACATGCTCTTACATAAAGCTTAAAGCAAGTTAAATTTTAATATAAATATTCGATTCGAAAATTATTTATGTTTAATTTGGTACGAGCTATAAAAACCAAACACTTTATTACGATTATGAATCCAATTGCCACACAGTATGCATAAAAATGAGTTAGATTATATTTTTCTAAGTTAAACAATGAGTATCCGCCAGCATCATATATCATTTTCAGTTTGATGAAGTAAAGTGATTGAAGTGATTCACCCAAAGTGTCATGTGTTTATTTTCATTAAAAAACTCCATTAGCCCTAAGGACTGTTGAAAAATTAATGGAGTCTATAGTATGTAATTTTAAATTTGATTGAATGATTCAGTTAAAACGGTTGGGAAGGGGGAACTTATACTTAAGAAATTTTTGACATTGACAATGATGAAAAGTATAAGAATTTTGCCATTACATTTCATTTACAAGAAAAAAACCCTTAACAAGACCATTGGACTCTTTTCAAAATTTTTATTCACAAAGTTTTCGCCTGTTATCAGCCTGTATTGAGTCTAACAATTAAATGAAAGGTAATTAGCGCTACGAGAGTCTCTGACTCCCCTTATCTTAATTCCTTCCCCCTTCACTTCTCACAGTCCCGATACCAATATCAATGGGCAAGGGACGATGAACCACGTGTTTTGCCGGCGCGTGAATACCCGTGCGGAGGGAGAAAGGAGTCTTGTTGTTTGAGTGGAGAGTGTACAGAACAGTGTAATTTTAATATTATCCTTTTTTTATTTTATTGTTCTTCTACCTGTCAAACTACATTCAACTGGATAAAGATTGTAACAGCTATAGAAGGCGATACATCAAATGTTGAAATTTAAATTATTTCATATTTTTCTAAAATATTTCGAACAAAAAACGTCAACAGGGTAGTATTAGCTTTAAATTTAAATAAGTTTCAAGAAAATTCAAAATTTGCACCAACGTATTAAATCATATCAGGTTAAAAATAATATAAGGAAGCAGCCGTATAAGAGCTTCATCAGAAGTAGAGGTCATTAAAGAGTGAATGTAAAAAAAATAACGAGGCAATTTTATTATTAATAGTCAATTTCAGTTCTACTTGAGAGGCGTGTTAGAACGCTCAATATTCATACTGCAAATATAATGAAAAAGCTGTTCTAGGAAAGTGATATTTTTAAATAATAACTAAATATTATATGCACACTGATTCTTTTATATTATTATACTACGAAAGGTATATAAAATCATGAAATCAGAGATTCAAATAAAAATATTTTTATTCAATCTCAGCGGCCTTCTTTTTTCATAAAAATATCGATACAAAGTAATATCGTAAAGTTAAACTTATTATTTAATGACCTGAGGGCGGTCACGCCATTCCCAATCTGTCGTATCATAATTAAAGTATGCTAGTTAAGATAGTTCTAGATCTATCTACCAGTTACTACTCTTCTGTTGATGGCTGACATAAGCTAAGCAAAGATAGTTAGCTCCAATCTCAGTATTACCAACTAGGAAAAGATGGTAATTATAAACTCAACTACATATTTTCTTTATGCATGCGATATTTTTATCAAGAAATTCATTATTTATTATAATATTTTAAAGTTATTTTTTTATTAATATATTTCCGCTATTCAAATCTAAATTTCGATAGTAGGAACGTTTTCTATCAAAACTGTGGAGTACAAAAAATGTTATATTTCCCCCATTATAATAACATTGAGTAGATTTTTAATTTTATATTTCCATAAAACTTACGATATTTTCTTAGTAGGATAAACACCTTTAATATAGTGTGCATAAACTTACATTAAGGTTGTTGCACATAAAGTTTTGACAAATGAAATTTTGAAACGAGAAATGTACAAATGTAAATAATAAAGTGGATTCAAAAACAGTAAAATACATTTTAACTTCGTTTGCAGACCACAGTTGGCTTCGTGTTCATTCACACAAACTTCATTTTCATAACATTCCTTTGAAGTTAAATGCGGTTTCTTTGTCATAGCATTTCATAAAATATGGTCTTAATGTGTGTATTGTGTTCAAGTTAAATGGGAGAAATATGTAAAGCCTCAGATGATTAAACAAAACAAAACATTTGAGATTAAATAAGATAATGCGATTTTAGTTTTGAAATGTCAACTGATCCCTGCCTACGAATTTCAGCTTCCAACTTAACGCCAACTAAACTATCAGCCTCGTCATCTAGATTTATTGAATTAATTTGGGCAGAATTATTTTATTTTTTTAGAAAACATTTCAAATAATACACATACAAACTGTTATTTTTTTGCTGCTGGCGGCGCTCTTCTATGAACTGTGAATAATCTCTTTAATAGTATTTCCGTGCGAATTTTAATCTTTCATTTTATCCTCGTGTAGGTCAAAGTTTCAGAAATCGAACAAATGTTTATAAATACTTCTTATCAAGTAACTTAATACAAAGTTTCACGGTTTTAATTCCGAAAATGCAGAATTCCCATGCAGACTTTCGTTCATTATTTCAACCCGTTCATGCCCCTTTTAATTTTTAATTTATTATTATTATATTAATAAAAAATAATAGTAGACTTTGTCCTTTTCCAATCTCTAGGTTATCTTTGTACCAAATTTAATCAAAATTGTTTCTGTGGTGTAGGCATGAGAGCGTAACAAATAAACTTACTTTCACATTTAAAATATTAATAGTTCCTTTTTATGAAAATAAGTGACGAGACGAGCATGTCGTTCAGCTGATGATAATTGATACGCCCTGCCCATCACAAATCAGCACCACTCAGGATTCTAGATACACTGAAAAATTCAGAGCGGCACTACAATTGCCCTCGTAACCTTGAGAAAAAAAATGATAAGTCTCATTTGCCCAGTAATATCGCTAGCTACGGCGCCCTTCAGACCGAAACACAACAATGCTTACACATTATTGCTTCACGGCAGAAATAGTCGCCGTTGTAGTACCCATAGTCTAGCCGGCGTAATGTGCAAAAGGTGCCTCTCATTGGTGGAAGTAGCGAAGTAGGGATGTACACATTTCATAATTATTATATAAGAAATAGTTACTGGACACGCTCTGTATACAATTAAAATGCTTTATGAAGAGCGTATAACATAATATAGTCTTCTTCTTTGTCACTAATCTCTACAAAGAGCAGAAATGATCCCTTCACCTTTTTCCACCTTTTTGATGTTGTGCTGGTCCTTCTATATGATTCACGCTCACACTTAAGTAATCTTGTGCATTCCACTCTTACCCTGGATAAAAAGTCTAGAATATTTTTCGTTTGGTTCAAAGTCAATGTCAAATAAACTTTATTCAATTAGGTTTAAGCTAAGCGCTTTTGAATCGTCACTACAAATATTTCCTTTAAATTACTGAATTTAACATAATTATGTTCGTAAATAGTTGAGCTCGTGAGAAGAACATAACATACTCAACGGCCACTCTTTTCAATCAAATAGAGTATTTTACAATGACTGTAATATACGTAACAAGTTAGTTTGTAAGGTGCTGCATCCAATATATGAGTGAGTCGTGTTTAAATAATATAAACTATTTCATAAAAAGTAGTAAGAATTAAATATAAATTATCGTATATTGGATGCATCAACCTTTAGAGCTTGAATTCATTGTTTGTGTACATGTGAACATGATTATGGTCGAGATTACTGTCACTATTAGTAATTGCATCTAACAAATACAATGATTTATTAACTATAACAAGCTACCTTGCAATATAATGTCTGTAGAAAACGATACCTACCTAAGTGGGATTGTACTTACACAAATAAGACATTAAGAGCTCTAGATATCTGAAACAAATTTGAATCTTAG
>CATIXN010000025.1:8414969-8438465 GCA_949711725.1 Leptidea reali | reverse complement strand
AACCCCGTTATTTGCTAAAGTGACAGGCCACCATCTCAATGATAAAAAAATGGCGTCATGTTAGAAGTGAAACTTCTTTGCAAAACTAATTATTAAATGTCTTTTATATTATTTATGTAATAATTATGTGGTACGAAAGCCAGGCAAGTAAATTGAAGTAAAATATTGATTTAAATAAAAACTTTAACCGATAATAACGTACACATTACTAAAAAAAAATTATCGTTTTCATATTTCTTGTTTGCTACGCTTTTAGCAGAGAAAAAAAAAATAAATAAAAATCTCTTGCCATCTCAGTCTGATTGATAAAGTACAGACTACACTAAACCCATCAGTCATTGCTCAACCCTCAATCAATCACATCCAGTAACATGTTTCGGTATACACCGGCACCCATATTATTATTATTGATGTTCGAGTTTCGATATCTTACCATACAGACAATAATACGCTTTCAATTATAACATATAAAATATTATTATTTATTTTATATGGCAATTGACTGGCCCGGTAAACGTATTGCCATATAAATTTTTTTTAGTTTTCGACCTTATTTTCTCAGACTTACTTTTTAAAGCCGACTACTACGAAAAAGTCTTTTCATTTGTCGGATTAATAGTATAATATAGCATATGTTACTCACAAAAATGTGGCATCCACGGATTATCATTAATAGATAGTATTAATATTATGTTTTCGTCAATATTTCAATGTTTTTATATTATTTTGCTATTAGGGAAGGAGACAAATCTAACAAATTAAAAATCATGAAAATCCGTCCACCCATTCTCCAGTTAAAACAGCAACTCGGCAAAATTCCACGGCTAATATCGTTGATCAGCTTCTTCGTATCTATCATAGGTTTTGTATGGATGGTATGTCCCGTATCTGACTCCTTGCCCGCATCGTCATCCGGAATTAAGAATGAAGACCTACGGGTCATATTCTGTAGGCAGTCTTCGCAGCTCCATTCAATGCCTGTTGAGTGACGTAGCGTGTTAATTTGTTTGTTGGATAACTTGCAGCAAGCAGGATCAGCGTGCACCACTTTATTACACCTGCTACATTCCAAGCCAGGAGATTTTTTTGTAATATTTCGATTACACGTTGTACATTTTTTTAACACCATATTGCTAAACTTTGTAGGTAACTAGGTAAATAAATTAAGTTGTCAACCGTACACAACGAGCGCTCGGCGCAAACTGTTATTATTATTATTGGTGTTATATTTTGTCTGAGCTTAAGAAATCTAAAAACATATGTGGAAGCTTGTAATTAACATTTATTATTCTATTTGTTGTGTAATATTTTGTAAAAATGGCTGAAAGTTTCCCAAATAAAATAAAAGAAATATAATAATTATACAATCTCAAATTGATAATTATTGTCAAACTTCAAATAAAAACTGATAAAATAATAAAAATATAAAAAAGCATAATGGTAAATGTTTAATAGTTAATTATGTTACCATATTATACAAACTAACGACCGACGGCGACCTTCACAATTAAAATATGAAAGTATAACGAAAAATAAACATTTGGGTAGACTTTTAGTACCTTTAGTAACGTATAAAAATATTGTCCCGATATGTTTTCTGATACTAAAAATGTTACGTCCGCGTCGGTAAGAGTCAGCTGTCACTCACATTAAATAATAAACGAATATAATTTTTGCGGCACCGGTCAATTTTTATTTATGCTTTCGGAATAAATTGGGGCCTTTTGTTATTGACCACATTAAAGATATTGTATAAAATTACGCTGTTATATATATTTATATATCATGCAATATAAATATTATATTAATTTAAACAAAATAAGACTTACAGCATTATTGTAAGCTCGTAGAGGAATTAAGTGAGCATTACAAATATTGTTACACATTCTATCATTTTTAACTTCCCGCTAAGAAAATTCAAAAATTCGGGAAGCTATTGTTTTTACTCCATTTTTCGAAAATCTAGTTTTCATCAGATGTCGACGTCTTAAGGTCCTAGGAAGCTGCCCTGACTATTCCCGCGATGGCGTCCCCACGTCTGTATGTGTGTTACAGAAATGTCAATATTTGATCTAAATGAATATTAAAATTTTGAGTTTTATATTTTTACATGAAAAACGTTTTGTAAGTAAACATTTTTTCAAAGAAATTAAGTATATTTGATTTATTATTGACAAAAGTGTTAGTTGTGGTTCTGTGATTCTATGCAAGCATTTCATGTTCGTTGCTAGTCCACAACTCAAACAATATTGTCCCGATACCTTTCAGTCCGTATCAAATATTCAGATGTCAGTCTGTGAAAATATAGTTCGGCTATAGATAAATAGATATGTGTCTTCCACTAGAATATTCTCACAGTGAAACATAACGTTCGTGATAAGACTTGAATCTTTGATTTAAGTTGTACTTTAATGTTGATTTTTTTATTATATGATATAGCTTCCACCTCTTCCATCAAAAATAGCTGAGCTACGTTTTGCAGGTTCATAAAAATCACAAAGCACTTAAATAACTAAATCTTAGTTTTTTACTATCCTGGTATCTTGTGTAACGTAAATGATTATTGTAGTAATAAAAAAAATAAGAAAATATTTTTTGCCCAAAATTTTCATATATATTATTGTATATAACTACAGAAATGTTTACCGTAGAAAAAGGATAATTTTTCTGCCGCGAAGGAGTAATGTGTAAGCATTATTCTGTATCGGTCTGAAGGGCACCACATCTAGTGAAATTACTGGGCAAATGAAACTTAACATCTAATGTCTCAAGGTGACGAGCGCAATTGTAGAATTTTTACGTTTTTCAAGAATCCTGAGCAGCACTGCATTGTAATGGCCACTAGCAGAACGTCCTGCTCGTCTCGTCCCTAATTGTTGTTAAAAAATATAGTAAACTATCATTTATTATATAAGAATAAAAATGTATTACAAGTAACAATTCCGACTAACAAAACAATGTTTTTATATGATATAATAATATCACATAATATTATCAACCGGTATTCTCTACAATATTAATGCTCCACCAAGAACAGTTTACCAAAATAAGTAAACTTGAATCCTTTATCCCACTTCTGAAGACGAAGAAAGAGCCTTCCTGTCTTGCCTTATTGTCTTTTAAGGTTGACTTCACCATTGGTGATCAAGGTGATCAATCATAATTGGATAATCAAAAGAAAACTGCACAAGTATTTGATCACCTTTGTATATTCCACAGGCAGCGTAACAACCCCCTAGAGAGGTTCGTACCGTACGACAGCTCGAGCACGAAAGCCTCGAGTGTCGAGTCGACATTGAGGCCATATTTATGGCATATATATAACAGTTTCTATGGATTATAGACGTATAAATGCTCTAAGGTAAGGTATTTTCTATTTATTTCTGCTGTTGTCTGAGCTGATATAAATTCAATGTAAATATCAGACTGATGTAAACAATTTAGTGAATAAACCAATCAAAGTCAATCGATCTCGTCACCATGCATTAATTAGTAGATGCTTGACGAGCGAAACTACTAGAAGGATTGTAGAGTAACAAAACTTGTTATCACTAAGTTTCTGAATTAGCAAAGCTTCTTATTACAATAAATATTTTAGTGATTTACGGACAGTTTCCTTACGGATTAATCTTAGTCTGTAAATCTGTTAATTTTTAATGAGAGTTAAATTCTTTAAATAACTTTTTTTCATCAAACTTAAACTGTACGTTACGATGATAGTTAAAAATATATATAATTTAATCATGTTAAATATATTTGACAATACAGTTTCAGTTATATTGATATACTTGTAGATACATTTTTGTCAATATAAGGTACCCACTTATTCGTGAAAACTTAAAATCACTGTATGCAAATTCTGTTCTAGATCATTCCTTTTCTAAAATAAGCATCAACATATTTAATCCGTGCCCAGTGTGAGATAATTAATATTCAACATGGCTTCTCCTGCCCAGCCTTTAATTTAATTAGTACCCAACCTACACCAAATTAATTTCAATCACAATTAAAATTACAAATATTGACATTTTATGAAACATTGTTATATTATCTAGTATATTTTTTGTAAGCTTAAAGGAAACCTTAATCACAAACAACGTTTAATAATATTTATATTTTTACATCTATATTTTACTGCTATGGCACAACGCTTTTTTAATAAAGAAACTTTATATATTTGCGTAAAGGTAATGCAAGATTTGATTGTTCTCTATTTGTCAAAAATGAATTATTATAGTGGACAATAAATATTAATAAAAAGCAAAAATCTCCACATATGATAAACATATTTCAAAAATTGTATAAATACAGGTTGTTAAAAAACTACCGTAAAGCCGAAAGGAGGTTAGATGGGGAACTCGTTATAAATAACGATATCATTCACAATATTTAAGAGTTTAACGTACCCCAAAAAAATAAAAATAAAATTATTATTTTCACAACCCCTATTTCAGTTAAATTAAAGAGTATGCTACGCAGAATGCATTTACATTTCTACCTAATTCGCGGAGTAAACAAAAATTTTAAAAGAATCTTACGAAACAACCTAAAGAACACTTACTTTTTCAAAATAAACGTTAAAGTTACAGAAACGGCTCAAAGTGTGCTCCACCTTGTTCAATACACAACTTTGCCTGTTGGGATATGGCTTGTGTGGCATTTCACACCATAGTTGATGTTGTTGACGCAAAAACTGATCCAACAAGCTGTTCCATCTCAGCAACCGTTGGGCAATCAGAGATCTCTCTGTCTTTCACATAACCATTTTTTCAATTTGACTTTATTTCAAGCCAGTACTTGAAAAAATTGAAAAACTATAAAAGTAGACAATTATTAGGTAAAATAGGTACGTAGGCCTTTCTGTTCTTTTTGTTGTTCTGTAGTTCTTTCTGATAGCCTACTAGGGTTGACAATATTTTTGGCTTTGATAATTAATTAATTTTTTCACGAGGTATTTTGTAACACATTGTGTATTAAATACATATAAATAATATAAAATTATATTAAATAATAATATTTGGAAAATCACAAAAATCTTAAAACTTTTACCAATTAATAGACTCGTTTAAACTCCAATACCAAAACTACAAAATTACGGCATGATGTATCCAATTATTGCAATACAGGTCACGTTTTGGTCGAATAGTAAGGGTTGCGAATAATCCAAGCTGCTGAAATAAATATCATAGTCACTTCTATTATTGTTGAAAGTTGCACGTCAGACTAAATTTAAACCCAAAAAAAATACTTTAAAATATCAAAACACGTTAAGGTGTAGGTAAATATTAACTATAATATTATTATCTGTATTAAGTATTTATTAGAAGAATTCTTTTTGTTGTCTCTTTAAACACTACCACCGCTTTGAAAACAAATGTTGCTCTGAGAGAGAAGAAGCGGCGAAAGAAACTCGCCCATTCTTTTTTTGCGCTCTTTTTAATAAAATATACAATATTGTACTGTTATTGTCTTTAAATAATAGTTTGGTTATGGTTTGTTAGTTCATAAACCTAAATCAAAGTACAACCTAACCTACAGTTGATTTCTAAGGTCACCAATATAAACATTATTATATTTTATTTATTAGGAAAACTTAAATGATACTTAAGATAATTACAGATAGCCAATTATACGTTTTCACAATTAGTGCTAGAGTAGAAAAATTTAACTGACAACTTGAGCATACATATTTCAAAAATTACAATTTACATGATCAATAAAGTTAAAGTTAACGTAACAATTTAAGACTACGTAGTGTTGAACTTAGTTGAACAGAAAAGATCTAGATTATTATCACTACTTGACAGATTGTTGAAGCTATTGCTTGGTCGTCAAGTAAAAGTATTTCTTTTATAGTTTAGGTTAGTGTGTTGAAGTCTTAGTAAATCATGCTGTCACAGTAATATAAGCAGGCAAGAAGGTCTGCTATGTTTTGCATAGGTTAGTGTCGAGGACCATCGCCCCCCTACCCTGCACCCCCCAACAAAATATGAGAGCGGTCCTTCAAAAGATATTACCCCAGGAGGGTTACGGCTCTAGCGGAGCCGGAGAATCCTTCCCCGAGCATCCGCGCTCGGGCTGCCCCTCGTATTCTGGGGAGGGCACAGTATCGCGCATTTCACAGGACAAACAGGGCAACAACACTACGGCACGCCGCTCCACGCTTAATGTGGACATTTGTAACATCAAGGGAATTCACTACAGTTTAAACAACGTCCACCACCACCTTGAGATGGCTCAGCCGTCCTTGTGTTTCCTTACGGAGACGCAGATATCTCGACCTAGTGATACGTCATATTTAACGTACCCCGGGTACAAAATTGAGCACAATTTTTGGACTCATGCCGGGGAATGTGTGTACGTTAGGGAGGATATCTGCTGTCGCCGTCTCGGCAATTTTGAGGGTAGGGATCTGTCTACTCTCTGGATCCGCGTAGATTTAGAGGACCGCGAGTGGTAATGCAGAAACGGACCACCTCATGGGTTGCGTTCAAGCGGCATTTGATGACGTGCATGCATATATCCCCTTCGCTGAAATCGTAGTCTTGGGTGATTTCAGCGGGCTCAATGCAATCTGTGCATAATTTTGCACTGGTGTATGGTCAGTTCGAATTGGTTGAGTAGCCAACGCGGCTACCGGATGAGAATAGCCACTTTCCGTCCTTATTAGATCTTCTGCTGACTACACATCCCGATAGTTACCAGGTCGACGCCCCTCTCGGAACGTCCGACCATTGTCTGGTCAGAAGTGTAGTGCCCATCCGACACCAACGTCGCAGACAACCAGCGACCCGCCGCGTTTGGCACTACAAGTCAGCAAATTGGGATAGGATGCGTTCCTTTTGCATACTACCCTTGGGGCAAGGTTTGTTTCCCTTCGGATGAACCTAATGCCTGCGCCGTTGCAGTGGTCGATGTGATACTGCAGGACATGGATACATTTATACCAAGCTCTGTAGTACCGTTCAGTGGCAGATCACAGCCCTGGTTTGATGCGACAGTTAAAGCAGCATCTGACTGCAAATAACAGGCGTATCGAACTTGGGTTGCGGCGCTGGGCTCAAAGGATCCGAACTGCAAAGTTCTAAAGAGGAAATATAACCTTGCCTCCAGATTTTTTAAGCGGCAAATCGCCCGTGCGAAGTCGCACCACGTCGTCAAAATCGGCAAGCAGCTTTCCAGTTACCCGGCCGGAACACGCAAGTTCTGTTCGTTGTCGAAAGCTGCTCTTGGTCACTTCAACCAGCCGTCCATGCCGCCAATGCACATGAGAAATTACACCCTGGCCAATACGACAAAAGAGAAAGCCAATCTCATGTGCACTATTTTTGTGTTCTTGTGGTTTTTGGAGTGTTCCGAACAGCTGTTTAACCTGATTCCTGCCGCCGAATTCCAACTTCGCACGACACGCCACAAGTTAGGATAGCATCCCAACCATCTGGATGTGTGGCGGTCCTCCACAGTGCGGTTTTCAAGGAGCTGTCTTCCTCGAACTATAAAGCTGTGGAATGAGCTTCCTTGTGCGGTGTTTCCGGTACAATACGAAATGGGTTCCTTCAAAAAAAGCGCGTTCATCTTCTTTAAAGGCCGGCAACGCTCTTCTGATTCCTCTGATGTTGCTAGAGAATGTGGGCGGCGGTGATCACTTAACACTATGTGACCCGTACGCTCATTTGTCCTCCTATTCCATAAAAAAAAGGCTGATGATGTTTACTGCAAAGATTGAGGTAGTCATCAGAGCGGTATGTGACTTTGTGAAAAATGTTTTAGGAATTTCCTTTAAATATTTTCGATGCGGTTAACATACTTACAATAACTCCACTCTACGTAAAAAGTATTATATGGAAATATTTAATACTCGGGAAATCCTTACTAGATCTGAATACAATTCAGATTTCAGTTCCTTTAAAACTAATCGTCAATGAAGTTCATTTCCTTATACGAAACTTTTTTGTGCGATTACAGTCCGTTCCACATTATGTTATGCAATTCCTCATAAGCTGATATCATCAACTGATGCAGACCATTCAGAGACAGAAAATCGTTGCCACTTGAGTTACTGTTACCTATGATCTATTAAAAAAATTCTTAAAATAATTAATTATCACCCCTTTGTCATAGATTTTATCCTTCCAAGAACTCAATATATATACTTTGGGATTTAAAAAGTTACATATGGGATCACTATATATAATGTTGTGATATTGAATACTTAAATTTCATAGATTCAAAAAATATATAAAAATCTTTTCAAAACTAGGGCACCTAGTTTAGGGTATTGTAATAAAATAAGCAGTGCAAAATTCTTCGTGACAAGTTCTCCAGTTGTTCACTGGTGTGAAGTATGCTACATGTGTCAAGTGCGCTGACCTAACGTCAAGCTGAGATTTAACTTAAGCTTTATTTTTCGTTCAGTTTATAAAGTGTCTTGTTTCTTGCCTTACTGAACTTGAATTATTTGGACAAAGTAAAATTTGGCAATTAAGAAAGAAATAAACATTTTTCTTTCGAAATTAATAAAATATGTTCATTTCACTTTGAAAATTAATTCAGCGTATCTGCACATGACGTATGCGATTGATCGGTTATTTAAACTTTTTTTGTTTTTGTTTTTCATTTTCACAATGTTAAATCTTTATTAAAAGTGTAATAAATATCATCATTAGAGAAACATTTCGCTAGAGTATTATTTATTATTAATGTTAAGTAAATAGTAGAAAGTGTATTTTGCTAATAAATAAATAACATATTATATAACGATTATAAAATGAAGTCACGGATCTAAACAAAAGTTTGATATTTTTTTTCAAAACCAAATATTATTGATTTGGTAAGAATATTCCTTTCACCGAGAAGAGATCAGCTACGATTGGAAGAATTTCCACCTGCAAGAGTTTTTTTATTATGAACGGAACAACGTCTGTCAGGTCAGGCGAGTATTGTATATTGTTATCATTCAAAAACTTAAGCAAATAGAGGACGAAATTGGAATAAAATATTTAATAGGTATTTTGGAATATAAATATAGTATTCACTGATAAACGTAGCATAATTTTTCAAAACGTAGATTCAAATTTATTTCGTCATAAGCAGATGGCGCCACTTTCTTCGAAACAAGTATGATGCACGAAATTCAACTCTTTGGAAGTAAAACTTTAATGTATAGATTTATTGATTTCTAAGTCCATGAATACGATCTCACTTATCAATGAATTATTCGTCTCATAGTTGAACGCCTATAAAAACAAACAAATACCACACTTAGAATGCATTAAAAGAATATTTAATAAAATTCCACTGAGATTACTAACATAGCAAGCGTAACACAGAGGTCATTTCCGAGTTGATTGGAAGTGGAAAATGCAAGCGGCAGCAATCTTATAGCCGGAATTACCTCAGGGCATTAGGGGCTCATAGTTTGATTTTATGTATCACTTTTTTTTATTAATTAAATGACTTTTTTACACTTACCTCGCCAGCATGAGATCGGAAAAACTTACAATGAACTTTTCATTGATTATTCTAAAAAAAGCTTTTTTAGAATAAAAAAAGCGCAGTTTAAGCATGTCATATTCGCAATCATAAGGTAATATATATATGGCGCGTTTATATTTATGCAGTACAAATTGTCGCTACGCTAAAAACTACGCGTACCTATTATGGTTATGGAGCTGCAATAGGAACATATTCTGAAGCTAATAAAAATGCGGACTCCATGTCATTTTTGTAGAGTTTAATTTAAATCATATCAAAATAAAATTATTTTGTAGAAAATATACGATGAATAAGTTGTCGTTGCCGGCCTTTAAGGAAGGTGTACGCGCTTTTTTTTGAAGGTACCCGTGTCGTATCGTCCCGGAAACACCGCACAAGGAAGCTCATTCCACAGCTTTGTAGTACGAGGGAGAAAGCTTCTTGAAAACCGCACTGTGGAGGACCGCCACACATCCAGATGGTGGGGATGATATCCTAACTTGTGGCGTGTCGTGCGAAGGTGAAATTCGGCGGCAGGAATCAGGTTAAACAGCTCTTCGGAACACTCCCCGTGATAAATGCGGTAGAAGACACACAATGAAGCGACGTCTCTACGCAACGCCAAGTGATCCGCCATCTAAAATTTGTGGGGTCAGAAGAACTACCGGCTTTGAATGATGGAATGACTTTACTCTGTTTCATCAAATCAGGAAACACACCATTGTCAACACATAAGTTAAATATGACAACCAAGTATGGAGCAATACAATCAGCTATGGAGTGAATTATTTTGACGGATAAGCCATCAAGATCAGCAACCTTTTTCAATTCTACTGATTTAAAGGCTTTCATTACATCATTGTAAGTAACATGAGTGAATTTGAACTCTATTTTACATTCATTTACATTAGACATAATTATAGATTCAGCAAGAGTGGCAGATGACTTTAGGGCCTTGGTGGTGGAAACTGGAATATCAGCAAAAAATCTTTCAAAAGCATCCGCAACATCTTGGTCTGTATCCAAGATTTTATCATTTATTTTTAAACTAAAATTTAAGTTGCGAGGTTTGTTTCTTCCCGTCTCACTGTTTATTACTTGCCATGTTGATTTTATTTTATCTGAACTATTTTTAATTTTATTACTTATATACATTGATTTTGCTAAGGTA
Organism: Leptidea reali; assembly: GCA_949711725.1. Classification (NCBI taxonomy): domain Eukaryota; kingdom Metazoa; phylum Arthropoda; class Insecta; order Lepidoptera; family Pieridae; genus Leptidea; species Leptidea reali. The sequence continues at coordinate 8,427,820 of CATIXN010000025.1, read as the reverse complement.
CATGAGCGTTTAAATATCTTTGAATAATTTTTTACATAGTTAGCAAATCTTTCTGAGTGATTATACAATTTTTCCTCATAAAGTGAGTATAATTTCCTCCTGTTAATATGAATTCCCACCGTTGCCCAATCACTGAAAGACAATGAATTATTTTTCTGTATATACTTTGGCTTAAATATAACATTATATTCACCTTTGATAACATCAATAACAGAATCATATAGTTCATTTGGGTCCTCATAATAATTTAAATTAGGTAACTACATTAAAGTATTTGATCTAAAATTATTTAGGCGACTAGTGTTCATAGGTACATATTTAACACTGTACTTAGGTTTATTATAATTAAAATTAAAAGTGGTTAGTAGGCCACAGTGGTCTGATTCTAATTTATTTATAATTGACTTTGACTGTGGAACAATATTGGTAAATATATTATCAAGACAGGTTGATGTAGTCACTGTAATTCTAGTTGGCTCTAAAAATAAATTTACTAGATTATAGCATCGAAATAGGGATATTAGCTTAGTGCTCAGGCCTGATTCAACTAATAAATTGACATTAAAATCTCCACAAACAAGAATATTTTTATTATTTTTATTACTAATTTTAAATAAAACTTCATCCATAATTTTTTCAAAAATGTCATATGATGCAGCTGGTGGTCTGTATACACTCATTACAACATGCTGCTCAAGCTCTATACAGGCTATCTCAATAGTTTGTTCAACTGACAGGCTCACGATATCAGAACGTTCTTTATATTTTAAACTGTTATGAATCAGTATTAGAGAGCCTCCGTGTATTGAATTTTGTCTGTTGAACGAACTAGCAACCTGGTGCTTGCCAAAATTAAACATAAGCTGATGACTTTTTAACCAATGTTCTGTTAAACAAAGTATATCAATATCATTATTATTTAAAAACAACTCAATTTCCAAGTGTTTCCCAGACAAGCCCTGAATATTTTGGTGAAGCAGGTTAATAAAATTTTTATTATTAATTTTATCTAATACGGGTGTGCTATGCTTTATATTCAAGTTATTATTTTTTGTTGTATTAGATTTCAAATTTCTGCCGGAGTTGTTCTCAGTTGTCTTACAAACTAGTTTAAATGGTTTGGAAAATATTCCACAGTTTTAATTCCAAAGGTACTACTAACCTGCTCAATAGAAGCAGGTGTCTGTCTGTCCACCGAACAGGATAAGTTAATAAAATAATAATTTAGCACATGTGCTAATTGTTGAATACAATATTTAGAAAGATAATAATTTTCTTTAGTCAAATAAAAATACTTTCCAATAAACTTATTGGTGTCCATAAAATGACAAAGACCATGACGACATGTCAAGGTATGCATATATAAATTTAATTTATGTCTATGATTATTTTCTCGTTCTGGCAAGCTCTGACTGAATGATAATTACATGCCCATACCAGCGTAATCGGCCTACCTGCATTCTATGATGTATAGGTGTAATTTTAAAAGTGCCTCGGATATACTCATTACGAATTTTGTCTAACCGTGTAACACCCCCAGACCAACGCAACATTTTCATTTCGGTGACATGCATTTTTTGTTCGTCACACTTTCTCATTCCCCAACATTCGGATCCATAGAGCAAAGCTGGTCTCACTGCTCGTTTGTACACGGTGCCCTTAGTTTTAATTGGCTTTTTTGCGTCACATAGAACACCGATAAGAGATTTCCACTTCAGCCATCCTGTTTTTATTCTATCTTGAATATCACTTTAAATATTAGCTTTAGTGTTAATAACGCACCCGAGATATTAGAATTCGTCGAATAAGGTTATTCAATTATTATTCAAGGGTTTTCCCTCGATTGTGGGTGGTGGCTGGGTATATATGTCGCCTTCAGAGAAATTGCAGTGCATATATTCAGTTTTCTGTCGGCTCACTCTTAGACCTTTTCCCTCCAATGCTATCAGCCATGCTTCGAGGCTTCTTTGAAGTTCCGGCAGTGATTCTTCTACTTCTACTCTAAAAATTACATACAAATCGTGTATTAATTAATTTGAACACTGGAAAGATCAATATGGTTAGAATCAAAGAAAACTAAACCTATCGAAGACTGTGAATAGCAGAACTCTCCAAACTGACTTGATTTTTGCCTCGTGTCGTAAAGTGCCAGAAATCTGTATAATATTATAATTATTGTAACCAGCCGTAGCCTTAATGTTAGTTAGTTTAATGTTAATATGTTAATCCAGGATGACAGCTACCTCCACATCACATTTTGAATAGAATTTGGGTGTGAAAAGAAATCATACACATACGTACAAACTTTCGAAGTAGGATTTTTAAAGTTTAAACGCTGTGGGAGACTTTGTTACGCATATGATTTTCAGAAACATGTTTTTGGAAAATCACATGTTTCTTGCACATTATTTTTAGAACAATCACGGTGTTGGATGGAATTAAACTTTCTTTAAAGATAATATTCCTCATCCTTTTTTAAAGTCGGTTAAAATGAAGAGTAAATTAGAAAAAATACGATTGTAAGTTATTGTTTTTGCGATCGTTAGGATCACTTACTTATTAGAACTAGAAAATGATAAAGGTTATCTTGCTATGTTGATAAGGACTTATCGGGTATATTTGGACAGCTTCAGATTATTGATAGCTAATTACTGACAGTAGGAGGTAGTAATTTATCTTTATCTGTAGATAGTATATTAGGAACGGCCGAAGTAACAAAGCTATCTATAAAGTGGCTCAAAAAACGGTGTCCATCAACTTTAAAATTACAATAATTTCTATAATATTATTGTAAATAACAGGTCCATCGTGAAAATTATGAAATACTTCATAATGAGCTATTTTATCTTTCAGGTCCTCATAATTGTTATTATAAGGTTGCCACAGCGTTACAATGTCAGGTTTTGTGGTAAAAAAATTCATTCATTGCTTAAAAATGCATTGATTGTTTCTTGTTTAAATTTTTCAGTTCAACAATTGAATATTGAAAATAAATAGAACATTGCGAATCCACAAATTTACTTCCTTGTTACTTGCAACAATATAAACGTATTGAATCTAAGTAAGACAATAGTATCATTTACAACTTTCTATAAAAAATGACTTTCAAGAAAGTAAAAATAGTATAGTTAGTAAAAGCTTTCACGATATTCTATTGAACTATTGACAAACGACTTTTACAAGAAATGTATACTTTTATTGCATTGCATTGGTTATTATGCCATAAGAGAGTGAGGCACAAAGAATATACTCGGAAGCCTTTTTAAAGAATTCTAATTATATTCGGTTATTACCTTTACTTTTGTTTCAGCTACTGAATTGAATTAAGGGATTCATTTCAATTGACTTAGTAGTGTCTGAAATAAGGCGCGCATAAACAAACAATTTTTTTTTTATAAAGTTTTCGAATAAAAATATTTATGTACAGACTGTATGCTTACGGTCAATAATATTATTATGTATGACTCTTGTTTTTATGGAAAAAGGAGGACAAACGAGCGTACGGGTCATCTGGTGTTAAGTGATCACCGCCGCCCACATTCTCTTGAACATCTTGACACCAGAGGAATCACAGCAGCGTTGCCGGCATGTCGTATCGTGCCGGAAATACCGCACAAGGAAGCTCATTCCGCAGCTTTGTAGTACGTGGATGAAAGCTGCTTAAAAACTGCTCTGTGGAGGACTGCCACACATCCAGATGGTTGGGATGATATCCTAACTTGTGGGGTGTCGTGCGAAGGTGGGATTCAGCGGCAGGAATCAAGTGATACAGCTCTTCGGAACACTCCCCGTGATAAATGTGTTAGAAGACACAAATGAAGCGATGTCTCTACGCAACGCCAAGAGATCACAATCTTTTCGGCGACTTAAACTCACAGAGTATTCAAAACCTCATTCAAAATACCAGAGTAAGTTAAGCAAACGAAGCAGAAATATTCTTTGTATTGTTTCTTTAATTTGATGTTCTTCAATAAAATTCGCTTAGCACTCAAACCATTTCAATTTACTTTCACAGAATACATTTCTTAAAAAATCTTTAAAGGTACAATTTTTGGTAATATATTTACATATTTATTATATATTTTAATTTGTCTGATAATTAGGGATGAGACGAGCAGGACGCTCAGCTGATGTTATTGGTACGCCCTGCGCATAACATTGCATTGCCGCTCAGGTTTCTTGAAAAACCCAAAAACTCTGAGCGGCACTACAATTGCTCTCGTCACCATGAGACATAAAATGTTAAGTCTCATTTTCCCACTAATTTCACTAGCTACGGCGCAATTTAGATCGAAACGCAATCATGCTTACACATTACTGCTTCACGGCAGAAATAAGCGCCGTTTTGGTACCCAAAATCTAGCCAACATTCTGAGCAAAGGAGCCTCCCACTGGTTCTATAGTAAAATATTAGCAAATAATGCATTAACTAACAGTAACATATCAAGTAATTTCTTTATCTGAAACTAACAGGGCTTTTAGAAGCATGGCAACAAAACAACTTTAATTATTTTACATTTTACACATCTTACATAAGGTTAATTTGTATTAAAGTATTATAATCTTTGTTTTTGGCAATTGTCCAAAAGTATCCCAGTCACGACTCTGCTTTAAATTACTATATAGCTTTATGATATTGGAAAAATATACTTCACATGCTGGTTTATCACGATTCACATTCACAATTTAAAATTATATATATTCCAATAGACTCTGAATTTTTCATATACTTAATACATCAGGTTAGTCTTATTTTTATTCAATACAAAAACATGTTATTTCCAGGTTGAGCTATGTCACTAATAATTTAAGTACCTACTTAAGTTACGACGACTGATTACAAATGTCAATATGCATTTATTTCTTTTATAAATGATTGAACAACCAATTAGACTGTCCACTGCTTTTGAGATCTTATACTTACAAGCACATTATTTCTTATTTATTTATTTCTATATTTATTATTATAAAAGTATGTAGAATACTCCAAATTATTGATTTAAATTTTGCAGGCAATATAATATTTTTTTTTATGGAAAAGGAGGACAAACGAAAGTCCTGTACGTTCTCGTGTTCAGTGATCACCGTCGCCATATTCTCTTGCAACACCAGAGGAATCACAGAAGCGTTGCCGGTCTTTAAGGAAGATGTACTCGCTTTTTTTGAAGGACCCGTGTCATATCGTCCCGGAAACACCGCACAAGGAAGGTCATTCCACAGGTTATATTCAACTTATAATAATATAATCTTATTATCTTAATGCCGTGTAAAGGTTATAAACGTGTTTTTTCTTTAATATATAAACCCCATGGTTATTATCTAGCCCTGGATAGTCTAGTTATGTTGGAATATTCAGGGACAATAATTACCAGTGGTATCATTGAATTCGGGTTAGAACTTCGAACGTAAATATTGAATAGATAGTTTGTGGATTCTGTTTAGCCTTTCCGTTGAAATCTCTGTTAATACTTGCAGTGATTTATAAAGGCCGGCTTTTTGTTATGTTTTCCTGTAATTATTTTTTTTTATATTGTGTCGTATAGCAATGAGAAGCAACTTTTAATCAAAATTTTTATGTTTTCTATAAGATTTCGCATCACTATTAATATACAATATAATATTTTAATTGTTCTTAATATCAATCTTTGATCAACACCAATGAAATATATTAAAAGAGACACTGTTTATAGCATTATTTAACAATTTTTGGCGAATCCTAAAAAAGTTAACATTCAATAATAATCTTCAATCTTAGGACACAATGTCGTTACCGCGACCGTGAGGATCATTCACCAACGAGAACCTCAAGATAATGACGCCAAAAAATTATTGAAGAGCAAAATTAGACATGTTATAACAATAAACAATTTGTATTTTTTTTTTTAAAGTGATAACCTTTACTTCTGAGATCAGTTACACAAATTAAATTTCAACACAAAATTTATGAACGATGCGGGACTTGAACCCGCGTCCTCGCGCGTTCTGTGCGAGCGCTCTTCCACTGTGCCAACCGTTCGTGTAACATATCGTTGATACATATTGTACGTCTTGTTCAACTCTCAGGTTCTCGCTTCATCTACAGGATCTACTTTACAGTACCTGCTCAACCCAATATTTGCATTTTAGGAAATTGTCTTGAGATGTCGCTCTTTTAAATGTAGACAATTTGTTATTTTTTAAAGTGATAGCCCCCACTTCTGGGATTAATTACACAATTTAAATTTGTAAACAAAATTTATGAACGATGCGGGACGCGAACCCGCGAGCGTTCCGTGCGAGCACTATTCCACTGAGTCAACCGTTCCAGCTCGAACTCTCAGGTTGTGGCTTCTCCTCCATACTAGGAAATTGACTTTAGATGTAAATAAATTATAAACAGCACATATAGCACATTAAAGATCTTTAATAATTATCAGATATAAAAGGAAATATTTCATTTATATTCTCTCCAAACGTTATATTTTCCGCAGCTTCTATGTTCAATATAGATTGGGATTTAATTCGAATTTCGACGAAGTAGTAGCTTATGCATTATTCAAGCGTAATTCCGGATAATGACAATCTGTTCGTTTTTGTGGAAAGTTAGACCAACGTTTGAACGTGGCCTGGGTCACAGTACAAATGTTGCTGCGTAGAGTTGTAACGACCAAATGTTTTCATTAAACTTGCAGCTTAGCCTATAGAGTGAAAATTATGTGAATGAAATTATAACAAATTATGATTTTATCGTTCACAAATTTAATAATTTAAAATGAAAGGATATTAAAGCATATAAATGTACGTGCAATTTTCCTCATAACATACATACCTTTATTTAAAGAGGACGTAACAAAACAGTATATATTATATTATGTGACAACATTTAGAAGTTCCATGGTAAAAATAAATTTGCGAAATTCAATAAGTTTTTTACATTGTATTATGTTATGTCAATACTAAATACATTCAACTTCAAAACGATGTAAGAAATTTTTAAGCTTTTGCTGCCTTTTTAGTTGCCTGTTATGAAGTATACAAAAGTTTGAATTTCAGTATTTTTTTTTATTTTACACTATTAAGCTACATATTTACATACAAATTTATACATAAAGATGTACATAGTCTGTATATTTATGACTGTTCATTGTCAGTACATTTATGACAATTTAATATACGTTCACAAAAATCGTCACCTTTTTGCTCTTAACAGTGATTTTAATTACTAAAATAACACTAGAAATAAAAGATTGCTTGTAACTAATTCTAGTAGGCTTCATAAGATACATAATAAAATTACAGGTAAATATGTACACTTTTAAAATAAAGTCTCAGCCACTGGTCAGGCATTATCTATAAATAAATTTAAATGTTTTATAAAAAAATGGCTCTGTCGTAATCTATCCTAATACTCCACAGCTGAATATTTAAGTGATCCGACAATAAGCAATAGCAATGACAGTACAATATTATATATTTCATTAAAAAGAGCGCAGAAAAAAGAATGATGGGAGAGTTTCTTGAGCCGCTTCTTCTCTCTCAGATCGCCATTTGTTTCCGAAGCGGTAGTAGTATCTAACTATGTTAGAAATTACATCGAAAAGAATGTCTATAAGTCTTGACACACGCATTCAATTGTTATAATAATGTCTTGATAAAACCATATACGCGATATTTTATGCCACGAATGTTAAGCAACTTTCCGTGATTCTATCACGCCTTAACTTCTTTTGTTCCAAAGTTTTATTCGATTTTATAGACATTCCGTGATCTACATGAAAGGTTTGATTGTTCAGCGCTTTGAGAATAAGGTGACGAAAATCATTTTTCTATTTGTAATGTTTTCTAATGTCTTTGACATTCTTTATTTAAAATTTCCAAAATAAATTAAATACCTAGCAGAGTCGAACTTGAGTTTGAATTTAGTTTTCTTTTAATTGAAAAAATAATAACATCTTAACGCTCTAGTCTTTGGATATAATAATGAATAAAGAATACAATAGAAATACAATAAATAAGAATAGATCGGTGGTTTAGTGCCATTTTTTTACATTTTCGTATTACCTATTCATGTATAGAAAAAATCATCAATATCATCTGAGACATCGAATTTCCTTTAAGTAACTTAATACCAACTGTCTTAGATAATTTATACATCTAGATAGAGTCTCTTGCTGTTAGATAACCGATAAAAACAAATCAGGAATATTAGTTAAGTGTGCGTGACAAGCTACGGTCTTCCACTCACGATTTGTATGACACTTTGTGTTAGTGTGCGTGAATTGCTCAAAATAGAGGTTAGTTCTAAACTCAATTTTTTCTGATGTTTTCACAGCTGTCATAGTCTATCTTTTTTTTTTTATTTATCGAAATACATATTTTACAAAATGTGAACAAATAAGATACATTGTAAAAACCACAGAGGTTTGTCCTCAATGCATTATCTTAGTTTACGCCTTATTTCAGTTTTTTACAAAATAAATATAGTCTTAACATTCGAATTGGGTCATTGAGCTGTCACGCAGAACATAGTACTGATCCATATTTTAATTCTGTTTCAGATTATTTTCGCTGCAAATCAGCGCTTGCTGTCCCATCCCAGCCTCAGAAAGTGGTGCTGCATCGGTACAAGTGTTGGTGTGACGGTGTGGCTACCCATCACAATGTTTTAGGATAGTATATTTCCTAAGTATTTTTGTCCTCTTAATATAGTTGCTAAGGTATTTATTGTTTTCAGATTTGTCTTCTGCACATAGCAACGCGCAGTTCGTGTCATTCGAGGACCAATATCTGAGCTTGTGTGTGAAGTGACTGTTAAATGGACCAATAGTGAATAGTGAATGAGTGATAATAATCAAAACATAAACAATGTTTGTAGCCAAGCCAGTGATCTTGTGAAATATGACCTATGCTCTCCTACACATAATTTTATAGGTGCAAGAGGCTTAAAAATTCACACCGGTAAAAAGCACAGTTCCGCGTTAGTTTCGGATATACATCATAGCACCTTGCCCTCGACAAATAACGCATATCATGTTACAACAAATTTTTCGGAATTATTAGGAAAATTAAAGAATTCGGTTCCAGTAGTAAAGCGAATTGCAAAAGGGGCTCGCATTACTGTTGCAACTGCACCCTCCAAAGTCATTCGATCTACAGTAAGCCAAAATTCAAAAGATAGTTGGGAGCATTTGTTCATAGTTGGGTTTCGGCTGCAAAAGTGGTTGCGAAGCTGCAGTCCACGCTGCGCGAACTATTTTGGAGAGGAACTCTGGAGATGTCTTTTTAAAATTAGATGTGAAAAATGCTTTTAACTCTGTTGATAGGGGAGCTCTGCTGAGAGAAGTTAAAAATTCAATTCCTTCAATCTGTCATTATATTTGGCAATGTTATAGTAAACCATCCAAATTATTATTCAAAAATCATAATATTTGGTCTTCTGTTGGCTGTCAGCAAGGCGACCCTCTTGGTCCAGCAATATTTAGCCTTGCCATTCATTCCGCCATAACAAAACTAAAATCAAAATTTAATGTTTGGTACTTGGATGATGGTACTTTGGGTGGTGAAGTGGACTCTGTTTTAGATGATTTGAAAGTTGTAATAGAAAGTTACAGCTCAATCGGCCTTGAGTTAAATTTTTCGAAATGCGAGCTTTTTATCGGCGAAAATTTCCAAATTTCAGACCGGGTTGATATTACCAATAAATTTAATGTTCTGGCCCCCAATATTAAAGTTTTGGATAAGAATTCACTTGACCTTCTTGGAGCTCCATTATTTTCTGTTTCAATTCCAACGATCTTAAACGATCACATTAAAAAATATAATAACGTTTCGGACAGATTATTGAAAATTAATTCTCATATGGCCTTAACTATTATTCGGTCTTGTTTATTTGTTCCAAAATTTACGTATCTCTTAAGGTCTAGCCCGTTATGGAAATTTCCAAATTCGCTTGATGTGATTGATATTTCACTTAAAAATATTTTAGAAACCGTTTTGAATTGCGCGTTTACAGATCGTGCATGGTCTCAAGCCTCTTTACCGATACGGTTTGGTGGTTTGGGTACTCGCAAAGTTTCGGGCGTTGCCTTACCAGCATTTCTATCTTCAGTTCATAGTGCGCAGCCTTTGGTTACTAGAATTATAAATAATGTACCAGGTAACTCAGAGATTGTGTATTTGAACGAAGCTAACAATGCTTGGCTAAATATTGCAAACATTCAAAATTTTCCAGACGATTTAAAGTGTCAAAAAGCATGGGACGCACTTCTTTGTAAGTCAACCTTTGATGATCTTTTGATCTCATCTACTGACATAACAGAGCGTGCTCGTCTTTTGGCCGTGACAGAAAATGAGTCGGGATTTTGGTTACAAGCCTTGCCTTCTGCGCCGATTGGAACGCTACTTGACAATATGACATTGTCAATATGCGTATCACTCCGGCTAGGTATAAAACTGAATGAACCACATCAATGTAGATGTGGCGTTCAGGTAGATGCTCTTGGACTCCACGGGTTATCCTGCCTAAAATCGGCAGGCCGTATCAGTCGTCACGCCAGCATTAATTAAGTCATCCGCAGGGCTTTGCCGCTCTTAATATACCAGCTGTTTTAGAGCCAAATGGGTAATACCCCACCGCGATGGCAAGCGTCCTGATGGAATGACGCTGGTGGCTTGGGCACGGGGAATTGCGCTGGTGTGGGACGCTACTTGCGTCGACAATCTGGCTCCTTCTCATGTCCAAGTTACGTCAGTTGGTGCTGGGGCTGCTGCTTCGACTGCCGAAGACAGCAAGCGTCGCAAATATGTTGGTCTCAGTGAGTCATGAATATTTGTGCCGTTTGGTGTCGAGACACTTGGCCCGTGGGGCCCAGAGGCGCGGAGAATGTTCAAAATACTATCTTCGCGCCTCAATAAAGCTACTGGAAACCCAAGCGCTGGCAGCTATTTCGGTCAACGGATCAGCCTTGCTATCCAACGCGGTAATGCTGCCAGTATTCTTGGTACGCTTCCACGTAATGATAGTTTTAATTTTATGTAGTCGTAGTATTGTAAATATAGTTATAAGATTTGTTTTGATTAAATAAATAATAGTCTTAACATTAAATTCTATACCTACATACAATTATCAATATCTATAGAAAGTAACAATTGGCTACAAGTACATTAATTACATACTAATATAATATAATATCTAGGCGTATAAATGATCTAAGATTAGTACAAATAACTAAATCAATCTCTTAGATTTATAAATCACTGCTGACACTTTCGAACGCTAATGACAGTGCACAGATTAATCTGTTTTTGCCTCACAGCGTTGTCATTAGGATAATGAAGAAGCAATTTCACCAATATTATGATGACATTACATGTAAATTGTATAAAATTAATATCATTGCATAGATTTTAGGTGCAACAACGTGAGATGAAATGTGGTAAATTATTATGCTCTTTTGTTTGAGCCAAAGTGCTCTTTACTATACAGCATCTAATGATCAAAGAAAATTTCACTGGAACATAAATAGCCAATAGCCTTATTTGTATAATCAAGACAATAAAATTTTATGTAACGCTGTTTCTCTATCATTGAAAATGTTGGCTTGATTTAATTATATATCTTGGCAATTTTAAACGCAAAAACTAAAAGTTATTCACAAAACTTTTAAATACATTGTATCCAGGATTGAGCTTATCTCACAAAGGCCTTTTCGTAAAAATATTCTTATGTCCATAGTAGTTTTGATGTCAGTACAAACACTACCACTGCTTCGGCAAATGGCACTCTGAGGGAGAAGAAACGGCACAAGAAACTCTCCCAGCATTCATTTTTGTGCACTTCATAATCTAGTCCCAGGCTGTCCGTTCGCTTAGATATTCAGTTTTGGGATAGTAAGATTTACAACAAAGATAAAAATTTACCATTTTTTATAAAACATATAAATTCATGTATAGGTAATGCCTGTACAGCGACTGGGACTAGTGGGACTCACGGGATAAACTATTAAATTAAGGTGTATTTTAAATATTTTTCTAAAAATATTGGTGCTACATAGATTCGATACAAATTTGTTTATGTAAGCTCAACTGTCTCGTCCACTCCATTTCATGGCTAGCGTAATATTTAAGGTTGAAAAATAGCTGACATTTTATTCAGGCGTAACGATAGAGATAAAATTGACCGGTAGGCTCGCCTCTGAAATAAATGTAGTAATATTTTACGTAGCTTTTCTAGAAATTCTTTGCTGTTTTTCAGAATAGAAGTTTATGAGTATTATCAAGGTTTTCATAATAAACATTACAAAAGATTATGAGGCATTATTTAAGATAAATATGTCATGCAAAGAATCCTCAAGGTCACATTTAGAATCTGTTGTTTTTTTATGACAAAAAGGAAGGAGACGAACAGGTTTTCAGCTGATGATAATTGATACGCCCTGCCCATAACAATGCAGTGCCGCTCTGGATTCTTGAAAATCCCAAATAATTCTGAGCAGCACTACAATTGTGCTCGTCAATTTGAGACATAAGTCTCATTTGCCCAGTAATTTCACTAGCTATTATAGGCGCCCTTCAGACCGAAACACAGTAATGTTTACACATTACTGCTTTACAGCAGAAACAGGTGTCGTTGTGGTACCCATAATCTAGCCGGCATCCTGTGCAAAGGAGCCTCCCACTGATGGTGTGTATTTCATTATAATAGCATGGAAGTGCGTTGCGTTTTTTATGATGCGAAATCCAATTTCTATCGGTTTTTTTCGATCTTGCCGGCTCTGCTAGCAAAGTGTTATACGTTTCTATATCAGTTAGCAGAATCGCTGAAAATATTATATTTCATGCCACGTCTCAACCATCGTTCACAAAAATATAAG
>CATIXN010000025.1:8395330-8414469 GCA_949711725.1 Leptidea reali | reverse complement strand
ACAAGCCCGTACTGCCCATTTCGTCGGCTATCCTAGATTTAAACAATTTACTCCAGTTATTCTACTACAACTTCAGCATTGAGATAACATTAAATTTTACGATTATTATATTTTTACTGTTTATAAATGCAATAAACAAATTATTTTATTAATGAAAAATATAATTATGAAAGTACTCTTTGTATACACTATACAGAAAGTCATTTTTTATTTTATTTTATTTATTTATTTTATTTATTTATTTTCAATGTCTGTATTTAACACCTTCTTTAAGACAATGTTGTTCTTTCCGCAAACGTAAAATAGTGCGAGGAATAAATATAACAAAATTAATTATGCTTTAATATAATATATTGCAATGAAAGGAAGAAAAATATGAAAATAATCATATTACCCAAGCCTCATAATATATTATCAAAATGGCGACTGCTCCATAATACAAAGTACCATTGGCTTATATTTGTGGGAAATAGAGTCCTCTCCTTTGAAGCGTGTTATTAAATGTTGAAGACAGTTGATGAAACCAGAATGTATTAAGGTTAAAATAGTACCGCGATGTGGTATTTTATATATTATTAACTTTTCTTGTAACAAACTTTATCACAAACTTTTAAATTTCGTGCGTGTTGGTGTGTTAAATCAAATATTAATAAAGGAGTAATTGTTTTATAATTAGTGATAGATTATTGATACAGAATTATTGAAACTTGATGTTTTATTTTATCTATACCCATGCTTTAAATCCTCTATTAAAGATTCTAAACAAAGCCTTGTATGTAACTGTTGTGAAAATATATCAAATGAGTTTTATTTTTATGGAATAGGAGGACAAACGAGCGTACGGGTCACCTGGTGTACGGATCACCGCCGCCCACATTCTCTTGCAACACCAGAGGAATCACAAGAGCGTTGCCGGCCTTAAAGTTTTAATACCCCTTTTGTGTGTTTCTTTGAGTGTTTTAATACCCCTTATTACACAACAGTTGCATAAATAACTATTAACTAATATTAAGAATATAATTAAGAACAGGCCTGTAATTAAATATTAAACATACATAAATACATATAAAATATTTAAAATGAAAACCTCCAACAGAATTCCGAAAGAACAGAAAAGAAGGGACAGAATAAATATTCACTTACCTTGATTCTAAGCCTATCTATAAAACCTTAACATAATAATATTATATTGTATTAGTATCTATTCCCTAAGGCTAACTATAAAATCTAAACATGTATTTTGCCATAATACTTTAATGTAATGCTGGGGGTTTTTATTACTGTTGCCTGCATAGCTGTATTTACGCCTTGAATTCTTCCAGTTAATTTCAACTTACCTTAATATATACATTTACAGCATTTTTAATTCAATAATATTTACACTTAATTGTATTAGTAACATTCTGTATTTATAGTAATTCATTTACTAATTACATAAATATTTTTTTTATTAAAACCATAATAACATCGCTATAATTGTAGAAAACAAAAGCAGATCAGTGCTCTGTGAACAGTTAGATCACTTGGCGTTGTGTAAAGACATCGCTTCATTGTACCGCATGTAAATGTGGTAGAAGACACCCGGATGAAAAGGAGAGTGTTCCGAAAAGCTGTTTCACCTGATTCCTGCTGCCGAATTCCACCTTTGCACGACACGCCACAAATTAGGATATCATCATAGAATGGGTTTATATTTGTACTTAAATTTATGTAAATTGTAAAATACTTTTTTGTGTGTAAAATAAATAAATAATAAAAAAATCCTCACCATCTAGATACATGGCGTTCCTCCACAGTGCGGTTTTCAAGGAACTTCCACGATCAGCCAAGCTGTGGCATGAGCTACCTTGTGCGGTGTTTTCAAGCTGATACGACATAGGTACCTTCTAAAAAAATTACGCACTTTTTTCTAATAGTGGGTTTTCATGGCAGTATTACATAGGACATTTTGAACGTCACGCGATTCTCGAAACAGGAAATATTTAACTTTTTATGAGCAGTTAATGCTGGTTAATATCAGCTGGATTGTCTGCTCCATCACTCACCTCCTTATATGTAGAATGGTACATGCTTTACACTTTACAGTTAAAGGGGAATATTGAATGTTTAATTAATAAAATATTATTATTAAAAATACCAATATACTTTGTTTTTAAATTTAATTTAAAATATAAATTAAATGCTATACTATATATATAAACAATTGGAGCTTTACGTTCTGTTAACTTCCTTGCCTTTAAGATCCGGATATCCGCCTTCAGTTCGTTTCTTGGCTCGGCGCAACTAAATTGCAATGAAGTTACAGACGGTAATGAATCTTATACGATTATATTATTTATTTACTGATCCGAACCCATTTTATATTTCAGTTTCAGTTTTTTTTTCTATCTTTTGTTCTTTCTATTTGTTCTGGATTTCATTTAACTTGTTATTTTATTATTTATTCAAACAAAACAAATCTTATAACTATATTTATAATACTACGACTATTAATATTATAAATATGATTACGTGGAAGCGTGCCAAGAATACTGGCAGCATTTCCGCTTTGAATAGCTAGGCTAAATCGTTGACCGAAGTAGCTGCCAGCGCTTGGTTTTCCAGTTATTGAGGCGCGAAGGCTTTGAACATTCTCCCCGCCATATTTGTGACGCTTGCTATATTCGGCAGTCGAAGCAGCAACCGCAGCATCAACTAACGTAACGTGGACATGAGAAGGAGCCAGTGTCGACGCAAATCGCGTCCCACACCAGCGCCCTACCCCGTGCCACTAGCATCATTCCATTAGGACGTTTGCCATCGCGGCGGCATTTTGACAAATTGGCTCTAAAACAACTGGTATATTAAGACGGGCCAATTCCGTGTCTTCAATAATGCTGGCCTGAAGACTGATACGGCCTGCCGATTTTAGGCAGGATAACTCGTGACGCCACATCTACATTCAGTTTTATACCTAGCCACGGAGTCATGCATATTGATAATGTCATATTGTCAACTAGAGTTCCATTCAGCTCAGAAGGCAAGGCTTGTAACCAAAAGCTCGACAAATTTTGTGTCACGGCCAAAAGACGAGCATATTCTGTACTGTCAGTAGATGTGATCAAAAGATCATCAAAGGCTGACTTATACAGAAGTGCGTCCCATGCTTTTTGACACTTTAAATCGTCTGGAAAATTATAAATATTAGAAATATTTAGCCTAGTATTGTTACTTTCATTCAAATACGCAATCTCTGAGTTACCTGGTTTATGATTTACAATTCTAGAAACCAAAGACTGCGCACTATGAACTGAAGATAGAAGTGCTAGTAAGGCAACGCCCGAAACTTTGCGAGTACCCAAACCACCAAACAGTATCGGTAAAGAGGCTTGAGAACATACACGATCTGTAAACGTGCAATTCAAAACGGTTTCTAAAATATTTTTAAGTGAAATATCAATCACATGAAGTCAATTTGGAAATTTCGATAACGGGCTAGACCTTATGGTACGTAAATTTTGGAATAAATAAACAAGACCGAATAATATTTGAGACCATATGAGAATTAATTTTAAATAATCTGTCCGAAACGTTATTAATTTTTTTAATATGATCGTCTAAGATCGTTGGAATTGAAACAAGAAATAACGGAGCTCTAAGAAGGTGATGTGAAATCTTATCCAAAACTTTAATATTGAGGGCCCAGAACATTAAATTCATTGGTAATAGCGGCCCGGTCTAAAATTTGGAAATTTTCGCCGATAAAAAGTTCGCATTCCGCAAAAATTACTTCAAGGCCGATTGAGCTTTACCTTTCTAATACAGCTTTCAAATCATCTAAAACAGAGACCACTTCACCACCCAAAGTAACATCATCCAGTAACTAAGTCAAGTACCTAACATTAAATTTTGATTTTAGTTTTGTTACGGCGGAATGAATGGGTGGCTAAATATTGCTGGACCAAGAGGGTCACCTTGCTGAAGCCAACGGAAGAAAAAATTTTAAAAAGACATCACCAGAGTTACTCTTCAAAAAAGTACGTGCAGCGTGGACTGCAGTTTCGCAACCACCTTTGCAACTGAAACCCATCTGAGTTAGGATGAATTTAGTTCATAGGAAAGGAGAAATATGTCTACAACAAATTTTATAAACAAGGCGTCGAAAGATGCATGATGATCTCTTTTCTTAAGAGCCTATATATAATATATTCGCACCATTTCGCAAACAAAATATTTCGGTAATTTCGGTATAAACTTTCCCAGAAAACATGAGATTTACTAAGAAAACAATGTCCTCAAGCAAATCTCTACGTGCATCCCCTGTGGAAGGACATGCCAAATCTTAAAATGCTAGGGTGTCAGTCCGCCGGCAGAACCAGCCATAAAGAACATTAAAACAAATTCCAGAAAAACAAAACATAACCCAAGTGCAACTATCGACAGAAAAATGCTTATAACTCTGTTCATACATTTACCGACATGGGTATTTCTGAATAACTAGGTCCAACTTATAATGCCGGCTAAGTCGAGTTAGTAAGTCTTTTGTGGGGATATGTATATGCTTTTACAACAGGATCCCAGAAAATGTTCAAAACAAAAGTATTAAGATATTCAAACGAATTGTTAAGAAAAGTCTGTGAGGTAAAGGTTACTATTATTAAAGGTATTATTAAATAATACGATTAATTGTCCGATATAACTATATGAACATTTATATTTTTTATGAAAAAAAAAAGCCCGCTGTGTCTGTTGCGCCTATTCTTCTCAGGTCTGAAGTATTATTTTTCGAATGGGTGGTAGTTTTGGACTTTCAATAAGTGATGTCACATCCCATTTTGAATTAAAATATTTAAAATTGTATTATATCTTTTGATTGGTTTGATATTATCATTGTTTTAACACTTGACGCAGTTAAAAAAGAGACCGAATATATTGGTGTTTAATATAAATTTTCAGTTTAATATTATTGTTTGATGATTTTGATTAGTTCGTGAAAACAGAAAGTCTTGACATATGGACTATTACTACTTTTATCTTTTACATGTATGAAACTACGACAAGCGTGAAAAAACTAGCATAAATCCAATTAATGACATACAAGACAAGTTATTAAATAAATCGATATAAGATTTAAAGAATATTAGTTTTGCATCAAGCCATTATGTTTTTCTACAATGCTTAGATAGATTATTAATAATGATATTTTAATGTACTTTACAATTAATATTACTGTTATCTAGAATTAGATATTATTATGAATTAGATAGAATTCTGTGCTATTTAATGCAATCAGCTGAAATATCTCATCAAAACGTTAATTGAAATCCAACTACAGTTTCCAACTTGCAACTGTAGCTGATGGATTGATGCCAATTAAGTTATGTGTTGATCTTCATTACGCCGTGATGAGGAAAATTTTGTTCAAACTGTTCAGGTTTGTAGTGTCATTTAATGTAACATCAATATTATATAAGATGTATTTTCGCTTGGCAACATGTAAAGATATTGGTCACAGTCAATTAATTTAAGGAAAAACGTCACCCACAATGTTTTAAATACGAAACTGTTACAATTACTAACCTTTTTATGAAATAACTATTTGACAGTACTATTAATGATACCGTCAGTTATATGAGATATTATCACTCATGTATATTTAATACTAGCTGATACCCGCGACATCGTTCGCGTTGAGTTTTCTCATTTTGGCGCCAATACACTGCACAATTTTTTGCGATATTAAAATGGAGTGGGGTGATAAACAGAACCGAATCGTTGTGATTGCATTACACAAAGTAGGTATGGGAGCCAAATGCAATTTTTAAAGCTCTCCATACTTATTATTAGTAAAATGTTTCTATACCCGGCTATTAATAGGTACAATGAGACCTCTTCTGTTTATGACAAAAAGGTGGGCAAAGCAGTAAGGGAAAGAATTCCAAGAAATCCTGTCCGAAAGCAAAAGATTTTACCTCAGGAGATGAAGATAGCACCTAGAACCATGTCGCATATTTTAAAAGATGACTTAAGACTTTAAGAGACGTACTCAGCATTTTTTAACTGATATTTAATAGAAGAATACGCTCATACAATTAAAAAATCTTATATGTAATGCTATAAGTTTTTATGACTATGACTTCAGTGCTTAAATAATATTAATAATTTAATTATAATATTAATTATAATTATAAATATTAATTATATTTATATTGATATAATATATAGAGTTATAATTCTTATTATACTGTAATGCATCCTCAATAATACTATTTGATTTAATAATGCGAATTTCAGAAATGATGTTTGATTGTGCCAGTGATTGTGATTTAAGAAATAAAAGGATTGGTTTAAGCAATAAATACATTGCTTTAAGCAATGACCATTCAATATCTCTTATATAGATGTAAGCAAGGCAATATACATTTTGTATTTTGCTTGTTTTGTTTCTGGATCGTAATCGAGTTTTATGTTCCAAAAGCCATTAAGCTGCCCAATCGAGTAGGAAATTGGGGTATTGTTGATCTACCGACTGCTATAATCTATTATTATCTGATAAACTCAGATTCGGATTATATATTTTGTGCTTCAATATTAATAAAGTAATATGCTATGCTTTAAGTAATACAGAGTGTAATTAACTATATTAAACAATTATGTAATAAGCCAAACTAAGTTATAAGTGGAAAAATAACTTAATTCTTAATACATAAATTAATATCACATAATGCCTCTATTTATATACGGTATGTGAGGATTGATGCATCTACTATACTCAATAATTCTTGTATTTATAAGTATTAATTTTCTTTTTTTTCTTTTTTTGACTTACTCGTGCAAGCCTTTCAGTTTTTGACATTTGAGTATTTTTGTTGCGTCACTTTGCATATATTGTAATTGAAATGATTTGTAAAACAATTAAAATGTAAATCTTGACTTAAAAGAGTGGCAATGAGTTTCTTGCTACTTCTTCTCATTAGCTCAACCCTCTACAAAGTAGCGGTAAATTCAATAAGAAACAATATTTTTATTTTTTTTGACATTCATAAGTGTCTGTTCCTTGACCTACACGAATAAAGTGTTTTTTAATTTTGAATTTTTGAATTTTTATATGTACTAAATAAAAGGGAACAATACTCCCTAGCATTTTGTAAGTCAGCAATCACAGGAAGCAGATACACCGATGATACCCATATATACATATTTTGTGTACTTTTATTTTAATTTTATTTCACAAACGTGTCGATTATTTAATATTTTATAATAATTATTACTTAATTTATACCTTATAATTTCTTTCTACTATGACTTTTTAACTTAAATTTATTCCGTTTAACATCTAGAGATTAGTTAAATAATTTATAAAAAAAAATGAATACTGAAGTGCTTAGTGAAAGGAACGTTCCAAAGAAGTTATTACAGCTAACGTTTGCGAAATTTTAATGTGAAACTTTGATGAGTGCATAGTGCAGCGGAATGGAACTGCGTCACTTAGATATATTCACATTAAAATAGAATAGTTACTTGCTGCTGATCAATGAAATCACCTCACGTGATTAATTATTGAGGAGACTTACATAATGAAGTAAGACCGTGCAGACTGCAACTCCATTATTAAATTATCTTTGCAACAAAATAAATTGAAAATTGAATCATAAATTAAGACCATTTTTCTTGATTTCTTATATTAGTTTAGTCAAAAGTTGATTTCAGTTCCAAATAATTTATAAGGACTTAGTTTTTATTCCTAATTTGTTAAGAAAAAGATTTTTTTAATACATTTTTGTTGTATACTATAAGTAATTAAGTTTTCATTATGTTAAATAATTAAATAAAACCTAAATACTGCTAATGTTAATATAAATCGTTGAAAGAAAATGGATGACGCCCGTTATCCGCGCGTCCTCTAATGGCATGATCTTATGCGCGACCACTGTAGGGTTAAAATTATTTTTTTTTCCGTTCTTAGATAGAGCAAGGGTAATTGTGAGGAATATTATGGTTTCAAAGTTTTCTGACTTTTAGGGAGGAATAATTTACCAGTGTGGTCTTTATAGATGAAACGTTAATTTCCGACACTGCACTGTAGATAACGTTGGTCGGTCGTAGGTGTGAGAGGTATTTATTTGTAACATATGAACACATAACTCCCATCTCCTGTACGGCCCGCACTTGTCTTCGTTATATTTATGTGACAGTTATGATAAACGCTACCTCTGAACGTCTCTCTAGTGAATAAAGTTCAGTTGTGATTTTATATGTCAAAATAACTGCAGTTTAACACGCTTATTCTTATTTATGCACCTTGCCTCTTTGGTCCTATTTTACATTTTTATATATAACAAAAATTTGTCTCGTTTATACAATCGTCACCAGCCGGAAGACGTCCACTGCTGGACAAAGGGCTCCCCCAAAAATCTCCACGATCCGTCCTGCGCTCTCATCCAATGTATTCCGGCGATCGTGACCACATCATCGGTCCATCTTGTGGGGGCCTAACACTGCGTCTTCCGGTACGTGGTACGTTCCATTTGAACTTTATAATTTACATTTTACTTTACTCGGATTTTAGACAATGTTTCCTTAAATAAAGTTAAGGGGCAAATTGCTATTCATATCAGTCCCGATTTTGAAATCGGGACTGATATGAATAGCGGGATTGATCCTAGTTGAATAAATGTTGGAGAAAAGTAAGCAATTTCGTTGGTGTTCCAAGGTCTGTTGGATCCCACGATTGTTTTTATTAGTATTACATTACACAATATGAATATGTAATATTTTCTTTGATTAACGCGAGTGTTACACATTTATATAAAACACTTTTTAAAGGATTAACACGCGTTGATTGTAACTGTGTTTTTATATTTTGCGTAAAAGTTACATGAGTTTTTGAGACATTTTTTAGTTAAACCGACGTTTCGTGACCTATTCAGAACAAATTAACAGCGGGACCGCCTGTCACAGTTACAATTTCACTCGTTTTAATCCTTTAATATATAATAAAAGATTAAGTGCACTACACATTACTCCTTTATAGCATTTAGATAATTATAGGTCAGCCCAGAAAATCTATTGTAAATAGGTAAAAATATTATCACGTAATAATATAAACTTTGTATTGTACGTGACAGCAGTATCAGTGTGTGTAAAGTTTTATTAAAATTATTTAGGAAATACCAAGCGGATTTCAACAAAAAGTGCATCCAACCGTTTATAAAGGTACTGCGAACCACATACTTTGGAGGTTTCTCTAAGTCATCCCGTTTTATTTAAATAATAAGCAAAATATACGAAGCATTCTATGAACCATTTGTATAAATACCCTCACAATAATTGATAAATTATTGTCGCCACAATAATATAAATATCCAAACACGTCAGTCAACGTCACTGTTAAATGGCATTTGACAACTGATAGCAGCAGTATTGCCACACCTAGCAGACCAACCGGTCGGATACAAGGATTTTGGCCTAATCTACAATATATTCTTTGGATTGTTCTTATATTAAACTCTGATTGGGATAATTATAATAATGGACTGCCGTAAATGTTTAAAAAGTATATCTGATGTAGAGGGCATTAAATGTACCTCTTGCTTAGCATGGTTGCATTTTTATTGTGCTTATTTGACGGAAACAGACTTTAAAAAAAAATTACCTATGAACAGAATAAAGTGGAGGTGTTCTGCATGTAAGGCAAAAAAGAAAGCAATAAATTCAACGACCACCTCGCCCACACTTAACTTAGCCGCATCCTTAAATGTAGATACTGAGACCTTAACTAGATATATGGATACAAAACTTGCAGACTTGAGGCAGCAGTGGCGTGATGATCTCAATTTTGCTATCTTGGAGGTCTCATGAACACTTAGGAACGATATATGTGCCCTAGAAAATCGCATGAGCACATGGGAAGAAAGGTTGGCTCAAGTGGAATCGGCGAATGTCACAAACCCCCCTTCCCTGCTATCCAACTTTCTCGGGGAAAATGCGGCACTCCGTAAGGAGCTGGAAACCCTACGCAACAAATTCGACGACGTCGATCAAGCCTCCAGAACCTGCAACATTGAGATCCAAAATGTGCCCGAAAGAAAAGGTGAAAATCTAATACAGCTTTCTTATACACTTAGCAGGATCTTAAACGTTGAACTAAAGGACTCTGACATAAAAACTGTTCATCGCGTTGCGCCAGGTGTACCTACAAATCGCCTGAAAAATATTATATTGCAATTAACAACTCGTGGAAAACGTGATGATTTTATTGCTGCCGCACGTGTGCGGGGCTCTCTGAAAATTGATCAAGTGCTCAGCGGGTCTGCAGTTGCTCCTGGTGTTAATGACAATAATCGATTCTACGTCAATAAGCACCTAACTCTGAAAAATAAAATACTCTTCAGTAAAGTCAGGCTTCTTGCAAAGGAAAAAGGATATAAGTATGTATGGATAAAAAACTGTAGTATTTTTGTTAGAAAAACTGATGAAGCTAAAGTCATTCAAGTGAGATCCAATGATGATATAGCTAAACTAGTATGACTATATTGCCACTTGTTTGTATATTATATTATAGTCAAATTACCTATATTTATTATTGTTACCTTAACAGGCATTTAACTGTTTTTGCTATATCTAATACTTGTCTTTTTTACTTATGTCATATTATTTTAATTTTGTATTTATACTCTATTATTGCAGTACGGAGCGCGAAACTGGTTTTATCTATAATTTTTATATTTTTCTTATTCATCTTTTTTGACTACGGATAATGGTTCAACATGCCTTATCTATTTACTATCAAAACTGTGGAGGCATGAACTACGATATTATTGTGCTGGTAGAGACCTGGTTAGTTGATTCTACTTTTGATGGAGAGCTGCATTCGGGGGATTATGACATATTACGACGTGATAGAAACCTTGAACTCTCTCGTAAAAAAGGTGGCGGTGGGGTCATGGTCATGGCGAGGAGAGAAATTAAAGCTATACGGTTGACTGAGTATGAAGCCCCGGATTTGGAGGAAATATTCAATAATTTGCCATCTCACTCTGGTCTGCTTCTCAATACTTGTTACTTTACACCTGCCTCTCACTACTCTGCATACATAAAAGTCTTTGATAACTTGCATGACGTATATGCAAGCTCACGTTTTTCTAATTACATAATTATGGGCGATTTTAATTTACCCAATCTCATTTGGTCATCCACTCCAGAAATTTTATTACAGTCTGCAAATACTGAGTCATCTAAATTACTGCTGCATACCATGTCCTTTATGAATTTAAAACAGATTAATGCTGTTTACAATAACAATGCGAGTCTTTTAGACCTAGTACTGTCAACACTTCCCGGAAAAGTTGATTTCTCCATTGATCCGTTACCTAATCCGGTTCCTCATCACCCGCCTTTAGATTTTCTATGTTCTTTTGATAAGACAACTATCATATCATCAGCTACTGTCAATCGAAGAAATTTCTTTACTGCAGATTACGAGTTAATAAATAATGCTATCGACAAGGTTGATTAGGTGACACTACTGGCCTCGTCTTCTACAGAAGATGCTGTTGCCATGTTTTACTTAAAAATAAATGAGATTATTGCTGCTTATGTACCATTCTGTAAATCTAAATCCCGAAAGTATCCACTTTGGTTCAGCAATGGCTTGATAAGAACTCTAAATCGTAAGCAAAAACTCTGGTATCGTTGGAAGACCTACAAAAACTTGTGCGACTTCCAGGAGTTCTCTTTACTAAGAGCGCGTGTGAAGGGTCTTATAAAACATTGCTTTAATCGATACATAGAAGGGATTGAATTTTCGCTAAAAACAAATATCAAAAAATTTTGGAAATACACGTCGACAAATAAACATACTAACTCGGGATACCCTAAGCTTATGAAATATGGCACTATTACATCTGACGACCCTAAACAAATAGCAGACATGTTTTCAAAATATTTTCAGTCAGTTTTTGAATCTCAAACTGGTTCAAGTCGAGACACTGGTTACACGGTTGACGAGAGCCATTCCAGTGACTCGCATATCCTTATAAATAATTTATGTTTTTGTAAAGAGGAAATTAGTAAAGAATTGTATATGCTTGACTCTAATAAAGGCCCTGGCCCAGATCAAATTAGGCCAGTTTTTCTCAAGCGTACATATCGGTCAATATGTATACAACTACAGATTTTATTCAATAAGTGTCTCTCCGGTGGTGATTTTCCTCATTGCTGGAAATTATCTTATATAACGCCTATTTTTAAGTCAGGTTCTAAGAGTGATGTTGAAAATTACCGCCCAATCTCAATCCTTTCCGCAATCCCTAAGGTCCTCGAAAGATTAGTGCACAGAAGCATTTATTCCTGCCTAAAGCATGTTGTTATAGACCAACAGCATGGCTTTGCAACTGGCAAATCTACTCTAACTAATCTCCTTGTTTTTACTTATTATGTTTTTAGCGGTTTGGATAGTAAACATCAGATAGACACAATCTATACAGATTTTCAGAAGGCATTTGACAAAGTTGACCATATAATGCTTTTACAAAAGTTGTCTTTTAATGGTATTAAAGGAAATATTTTGCGATGGTTTACAGCTTACCTACATAATCGTGTTCAATCGGTGATTATAAATGGGTATACTTTATCTCAAGTATTAGTGACATCCGGCGTACCCCAGGGCTCAATCCTTGGGCCGTTGCTTTTCTCCTTATTTATCAACGACATATCGACGTGCTTCCTACATTGCAATTATTTACTCTATGCAGATGATCTAAAGTTATATAAAAAGATACTTACACCTTCCGATGTGTCACTAATACAGGAAGATCTAGATAGGCTCGACGACTATAGCAAAAGAAACAAATTATTTCTAAATTATAATAAGTGTCAGCATGTCATCTTAACTAGAAACACCCATAATATAATCACGTCCAACCTCACCCTTGGAGACCATGCCCTTGAATCTGTTCACTCTGTCAGAGATCTTGGGGTCCTTCTTGACCCTAAACCAACCTCGGACAAGCATGTGGGCATAATTATTAATAAAGCTTACCGAATGTTAGACTTTATAAATCGTGTCACCAGACCTTTCAAAGATAAAGCCACATATATTTACCTTTATAAAACGCTCGTGCAGTCTCAGTTGGAATATGCCTGTCCAATCTGGAATGCCCATTATGCTATATATGTTACGCAGCTGGAGGCTGTACAAAAGAAATTCTTACGCATTTTAAACTATCGTATGAATTGTGGTAGGGCTAACTAAAATGAACTTTTAAAAACATACAATTTACTTTCACTTAGCCAAAGACGTCACTTAATAGACTGTGTCACCTTAAGAAAAATATGTGTGAATGAACT
Source organism: Leptidea reali (assembly GCA_949711725.1). Classification (NCBI taxonomy): domain Eukaryota; kingdom Metazoa; phylum Arthropoda; class Insecta; order Lepidoptera; family Pieridae; genus Leptidea; species Leptidea reali. The sequence continues at coordinate 8,401,140 of CATIXN010000025.1, read as the reverse complement.
AGCTTGTCCTGAACTTCTCGAGCTTTTGCCATTCAATGTTCCTGCCAGGTCTTTACGCATGCACAGAACTTTCAACCTACCGACTCCTAGAACCAATATTGGGTTTCGCGCGCCTCTTCACAGAATGTGTTCATCATTGGATTCTCACATTAATGTCGACCTGTTTTCGCACTCTGAATTACTGTCCTTACCTTAAACCTTGTATCTTTATTCATTATTATATCCCTGTCTGTATCTTTATTTATATAATACTGTGTATTCGCCTAAATATTCTATTGTTTACTTATCCTATCGTTCTGTTGTCATGTATGTAAAATTGTATTCTTTTGTGTTGTCAGTGAATCTGTTCTAGGATATATCTAATATTGTAATTTGTATATTTATTTAACTTTATTTGTACTATAGTGATGTATCTGTTTGTTTCTTTAATAAATAAATAAACTGCTCTGTCATACAAAAAACTAATATATTTATTTCTCATACTTTTTTATCATTACAAAATTTTCGTATTTAGTGTCAGATAATTCATAGCCCTCTAGACGCCCGATGTTCACCCAATACGTGACCTGTACTGTAAATGTGCAATTACCAGACAATTGGAAGTCAGAAGAACAAGACTCCTCAAGGGAGGTTAATAGTCATCCTCTATCATTAATAATTATTATATAATCGACCTTACTTATACCAAACGAACTAAATAATAATCAGTATTTATAAAATTAAAAATAAAACCAAATTATCAAGTAGGTAAGTTATTACTTTTAGTTTTTACTTAAATTTATTACTTTTTATGAAATAACTAATATTATTTAAATACGATTCATATATTGGATATATATATATAATTATATTATGTATAATATTATAAATATAATTTTAAAGTGTGGCAATCGTCGTCTATGATACTGTTTCAATTTCTTCCTTCATTGCAAAGACAACGATAAATCAAGTTAAAACATCCAAACAACCTTATCTCGCAAAACCTTTAATATTGAAATTGTAGATATACTTAACTGTAAATATATTCATTCAAACCTAATTTGGTTTCGGTGAGAGTTTAAATGTTTTATCGACTTAGGTTCATCACAAAACGACACAATATTATAAGTATTATTGTTCCACAATTTTAACTTAAATGAAATAAATGATTCTTCTGGCTATGATGGGCAAAAGGCTTTATCGCGGTAAAATTTTTCTAATCACTTTAAAAAAATGGGTATTTCTATCACAACATCGCTATGTGCAATTTACGAATTTCACGATAAATAATATTGATGGCTTGTTTTATTAGAATGAAGCTTGGTGATAATAATATGTTATCAATACACATGAACAAGTTTTATGTATAAAAATTTAAACTTAAATTGAACTTTTCTAAAATAGATATATAACACTATTAATGTATCGCATTACATCTATCTTTTAATGGTGATGAATAAAAAAGAATGTTTTAAATAGTAGTAGTACGTAGAGTGAATTGCTAACGATATGTTAAAATTCTCATATGTTAGAAAATATGGCTTTCTAACAATTTAAATTTCAATTCTCGACTTCCAAAATGTGTCTGTGCTCATTAAACGATTTACGTCATGAAACTAAATATACTAACCGCTGTATTATCAAAATTCCTAAGTAGCACCTTTCATCTAATAACATTTATTATTTTAAATCAGTATTTAAGCTATATTGTCATCAGCCATTCTTTAGCTAAGCCTAATCCTAACCATTTTTATCATACGTGCCTACTGAATGACAAACAACGATAAATCAAATCAATAGGTGAATGCCTAAAGTGATTTTGAAAGATTATCACTTTAAATACATAACTACATGATTATGTAGTTCACAGAATTGACACTTACAAATGTCAAAAAAATATTTTAAATTATTGAATTTACCGCCACTTCGTAAAGGGTTGAGCTAATAAAAAGAAGTGCGAAGAATTGTCACTTTTTTTAATCAACATATACATTTATATCATTCAATTTTCATAAAATTTTCGTTTCAAATTTTATTTGTGTATTTACCCTAGAAGTGAGGGTTATCACTTTAAAAACAAAACAAATTGCTTAGATTTAGAAGAGTGACATCTCAAGACAATTTCCTAATATGCAAATATTGGGGTTGAGCAGGTTATCAACTGTAAAGTAGATACTGTAGATGAAGCCACAACCTGAGAGTTGTACAAAGCATACAAGATTTTCTGACGATACGTCACTCGAACGGTTGGCTCAGTTGGCAGAGCACTGGCACGGTACGCCAGAGGTCGTGGGTTCGAGTCCCGTATCGTTTATAAAATTTTGTTTTCAAATTTTATTTGTACATTTATATCGTTTTACAAATCATTTCAATTACAATATATGTAAAGTGATCCAACAAAAATACTCAAAAGTCAAATAGTCAATGTCTTACACGAGTAAGTCGAAACACTAAATGTAAATTAGTAGAAAACCAAAGATATTTAGTACAGTAGCTGCATAACCCACACATAACAGTCTCTCATTTCAATAAAATATATATTATATCGTTTTTCTTTGGCATGCATTTCAAATCCGAACGTTTCACAATAAGATTTCGAATATTCGAAAGCATTATACTTCCATTTGAACAAGCTCAGGTGTACTTTCAATATTACCTTTCTTATTATTATAGCCTTAGCTTTCTTTGGAAATGAAAATATATACAACTTTACTACAAATAGCAATTAATGAATTAGCTGATATTGAACGACTACAAGTGATGTATAATCACTGATTTTAATCATCATTTTGTGGTTGTCTGTATTTCCTCTGAAAACATTAAAATTGATCGACCTATAGATTTTTTATGCGTTGCGTAGCGTATCCGGTTGGTGACGGGCTTGTGAAGATCAATAATTTGATTAATTTTTCGAAATATCTCTCTAACCTTCCACAGATTATTAAACGTTTATATAAATTTCAAAACTATTTATACTTCGTAGGAAGTGTGTATAATATACACAAAATATCGAACAATTCAAAAAAACACTCCCCATTGATGGGACGTACAAACGAAAAAACCTTTTCAGCCAGTGAAAAGAAATTACGCAATTAAACAATAGAAATGCTCTCAATAGAAGTCGTAATATCACAAGTAAAAAGGAAAAACGATGAATTCATCGTAAGATAATCGCGGGAACATTAACCTTTGAATGTGTCATGATGAAGTCTGATGAATGAATTGTTCGCAACATGTCGCTCTTTTGATGAAACCTTGATTATACCTTCTGTAGTCAACGCATAACGATAATTATAGTTCACACAAAACGTTGATATAAATAAACTAGATAGGTTTTAGTTATTGTTGATCAATTAAATATTGACCGTTGGAAAAAAAAATTATACTTTAGAGTTTATTGTTTGCAGATGCAAATAAATTGAATTATTCAACCTAATTTCATTTTTATTGACTAAGTAAGTCGTATAGATAGGCTGAGGTTTTTTATGAGCCATATCTTTAAAATTATATACACGAACCATTTAAAAGAAACGTATGTAATAAAAACTGTGCAATTGGACTAATATTTGTATTATTTTGTTATTGGTAACAGTTATAGTAATTCTGACAGATTTAGAAAATTGTTACTAAAAAGTTATATGGAGTTAGAAAAGATGTAGTGAAATTTATTGGGAATGGAATATCTCTATATTCTATTCCATTGGTTTATGGCTCCATTGGTATATTTGTAAGTAATATTAATAATGATGTTTGATCGGACATGTACTAAAATCGGACCAGCTCATCAGTAGCAAAATAAGAAGTTGTATTAAAGTTTATTATTCTATCTAACTACCTTTTTGCAAGGCACACGTGATTCATGCTTCGTGCTCATTCCACAGCTTTGTAGTACGTGGAAGAAAACCGCACTGTGGAGGACCGCCACAGATCCAGATGGATGATATCCGAACTTGTGGCGTGTTATGCGGTGATCAGTGTAATCAGGTGAAACAGTTCTTCGAAACATTCCCCGTGATAAATGCGATAGAAGACACACAATACAGCGACGTCTCTACGAAACGCAAAGTGATCCATCAGTTCACAGAGCACTGGGTCCCCGACAATTCAAGCTGCTCTGCGTTGCACGCGGTCAAATGGATCGAGCTGATACTGGGGGGCGCCAGTCTAGAGATGACAACAATACTCCATGTGTGGCTGGACCTGCGCTTTGTAGATCGCTAGAATGTGTGCCAGCTTGAAGTATTGCCGTGCTCTATTGATGACGCGCAGCTTCTTCGAAGCCAATTTGGCTTTGCCCTCGAGATGGCCACGGAATTGACAATCGCTCGATATTTCGAGACCCAATATTCTGATACTTGGGGAGGCTTTAAGGGAATAACATAATAGTGATTTAATTTAATACACCTCTTATACGAAACTTATTACTTTAATATTTATAAAATACTATTATTTGTATGTGCTACCTAAAATGTAATCGCAGGTACACTCGCCACGCGTGACTTTGAGCGAGATAGCTTCGTCTAGAATCAAACAACCCAAGCCGGTAAGCACCGACTTAAGCCTTATCAATAGGTAGGACATACAAACGATCGTATTTTATTAATATTAAAGGTATACAATATGCATACGTGGTGTATCAAATTAAATCTCTATTAAGTTATTTTATACTTTTCAGTTTTTTAAGTCGGTTTTATTAAGCGTAGTTTTTTTTAAACACATTAACTTCGATTTCACATTTCCGATGGCTTTAGACTACATTTTCCCCGAATTCTAGAATCATTTTCTTTACTATTGACAAAACAGCGTCTGTTGGGTAAGCTAGTATGTATAAAATTCTAAGTATAAATTTATACTGTTAACAGTTAACTTTTCTAAAAATTAATATTTTACATAAACATTATTACATACTTTATGAGTACTTACATTTACTTGTATGAGTATTGAAATATAAAAAAAATGTTGAGAATACTGGATAGATAGATAGATAGACCTCAGATATTGGGTGCTAAAACCTTACAAACTAATTTGTTTTGTAAACCTATTACAGCCATTGTGAAATACTCTATTGATTGAAAAGAATGGCCGTTGAGTTTCTTATATGTTCTTCTCACGAGCTATACTTAACATAATATTTTAGATTCAATAATTTAAATGAAATGTTTATCATTCAAAAGCGCTTAGCTTAAGCCTAATTGACTAAAGTTTATTTGACTTTGTAATATGTTATAAATTAACATTGTACATTATAATTAATGTAATTATTACTTTACGCAAATTGATACTACCGGTTCCGATCAAAGGATACATTACACTAATTCATTAATATAACAATTATAAAGTTTGTAGCCAGCTGTCACTCCAACTCGTGAAACTTTGACGGACAGATGGGACAGGGGAATCCTCATCAACTCCTATTAACTTAAGATGACTTACTCGATCATTCGAGATGGGTATGAAATTTTCAAATGATGCCAGTTAAATTTTGATTATCTTCGAGTAAAATACTCTTAAATTAGGAGTATTATTATAATTGTTTGAAAGGATTTTAGTTATATTGTAAGTTAAGAATAAATTGTTAGGTGCTATAAATATAAGTTATGAATTGCGCTAAATCGAGTGATGAATATAACATGACACTTTTTATTAAAGGGCTAGCTGAAACGGCCATTTAACCACGGATTACTGACCTTGTTTAAAAATTATGCAGTTACTGTACCTATATAAAATAAACTCCTGTGAGGTTTCTCATTTTAGGGTTCTTGAGTTTTAATCTGCAAATAATCTGCAACAAAATAAGAAATATATTTTTTTATGTTATTACAACATTGTGA
>CATIXN010000025.1:8382881-8394830 GCA_949711725.1 Leptidea reali | reverse complement strand
GTCCGGCCCGAATCACCGCTATGAAATTTTTTATTCTACTAATAAATCTTTACTAGCTAAGTTATAGTCTCCTTGGTTATTATATAGAGAACAACGTTGAATATAGAAACACGAACTTGATATTGTTACTTTCTTATCTTATGTAAAAATAAGTGTATAAGATGCTTAGAGCGCTTTCCCTCTAAGTAGAGATCGCGTCCGAACAGAGTACGATCCGTATCCGTGAAAACACGGTCCAAAGACTACTTTGGACCGTGTTTTTCTACGACTAGTAGAACTATTTCTACGCTTGACGGAAAAAGTCGGATGACGAAAACCGGATCTAGTGCGTAAACTACCATCAGATGATCATGATCATCAGCGATCATACTCTGATCGGACGTATTACGAAAGCGCTCTAACTCTATAAATGTAATATCTCATGTCACGATCTACGTTTAGGTAAAACTTCGACACTACTTAACTGATTTTAATAAAAAATTCTACAACGAGTGCTGTTTGGTCCACCTTGCGAGATGGAATAGTTTTTTATTTTGATTTGTTTAGTAGGTGATTTTATTTTTGTAATGACATTTTTTTATGTAAGAGGGGGCAAACAGTCAAGGGGTTCACGTAATCGGGACAACCAAGGTGCAAGGGATGCGTTACCAGCCTTTAAGGTGGGAGTATGCTCTGTTCCTGAAGGTCCCTAAATCACATCGGTTCGGAGAAACAGCAGGCGGTAATTGATTCCAAAAAGTGGCTGTATGAGGCAGAAAGTTGTAGAATGCCAGACCTCAATATGATGCAGATGGAATTTTGCATTTAGACTTTCTGTGGAATGAGCTTCCTTGTACGGTGTTTCCGGGACGTTATGACATGGAGATCTTCAAGAAAAGCGCGTATACCTTCCTTAAAGGCCAGCAACGCTCCTGTGATTCCTCTAATGGTTCGAGAGAATGTGGGCGGCGTTGATCACTTAACTCTAGGTGAACCGTACGCTCGTTTGTCCTCATATTCCATAAAAAAAGACGTAATAGTAATACTAATTATTATCATCCCGAACAACATTTCTATGAGCACTCCCCTTGATAAATGCGGTAGGAGATGCAGAGAGAAACCACATCTCTATCAACGCCAAAGAATCAAGCCGATCGGAGATTACTTGATTGTCGCTGATTCGAATCACTCGTTGTTTGCGTTCAATTGGAGGAAGCAGGTACTGGCAGATAGTGAGCTAACGCAGGGCAAAAGTGATAATCAGGTAAAAACCTTTAATACTAAAAAAAAATAATTATGAAACATTTAAAAAATGTTTATAATATATTTAAATATTTGGATTGGAATTCTATTATATTATAATTTGTCACCCAGCATAATGCAATATACATTCAATCTGTTGAAATATTGTATTTACTTAAAAAATCTGTCTTTTTTATACTTACTCATGATGTCATGGGGACCTTCAAAAAACAGTGATTCCTCTGGCGTTGCAGGAGAATGTGGGCCTCGGTGGTTACTGACAATCAATAACAGACTCATATAATTGATTGTCCTCTTTTTCCAAAAACCAAAAGAATTTAACAGAATGATAATTTCTAATTGCTTATACAATTTTGAATTGATATTGTTATTTTATTTTGCATTATGCATTAACATAAAAACTAGAAAACAATTACATGGTTATTTACTTACGAGATATCCGTTAAAGTATAACTATCTTTAGGTGCGCTATAAGACCACCAGATTCCACCTTCGCACGACACGCCACATGTTAAAATATCATCCCCACCATATGGATGTGTGGCGGTCCTCCACAGTGCGGTTTTCAAGAAGTTTTCTTCCACGTACTACAAAGCTGTGGAATGAACTTCCTTGTGCGGTGTTTCCGGGACGATACGACATGGGTTCCATCAAAGAAAGTGCGTACACCTTCCATAAAGGCCGGCATCGCTCCTGTGATTTCTCTGGTGTTGGAAGAGAATGTGGGCGGCGGTGATCGCTTAACACCAGGTGACCCGTACGCTCGTTTGTCCTCCTTTTCCATAAAAAAAAGGAAAATGTATTTATCGTGGTGTACTAAGTACCGACCGATAATTAATTACAGTGATGTCAAGACGAATATAAACAGATCACAGAAGGAAATCTTGTGTGTATGAATATTAATATAATAATAGCAAGATAAATGAAAAGTCACAGCTAGTTATCATAACTTTGTGAGCAGGAATGTTGAACAAATAATTTCCACTTTTTACTCATAGTATTGTTATACTATATGTATAGTATTAAATAGTAATTTTACAAATAAGAAGTTTTGAAATATTGCAATTAAAACATTTTTAAATATAATATTTTAATATTAATAATTAAATAATTAATTACATATTACATACTTCCTGAAATTCGTAGTGCCCTGTTCGGATCGAGTAAAAGACCGCATACGAGTAAAATATACATATTATTTGTACGTGCATTATAAATATAAAACCATTTGAATTATATAAGAAAAGCATCCTAAAAGTGTTGATAGTTTTCGCATTTTTGATACCAATAAGTATTTTCTATTTACGAACACATAATTTACCGCTTCTTTAACAATTTCCTATTTCCAGACAATTTCCTCTCACGGTTAACTTTACTAGCTTCCTTTCATTTATCTTTTTCTATCACTTTATTGTATTAAGAGTCTATACGCTCACCTTTACTAGAAGAAAATTTCCAATCCAAAGTGGGAGACCACGCGTTATTAATCCTGAAGGAACCTTTGGAATCGACTAAATTAGCTTCTTTGAGGACTTTGAATATAATATGGTGAAGGTTTACAATTATTATTCAAATTTCTTTATTTATATCACTTAAGAGCTGCGGAAGTTTAATTTTATATAAACGTTTAAATTTCACCATTAAATCAGATTATAATTATTTTTATTTTTAAGATACCGTTACATATCCCATTACCTGCACAAAGCGACAAAATTTTCAACCGTGTATACATAATATATTTTTACATCTATGTAGTTAAGCTCAAAATATTCCGGTCAAACGTGAAGACCGTATTGATGTATGGGTGTGAGACATGGAAGGTCACCAAGCCCATGTCTTGTTTCTTATCTTATGTTTAGATATTAATAATTCATAAAGAGAGTTACGTAGGCCCAACACGGCTAAACCTGCATACGTTGCCACCCATTGTCTTTTAGATATGTTCCAATTTACCTGTGAGTAACATTAAATATTGTTAAATAAAGTGCTTTTTAAAAACTTAATTCCCGACGCCCGATACAAAACTGGCGCAGTCGAGTAGTCTCGCGGTAGCTTCTTTTTAACGTCGGTATAAAATCTTCCGAGTGTAAAGTAGCTGTGGTTTTCGAGCCGCTAAACCGCAAGAATTAAAGAACCTCGTCGGTCGTTGGGACATCATCATCAACGCGCACGAAGACCCGGAACATTGGGAATTCACGCGCTGGGCAACACTCGACAGCAGATGCAGATGCTGATTTGGTGAGTACTCTCGCTATTCAAGTATCCTGCTATATCTACTGTCCTAGTATTATATATATTTTATTATAAAAGTTGAAGAACGTTGCGTACAGCTAATATCGCTAAATAACGGGTTACACTTACTTAGGAACGAGAAAGGTGTATCTAGGTGATAATTACCGAGAAGTTATTTTTTTTTTATCTAAGTCGGATCTGCGATCAGTCACAAGACTATAAGCGGATGAGTTGGGTGAGTATGAAGTTTAGACGAAGAAACCAGTGTCTCATCTGCCTTCCTATAACACATCCTTCCTTTTCAGCCTTTTCATCGCTCTGGGACGGATTAGGAGATCATTAGCCAGGGTATTTGGGTGAACCGAGAGGCGATCAGCGTATTTCCTTTTGAATTTATCAATTTCCAACTAAACACTGGGAAAGCCAAGATATTGATGGATCTCGTCATTTCTGGAAAACTATGGGGCACTTGTGATGGTACGCAGGATGTTGTTTTGCACACGTTGGATGAGCATGATGTTGCTTTTGCTGGCAGAGCCCCACAGTGGAATTCCGTAGGTCCAGATGGGTTTCAATACAGCATTGTAAATTAGAAGCTTATTGTCTTAACGAGAAGGTGATGTGGTTCGATTTTTGAGCACTTGCCCGAATGCGCCATTTATTCATCCATGCATGGGTCTCGTCTAAAAGGTGTTGGAGCTTATTACTAGCCTGTGCTGGGTCTTCATCGCTTGCAAGGTAGACTTCATCATCGGCATATGTTGCTACGGTGACGTCTTCAGATACCGGTAAGTCTGAAGTAAATATGTTATACATTACGGGACCAACTACTGAACCCTGTGGAACGCCGGCTTCAATTTTTCGTAGCGTAGGTCTGACATCTCTCTGTTTCACTTGGAAAAGCCTGTCTTTGAGGTAGGACTTGATGATGAGGTAGAGAGAGTGTGGAAGTTTGTCTTTAACTTTGTACAATAGCCCTTTGTGCCAGACTCTGTCAAATGCTTGGTGAACGTCTAAAAAAGCCGCAGAGCAGAAAAGTTTCATTTTAAAGCAGCGTCTGATCTCGTGATGAACCCGATTGTCGAGTGCTGTTTCCGAAACCCGAACTGGTGCTTTGGAATGATGTTGCAGTTTACCATGAGTTCATTCAAGCGGACTAAAAATATTTTTTCCCATAATTTTGATATCACTGGAGTTAAACTTATTGGTCGGAATGATGAAGCTTCATGAGGAGGTTTTCCAGCTTTGCGAATCATAATAATTTCCGATACTTTCCAGATTATGGGAAAATATGAAGTTCTCAAGGTAGCATTAAAGAGTGAGGCAAGAAATGTTATGCATTTTCTGGGAAGATTTTTAAGAACTGTGGGAGTAATTAAATCAAATCCAGGTGCCTTGTTGGAATTCAGTCGTCTAAACTCATACGCGATTTCCTTTGGAGATGTGAGATCTTGTCCAAGTACTTTATCAATCTCAGATTCATCGCCACCATCATTCACCTTGAATGTATTTTCAAGATAATTGGCAAATACTTCTGCTTTCTCAGTGTCCGTTCGAGCCCATGAGTTTGATTGTTTGAGGGGAGCGTGATGTTCTTGCGGCTTTGCAAAGCGACGTTTCGCCCTTTATCTGAGGTGACAATCTTTCGAGAGTATTTCGGAATGAAGAATTTACCTGTTCTTGCAATAGCTTCTTTAGCTGTTTTGCTGCTCGATTGAAGGCGTTTTTATCTGCATGATGGCGAGATTGATGCCAGATTCTTCGTAGTCTTCGTTTCTCTCTAAGCCTTTCTTTAATATCTACTAATTGTAGTGACATCTTTGGAAGGCAAGTGGAGACTGGTGAGTTTTTCCACACCGATACTTGGATCAGGTTTGTGAGGTACAAGCAAGGATTGTCAATATCCTCCGGAGTTTTCATACGAACATTTAACTGGATATATTCGTCCAAGAAATTATGAAAGCCATGCCAGTCAGTTTTTCCATTAGATAAGGAGTCAGATGGCTCGGCATGAATGACTGAAGTACTTAAGGTGAGGATTACCGGCGTATAATCAGATGAACCGAGGCTCGATTCTACAGTGGAGTAAAGATGGCTGATCCCCTTGGTTACAAAGAAGTCCAACAAATCTAGGGTCTTGTTAATATCTGTTGGCCAGCTCGTCGGTTCTCCCGAGGATATTGGAGTGAGGTGGAGACTATCCAAGCAGCTTTTAAGCGCTCGGCCTCTAGGAAGAGTCATGCGAGAACCCCATATGTATGCTTAGCGTTCCAGTCCCCTCCTGATATGAATTTGGTTCCAAGGTGAGAAAAGTAGTCTTCAAACATTTGACAGTAACCTGTGTTTTATGCTTAGGTGGGCAGTAAACGGCGGACATTGTAAGCGGACCTGCTCGGTCATCAAGTCTTATGGTAGTAGCCTGAATATGTTGGGTAGAGTATGACTCCAGCACGGTATGTTTAAGGTTTGATTTTTGCTATTGCGGTGCCCGCATGAGCTTTGCCTATGTCAGGATGAGGCGTAAAGTAGATGTTGAAATCCTTCATTCTGTAGAGACTATTTTTTGAGGAATGTGACTCGGAGATAAGAACTATGTCAAGATTATTATTTTTAGTTACTTCTTCAAGTTCAAGTATGTTCGATGACAGCCCATTGATGTTCCACGTTGCTATACGTAAGGGGATTACGAATGTAGTTTAGAGACAACGGACATCAATAGGTTTAAGAGAGTACCTATCTGTTGAATGAGTTGGTCTATCTTTTCGGATTGTTTTGTTAAGATTTGTTCAATCCGACTTTGTTGAGCGTTGGGTTCAGTCTCACAGTCAGTGTTAGGGCTGCCTCTATTTGCTGTAATATCAGAGTAGCTTCGCTTGTCACGGAGTTGGGTGGGATTAGGTGCTAGCGAGGGTTTGTTGCGGTGATCTTGTGGTTCAGTTGGTTTAGTTAATTTCATGTCGTTCATAGAAGGTCGAGTAGGGTCTTTTCTGTTTTGGTTTGCCTTTCTGGACGCGATTTCTAAATAAACCTGACAGCCTTTATAGTTTGCAGGATGGTCGCATATGCACAAATTTGCTGGAGATTTGCGATCTTTCTTTGGACAATCAGCGGTCTTGTGTCCTTCCCCGCATTTAACGCATCTATAGGGCCGCATGTAGTTATTTTTGGAGTGACCATATTGCTGGCAGCGCTGGCATTGAACAATTGTTTTCGCTTTTCGAGGGTCTTCTATTATTACTCGCTGGTGGTGGATATACTCTATATTTTTCACTGCTTTTTTGTTATTATTTGGTTCCAAATTGACGAAAAATGTAAAAGATGGAGTTTTGTCTGGACCATATCGGGCGTTAATTATTTCTCCATGGACTTTATCACCAGTAGCTTCTATCGCATCGATTATTTCATTATGAGGTATGGTATAATGAAGTTTATTTATTACTATGAGATATGCCTTCTTTTCTTATGGCGTAAACGTGTGACCTATCAAACCTTTGGCCCTTATTGCCGATATCATATCCTTGTAGGTTTCCGGGCAATCTACGAGAATTCGCAGTAAATTTTTGTTTGCTATCCTTATTTTAAATAGTTTGGCATCACATACTGATTCTATAAGTTTAGACAATTCATTTACGTCTTCTATTCCATATAGAACGATAGGCGGAGGCTTATTCGTTTTAAGGTTCGGTGTGGAGTTCTTCTCATTTAAGGCTAGAGGAGAAAACCTATTTGATACTGGCACGGGAGTGCTGTTTGGTGGTGAATCGCTTGTTCTTTTCCGCATGTTAGTACCTGGCACCCGCTGCCAGGGTGGAGGTGCTTGCTGGTTGCATGGGTTATCAGTCATATCCAGTGTGTCTCTTGATTGTAGTTCTGATTGGTTGACAGATTTAGACATATCGCTAAGAGAAGCTGAACGTGTTCTATTAAATAGTCCGGAATGGAATACTTGTTGAGTGAGGGTTTTTTGATTGGTTTTGGGTGAGGTAGTTTTGTTTTCGTTCATATTAGTTTTTATTCCCACGAGTAAGGTCGAATTTAGTAGTTACTCTCAGGGTGACGCCTATTCCTGAGAGAAGGCATTGGTTCAACGACACGTCGCCCATTGTGTCGGTCGCTAAAGACTGAGTTAACCCATCAGTCATTATCCTATTAGCGCGTGCCTCACTGTAGGATTGGGGGATTAGTTAGAGAGGTAACCTCCCTCGCGGTTTGAGTGGCGAAGCTCAGACCCCCGTTCCTGCAAAACATGACCGCAGGTTTACGGTCTGGGGTAGCCGGTTAAGGCTACACTTCGGTTTTTCTGTCGGGGTTGTCTCCCTTATCTAGAAAGTCGGTTTTAAGGCGCCAACAATTCGCCTGTGCCCTTCATACTTCGCTAATACAGCCATAAGGTAGGTGAGGATGTGTGACACTCATAAGGACTGTAACATTGCCCGGGGTAGACGAACCACCTGAAAGTTCACATGGATCCACCTCTAGCCTGTACGTCGGCAGAACTAGAGGCAGCGAGGACGTGTATGATCGGACTGGATGATGCGCGCCAGTAGCCCAGTGCCACACACCTGAGCGTACGCTATTGGCTCTATCTCACCATTTATTAGATGTATATCTTCAAGAAATGATAAGAATATACACCATCGAGGCCTGACATCATCTTCCCCCCACTTACCGAGTAGTAGAGCAATAGTGTAATCCGAAACGCAATGTCTTTCAGTGAATGTGATAAGGATTTTAAATTCCTTGCCGATTTATTACCACGGTATGATGGGAACCCAAAGTTATTAAACTTTTATATAAGAGAAGTAGAGAATATTATACAACTTATAAGTGAACCCTCCTGGGTTCACCCGGCAATTATAGGTATGTTTATTAAAAAGTAAGTTAGGAGGTGTCGCTTTTGATGCGATAGCCCCCGAAGAATCGTTAATAACGTGGGACTCCATTAAAAACGCTCTAATTAGATGTTTAGGAGAACCGCGCAATGAAATCCAGGTGATGCAGGAGCTCACGCGGACCCGTAGGAATAAATACGAAGATGCGGAGACATTTGGCAAACGACTCCGTGAGTTGTTAGATACTCTGTACTCGGTCGGTAAACACGGTGACCGTTCGTACTATGAGGAAATGGTTATAGAGCAATGTACCAATCAATTAGACGTCAATGTTTCGTTAGGAGTTAGAATAAGTAAACCGTTAACATTAGAGTCAGCAATTACGGCAGCAAGGCAGGAATAGGCTAGGCTCGTCCACAGTAAACCTTTTTATAACCGGTCACCTACTTCCCATTTTAAGCAAAAGGATGCCCCTAGAGTTTCGCAACAGCGGAATATTCCATCAAGGAATTTCAATGCGATGACAGAAATCTGCAAAATTTATATAAATAAAAAATACTTCATAAATCAGCACTTACTAATATATTAAGGTGTACTTACCATCGTGTTTTGTACGGTTCTCAGCCTAAGTGAGTATTAAATATAACTTAGTTAGATTTTAAGTTCTCATATAAGTGAATTGTAATTATTATTTATGAGAATAAATATCTAAACCTTAATTCAAATCCAAACGCTTCCCATTGAAGTTTTCTGAAAAAATCCAAAGCATTATTTTTCCATTTTATTACCAAGCTCAGAGGTAATACGAAAATACCCTCGTTAGCATAGCCTTGCCAGGCTATTTTTCAAGGAATGAAATTTCTGTGTTGGAGGGAAAGGCTCAACTTAAAACTTTTCTTCAGCTTACTATAAAATGAGCTGATATTGATCTATAATTTGATGTTAGCATTTAAGATGCTTATGTGAAATAAATTGTATTGTAATTGCATAGTTTATTCCGGTTGGTGGTGTGTTTCATATCGAGAAGTATATTAATTTCCTTACACGTATTTTCGTTTTAGACTCGGAAATACCATACAAAACCGTTCTTTGATGCCACGTTTAAATAAACCTTACTAGTGAAAGCAAAATACGGGATCATACTATTTTATAAATAATAGTCAAAGCTTCACAAGGAAAAAAATTGCAAATTCATAGTAAGATAATCGCAGCAACAACAACATTTTTTCATGATGTGGGCTGGCAGAGACAGTTCTTTCGATTTCCTACTTAATTGTGAATTAAATATATATATCCGGGTGCCAATATAATTTAACTTTACAATCACAATTATTGATAGGATTGAGCTTGGTTATCAACCAATTATTTTACGATAATTTGATGTAACACACCGGGATAATTGTACTTATTAAATTCTTTCGTCTTTACACATCTAGACGTATATACTGGTATAATTACATTTAAAGATTTATTTTTTTTAAATTTACAATGATTTAACTTATTAGTTTCTATGTTAATATATTTCAGATGAACCTCAAGAATTATATACCAATAATTTTAAACATATTGTCACTTCCTCAACAAATCGGAGCGCTGAGGAGTATGTCCAAGCGTACGACTTCGAATCTCGCATCATCCATCAATTTTAGTATTTAAATTAAATTTGTATATCAAATCCTAGAAGTGAGATAAATTACTCAAACCAAAAAATTTTTAATCATTCGTTCTTAGAATATATTCAGAATCAATGTACACATCAATTTGGTTAAACAATTACAATTTTACATTACAAACTATCAAGTGCCTGCTACTCATCCATTGAAACTAATATAACTTCTGATGGAAAAATAAGAGCTATTTCTGAAGAACCTTAATCAAATTAGTTGAAAATAACCTGTAAAAGACATTCAATCCAATAGCTAATTTCAAAACATATCGTAATGAAAGAAAAACACATTTTGGAAACGCATTTAAAGATATGAAATTGATAAAATTGAAACCCATAATATGTACACGCTTATATATACATTCACACACACCTAAACAACAGAATGATGTGTCAAAGAACATGCTACGTACGGAGTTAAGCATGCTAAAAATAATTAAAGTGCTTCGTTGAGGAAAATTCAATTTGCAATACGCCGGTGACTTGCTATCCGAGACGGAAGAATGAAATATCACACGACTGAAATTCGAGCGTCTGACCCGTGTCAGATCAACATTCGCAGGTATGGCTCGAATTATTTACGCCCGACTCACCGCTATGAAATTTTTTATCGTAGCGGTAAATCTTTATTAGCCACGTTAAAGAATTTAGTAGAATTATTATTATTGCAAACTCCAGCCTAGTATTAAATGTTAAGTTATCGTGGTTTCATTAATGTTGTGTAAATTATAATGTTATTCAGGCTTTATCCGATACAATTAATCAGCTGAGAAAATTTTACTCTTAAATACTATTAAATACATTTTTTTATTCATTGTACGGATAATAATAATTTTCTTTGATTAACGCTACTTATTTAAATAAAATAATATTTCGAAGATTAAAACGCGTGTAATTGTACGCAAAAACATAGGTACAATTACATCCGCTTTAATCCATTAAAAAGTATTTTATTTAAGTGAAGTGTGACAAATAGGAAATATATTACGAGTATGGGTGGTAATTTTTGACTTTTAGTAAGTGATGTCACATCCTATTTTGAATAAAAATATTTCAATTTGTATTGAATTACTGAGATGTTTTAAGTCATTTATGTTATAGTCAGTCACCTTTACAATAAAAACGTTTTTAAACATTTCTTTTGAATTTCTTGGCGCCATACATAGCTAGTGAAATTACTGGGCAAATGAGACTTAACATTTTACGTCTCAAGGTGACGAGTACAATTGTATTGCCGCTCAGAATTATTGGGTTTTTCAAGAATCCTGAGCGGCACTGCATTGTAATGGGCTGGCCGTTTCAATTACCATCAGCTAAGCGTCATACTCTTTTCTTCCCTTATATCATAAAATATTTAATAAAAAAACTTAGCCGAGTAGTAGGCATTATAAGTTTATGTTTGTTCCGGGTGTTAACATTATGGTTATGACAGTTTGTTGCAAAATCACTTATGTACATACATAAAATTAAATAAATAAAAATAAAAATGCCTTTTATTCATCCTTAAAAATATATTTGTTTTTAAATTTATAAGTTTTATACATGCATTTAAATAAAAATATAAACATATTAATTAGCATTTCAGTTTATCATTATTGTTTTTATTATTATAGGATCTCTCATCGGTAAAGGCCTCCTCCAGATTTTTCCAAGTCTTCCTGTCTAGAGCCGTTTTTTTCCAGTTTATTCCTCCAGTTTCTTTGATTTAATTCTCCCAACTTTCTAAATATAAGTAAATAATATACATAAATAAATATAAATAATACACAACATTATCAAGAATATATTGAGAAGCAACAATCAAGATGTTTATATCTTTAAAGGAGCTGTTTTTGTATAGTTATATTTTATGACTTAAATTAAAATATTAGATCTTAATCATCTCGTACGATTTGTATGAAATTTGAACTATGAAGAATTGGCTTTGCTTTTTTACTTTATTTATATAAAATCAAATAACTCTCTGCCTCTGCATTT
>CATIXN010000025.1:8350217-8377570 GCA_949711725.1 Leptidea reali | reverse complement strand
ATAAGTGATTATAAATCCTATTTTGAATAAAAATATTTGAATTTGAATTTGAATTATAATCAGTACTTTCTGCGGTTCCACTAGGATCCAACTTAGGACCATTATAGTTGACCCTAATCATTAACGACATAACTTGTTATATTAGTACTTGCAACGTTCTCCTTTATGCAGGTAATACGAAAGTTTCAAAATTATTAATATTGAATCTAACTGTTTCAGCGTGATATCCAGGTATTGTTGAGTGCTCTATTAATCAACTATACTTACACATAAATAAGTATTTCATAATTAGCTTCACTCCAAAAAAAAAAAACCAAATGAATTTCAATTCAATCTCATGAGTCGTAATAATATGTCTAAACTAAGCCAAGTTCATTATATTGTATTAGATCACAAATTTTCAATTAAACCTCTTTTAGATTATATTATAACTCAAAGATCAGTTGATCAATTGGGTTTTCTTTTACGCATGTCTAAACCATTTAAAAAGTGCATCACCTACAAAATTCATTAAATATGCTTTCTTAAGCAACCTGCGGAAGTAATCACCGACATCCATGCTCTGTTACTACACTCAAATCAAGAATATGTGAGCTTTAACATGGTTTCAATGACACAACCAACAGCTATGAAACATTCGTCTTCAAAGCATTATCTTTAATTAAAATATATGAAAGAGAATTGACTAAAAGCATAACCATCATCCCGCTAGAGGTAAGTGAGTGTCTCTCAAGTTCATTAGCAGTTTATTAGTGGAAGTTTAACAGCTGAAACTCAAGTTTTTTTATTACATTTTTCCTTGAAATTGCGGTTTATTATATTTATAGCGGCCTATTAAGTTTTTTCATGGGACATTTTTAGTAAATTTGTATATTTAAATCGGTTTTACTTAGTAGCGACTAGTTTCAGACCATTCGGTGGTCCTTCGTCAGGGTGAGTGTAGTGAGTTCGCCATTATGTCCCGTCTCACACTACAGATTTGTGCTCGTAGTGCGCGACTTGACAGGGCGGTGGGCGCGGGGTACAACGGTGCTGATGACGAGCATGGCACGGAGATCATAATTATGTCGTAAATTAATTATTTTCCTGACTCGCTTAATCTGTTTACAAGTGGGAGAAATATTTTATTGAGTAATACTGGTACAACGAACCAATCACTTACGAACAACTTCACACAATGAATGTAAGGTCGTGCATTAATCCAAATGCATGATTGATTGTTAGCTAGCTGGCATAGTAATATTGAAATTGTCAGATATATATCTGTAAATTCATTTAGTGTAAACGTCTTATTTTGATAATCCATAACTAATGTGCTAACAGTAGTGCGTTGGTTTGAGACGAATAATCTGCACTTAAACAGTAAAAAAACAAAGTGTTTACGGTTCATTACACCAAACACAGCGGAGGTACAAACCAACGAACTTATAAATGACCAGAGATTGGAACTTTTGGACACTACGGTCTTATTGGGTATCACATTAGATAAAAAGCTTCAGTGGGGTCCACATATTGCCCATCTAGCAGACAGACTCAGCTCGAATGTTGCGACCGCTAGATTAGTGTACTTCAGTTATTTTAACAGCATCATGACGTACGGTATATTACTTTTTACGTTTGCTCTGCAAAAGAGAGCTGTTCGTGCTATATATCAGCTTGGTTATAGACAGTCTCTCAAAGAAAAATTTAAATAAATAAATATTATGACTGTTCATTGCCAGTACATTTATTCATAAAATACATAATAGCTTTAAGGGTAAATGTACTAGAATAAAGTCCCAGCCACTGTTCAGGCATTATCTATAAATAAATTTAAATGTTTTATAAAAAATGGCTCTGTCGTAAATCCTATTACTCCACTGCTGAATATCTAAATGATCGGACAGCCTGGGACTAGATTATGATTTCTTTATAGCGATAGAAATGACTGTACCATATTGTATATTTTTATTGAAAAGAGCGCAAAAAAAAGAACGCTGGGAAAGTTTCTTGCGCCGCTTCTTCTCTCTCAGAGCACCATTTGTTTCCGAAGCGGTAGTAGTATCTAGTAGTTATTAGAAATTACATCAATAAGAATTCTAAAGGAATCAATTTTGAGAAAATAAATGCCTTTTAATGCCTAATGACCAATGGGAGGCTCCTTCCACAGGATGCCGGCTAGATTATGGGTACCACAACGGCGCCTATTTCCGCCTTGAAGCAGTAATGTGTAAAAATTATTGTGTTTCGGTCTGAAGGACGCTGGACCTTCTGAAATTACTGGGCAAATGAGACTTAACATCTTATGTCTCAAGGTGGCGAGCGCAACTGTAGTGCCGATCAGAATTTTTGGGTTTTTCAAGAATCCTGAGCGGCACTGAATTGTAATGGCCAGAGCGTATCAATTACCATCAGCTGAGTGTCCTCATCATCAGTGGCTCGTCCCATCGCTTATTTTCATAAAAAAAAAACATGCAGCAACACATTTAAAAAGATTGAATGTGTCTCAGACCTCGTACATCATGATTGAATCAGTTCAAGTGAAACATTCATCAATTCGTATGTAAATCCTGATAGTGTACATTAAAATTAATTCACTGAATACCTTACGTTGAATTTAAAACATTAAATAAACGTTTTATGAATTAGAATGAATAATGTATATTACATATGGTAAAGTTTCGAAATGTTCTAAGAATAATGTTTTGCTTATATTTTGTTTTGGCCTTACTGTGAAACTCCTTCGTATTCAAATGTAAAATAAAAATCAAAATCAAGTGGGCCACATGCTCACTGATTGCTGACAATCATTAGAAATAGCAACTTCTGAATTATTTAGAATTAACAGATAATATGCTGGTAATTAATCTAGATGTTACTCGTATTTGTACAAATGAATAACTGTCGTTCTGTTTCTCTCGCCATCACACTTATGTGACATTTATAACGAAAGCGAAATCTAAAAGCTTCTTTCTAAATATACTTTGATGTTGGTATTAATATCGCTAAAACTGAAAAAACTTAGTTGCAAGTTTTTAAGCATTTTTAGACAATATGTTTAATAACATTATATAATGTGACTTGACTTAGCTTGAGAAAGGTAAAATTCTAATTTTATGATATAGATATAAAGAGAAATTATACAAATTATTCACATATATTTTATACGTGCGTACTGTGTTAAGAAAGGGGTTATTAATTTAAACTGACGTAAAACAAGCCTTTTAACAAGTAATAGGATCTGACATGAATATCTATTTCAGCAGCAGAGATAATTCGGAGCCGTCTCGCCACCCTACTGTATGTCCGTTACGTGACTTGTGTCGTAACAAGCTCTATGTACGATATGAACGCCTGGTACAACAGTTCCAAGGAATTGCAAATATCTAAATATATCGTCGTTCCACGAGAAATATTGGATGCGCCGCAATTGTTTATACTCTTTGTTATGGCAAATTATAGTGCAGACGATTCCTGTAAAAAATGTGCTCCTGTAAAAGATACCATAGACAACAGACGCATTGATATCTGAGTGGCTAATCTAAGGCCAAAATCGCACGCAATACGCATATATAATATTTTAATACTTCATCCAGTGGTCAACGACTTAATCATATCGCATCAAGTTCTTTGTGTAACGCCAATCATAAATCATTTCTAGAAACGCTGATAGGAAAGTAACACCCACTTTAGCACTAGAAGTACCCACAGGATTATCAGGGGCACGAGAGAACGCATCTCTCTATATTTCATGTCTGTCTATATTTCACCATAAACGATTTGCATTTTTGCATATGTTTCCTTACGCACGCGCTAATACAAATATACAATATAAGACAATAACGCATTGTATAATATATGAAAGGTCTTGTTATAAATGGAATTAGTTAACATAACTCACAAAAACTTTCTTGAAAAGGTTGTCGAAGGACCTTAATTAATTTAACCCCCAAAAAACGTAAGTTCGCACGTCGATCATTATAAAAAACCTCATCTGCCATACTATCGCTCTTCGGCAAGCACTAACTTTTAAAGTCCCGCCTTGTATCGGAGTACTGAGATTAAAAAATTTGAGCGATTGCAAATTCTGAAGTAAAAAAAGGCAAACCTAGGCTTGGCTTGAAAGAAACTATGGTCGTCAATACAGCAAGGCAATACTTCAAGCCGAGCAACACTCTAGATATTTTAAAGGCACAGATTTCGTGCACCCAGTACTAGCTCGAACAATTAAATCATTTTGACCTTGTGCATGGCAGAGCTGTTCCAAGTGTCGGGTGACCAGTACTATGTGTCACCATCTATTATTTGGCGTTTATGAAAACTGAATTAAGATTTTGTACTAAACTTATTAAGATAAATGAAAAGTAACGTAATTTTCTTACTTACTTTTAAATGTTACTATTTCTCGATTATGATATGAGGTGTAAGAATATGTTATTATATTTTTTGTAATCACTAATAAAATGTCGGAAAATTACCTTTTTTTTGGCGGTGTGTGTGGATTGATGCATCTACTATACTCAATAACTCTTGTCTTTTCTTTAACGTTTTAATTTACATTTTTTTTATTTACTCGTGTAAGGCGTTGAGTATTTGAAGTTTGAGTATTTTTGTTGCATTACTTTACACAATATATTATTGTAACTGATTTTTGATTGTAAGTGATGATGGTTCTGACCTGAAAAATTTAGACAACCAACATAGGTTTAGGTGGCTGTGACATACGGACGGACAGAAAGACATGACGAAGGATCTATGAGGGTTCCGTTTTTTTCCATTTATCTACGGATATCCTAAAATGGCTATAATCTTAATAAGAATATAATTAATATTTAATTTAATATGCAGGTAGGAGAATCACAGTGTTCTATCTTAATATTAGCTCTTAACAAAGTTTTATATCCAGCGGGAAGCGTATTAAACAATTGCAGTTTTGTGCGAATTAAAAACCAAGGTATTTTTGTAAATTAAGTCATTTAAATTGGGCACTATTTATATATTTAGTTTTAGATAATAATGATTTCCTGTTTTATGTGGCATTATCCTTCTATCTGCTGTTATTCTAAATCATCTTAGCGGTTGTCCTTTCCTTAAGGTGTTGGGGGAAAGGATACTATTCGTGGTGATGTTTTTCTTCATTTATTATTAAAAAAAAATATTGAAGTAGGCGCAACTTTGCGGAAATCCATAATTATCCAAACGTTTTGAGTTTTCTTTAGTGTTAATTCCGCCAATATTTGTCTTTAAGCAAAAACGAGTCTCGTGCCAGAGTTTGGCAAGTCATCATCTCCTGAGGATGCCTCGTGTAGAGGCGAAACACGTATCGAATAGCTTAAAGACAAATATTGGCGGAATTAACTCTAAAGAAAACTCAAAAACTTTTGGATGTTTATTAATAATGCTGTGGTGAATTATTTGGTCCCCTTTGTGGTAATATGTTGCTGTTATGGGTTCTGAGATATAAATGTCGCGTGGTTAAGTGATTCTGAGGAGTGCAACGGCGCAGTGATATAATCAAATCACCACCTCAGGGAGTCCTAGCAATCAAGATACAATGAAATCTTTTCTTTCACTTTCGACACATGGCAGAAGATCCGGCGTAAGAAACAGCCGTCAGGTGGTCGCGTTTTCACGTAATAATCCATAATTTAGTTAGATTATCTTCTTTATTAATTACAAGCATAGCGCAATTTAAAAATCTTTTTGCATAAAAAAAGTTTAAATTGCTGACAGCGTTAACGTTTAAATTAAGACAAATTTATAGCTGTACGGCTCGCAAATAGTAATCTGGTTAAATCCAAGTGACAGTCTGTTGGATTTTCCTGAACGACAGAGAGATTAAATCTTTAAATTAGTTTCTAGTATCCTTTACAGCTTTAACTTTCAATTTTCAGATTTAAAAGTTATATTTATTTCTTTATTCAAGCCTATTACAATATAAAGCTACTTCTAATTAATTTACAATATTTTAAATATCATCCCACTGCTGGGCAAAGGCCTCCCCCTTCTTCTTCCATTCATTCTTATAGTTTGCTGTGCAGGATCATAGCACTCATTCGTAATTTACTAGATCATCTCTCCATCTAGTGCCAGGTCTACCTCTTCTTATTTTGGCATCTAATGGTTACCTGTTTGTTGCTATACTGCTCCATCTTTCGTTACTGGCCCTTAATATGTGGCTTGCCCAAATCGATTTTGTTGTTTTAGATTAAGATTGTTTTTGAGTTACTTTTTTTCCGTATTTCTTTAAAAGTTGTATTACTGATGATTAAATAAAAGTTCACAGATGGATGTAGTACCAGCTGACGCAATTTCTCTAGCTCAGATTCCTTGTTTACATAAACTGCTTCAATCAATTCCTACTTTAATATATTCTGCACCGATATTTTTTACGTAAGCTTTAAATTGAATATTTTTTTATTTTATTTAATTCATAGAGGAATACCAACAGCGTTAAAAAAAAGTCTAATAGCGCCAAAAAGTCAATTAAAGATCCACACGGATAGCAAATTACTAGTTTAAAATAGTTAAGAACTGTTCTGTTAATACTGTCAACGATAGTAGTAGGTATAAGTATGCTCTAACCATTTAGTCCATAGGTTCTCAACGTGGGCGATAACGCCCCCTTGTGGGCGTTTGAGACTTTCGGGGGGGCAGTAGAAGACCCAGAGAAAATTAAGGGGCATTGAGACAAAGACAAAAAAGTATAAAAATAATAGCGTATTTTTATACAATCTAATTAATTAATATAATTCTAGTTACGATTATTGTTATTTTTGGAGTCGGTGTCAGGCAATGTATGTCCGTTGCTTTTTTGTTAAAATTTTATCCAACTTAATAGCTCGGGACAATCAATTTAATTGGAAGTAATTTTCAAGAGGAAAGATATATCTGCTATTTCTTTTCTCATGGAGGTTTCATATACTCCCGTATATGAAGTCGTTTGCAAAGATTATAATAGTTTTCTGATTTAAAAGAAATTTTGACTTTGATTGTATTCTCTCTATACAATAAATCGCATTCATGTATTTGTACAGTAATTATAACTTGAAGTAAAACATAAAACCTCATCTTTAAAACTTTACTAATGGTTTTATTTGAATCCGAAGTACACTTTCATCTAAATTAGATATAAAGTGTAACTAGCATGGTTGTTACCTATGCTAGAAACCGTTTTAGACTTTAATATAAATATATTAAATAGGCACGTTATGAAAAAATTATGAGAGAGTAATTTTAAGATGCGCGCGCATCACTGTAACACAAAAGTGAACAGGTGAAGTTGGTTCCTAAAATTTTCTGACGTTTGCGTCATTCGTTATTTTTTTTTTTTTGGTTTCTTCGTCCATTATTTGGGCAGGCAAATGGTTCAAGCCCATACAGCCGTATTCATTATTTATTTATTAATTGTCAAAGCTATCTTTGCAAGATTTTTACAAAATTGTTCTTTCTAAAAACGTCGAATAGCACGAGGAATAAATCTTTTTAGTGTTTTTTGCTTCATTAGGCTAAAGAGTATAACTTCTTACGTGCATACATAAGTACACACACACTTTTTTTTGGTTGCCTTTATTTTGCAGATCATAAGCAACGAGTGGTCACTTATAATGATATTAAATACTACTAAGTAGATACTTACCTACAACGTATTGTAAATTTATGTTCTATCTTTACCTTTCACTTAAACAATATAATCCCTTATTTACCTATGTTATTCATTTAACTCTAATTATAATGAGAAAATACAGGTAAAACTTTTATATTATCCTGCAATTTAATTCATTTTTTTCCACAATTACTTTAATATCCGCTGTCTGTTCGCTACCTCTATGAATTTTAAAACTTTAAACTTAATTTAACAGTAAAATTATTAGCTGGTTTAAATTTAATAATATTATGTGTCGGTGAATTTCCATGCAAAAGATATTTTTTTTGTACTCATTATATAAAGTGCAGTTATGGGTACTATACACATTTCATTTATAATTATTCCATTGATCTTAGAAAATCTTTTTTTTTAACTTGTCTCAAAATATTTTGATTTCTACTTATTAAAATTAGAGTGATTAGTAATAATTTATTATGCCATTATTATTTAACAATAATGTTAGAGCTGGTTTCCGAAGGTACAAAATGAGGTCCAAAACGCAATAATTTCTCGATCCCATTATATTTTATCAGACAACGGACTGGCGTTGATTAATGCATCGGATATAAATTCCAGAATCCTAATTATCAACAGGGAATTAGGTCGGGAAACAACAACTGAATTCATGTAGGCTTATCAAAATGAGCAATAGAGAAGCAAATAGTTATTGAATTTATATTATACCACCTTTTTAGTATAAAAGTTTACTAAAATGCTATAAATTTCACTCGTCAAATCGTTTTCATACGCTAATACAGGTTTGAAATTCATAAGTATCATTTTGTTAACTAATTATGATCATTCTTATAAGAAACTTTACATTAAAACAACTTCATATTATGGTAGTTTATAGGCATGAAAAAATCTACGAAAAAAAATGCGTAAAATCGTTTAATTGGCTATAATTTTACAAACACTTATTCACCATTGCCTTAATTTGACAATTGCTTGGAATTAAGTATGAAGCAATTAACTTTGTTCCAACAATCTTATATTCCCAATTTAACCTTTTCTTAGCATTTTCTTTGATTAACGCGTGTGTTGCACATTTAAAGAAAACACTTTTAAATGATTAAAACGCGTGCAATAGTAACTGTGTTTTTACGCAAAAATCTAATGTAAAACACAGTTACAATTGCAAGCGATTTAATCCTTTAAAAGTGTTTTATTTAAATCTTTCTTACTAAATGTATATCGTTTAGGAATGCGCTGTCCAGCTGAATATCTTATCAATTACACCTCCAAAAATTATCTTGATTCAAATTCGTAGTATTTCGTTTTACTTCCATAACAGATTCGGCTTCTAATTGAGAACTTTCCTAACGTGTAATTTTATAATTCCCTATCTATGTTTGAAAAGGTTTTCTCATTAGTGAGTTGAATCAAATTACGGAGTATTTATAGAGTATGTTTGTACAGACTGTAGGAATGATAAGTGAAGCCAGATAAAATTAAGGAGCTTATTTCTTACCTTGTGACATCAGTTGCTCTTATAAAAAATTATACTTGGGTATGATTTGGTTCTTTAACTGAATAAATCTTAGACACCTACGTTTTTGGTAGATTACCTAGTAGACTTTAATTTCCTATCGAAAAATAGTAAAGTAACATTGATTATTAGCGAGATCTCTTTTAATATAAGGCCAGTATAAATTCAGTCGTATATTTTATCAGATCTTGTCAAGCAGCTAATAATATTCAGCTGATAAGAGATAGTAATCAAAACCCTAAAGATATGAAAAGTTGTGTACCATGGCCACATCTACAGAAACGAGAACTATGATTCAGGCAGGAGGATCATTGAGGGCAAAATAGAGGAAACACATGCCAGGACAACATTGAATCCTGAATAGGAATTCAGAGAGCTGATGACCTAAAAACAAAGAAATGATCGCCAGCATCCCTTAGGGGGATATGATACGAGAATGGTGGAGAAGAAGAACAAGAAGCTGAAGCTAGCAAAGGGTATTGTCGTTTTATGATTTTATTTTAATATATAATTGATCACAGATGCTAATTTAATAGAAATAAGATTAAGATTAAAGTAATTTAATAATTGAATTGGCCATTGAAAAAAGCTAATAATATAGCACTTTTGTTTTGAGTATACCGACTATATCGTATAGGTATACATATACAGAATAGTGTACTTATTATACTGCAGTCGTGTTTTAATAAACCCGCAGTAAAGTTATTCCAAGTTTAAAACTTTTTGTCTTTATCTAAATTTTTTCACTACAGAACTACATGACAGAGAGAAGTGAAATTTAACTTGTAGTAACTTTACACTGCGTTTTTTTAATAAGAGAGAATAGGTTTAAACTTTTTAAAGGAGTTCCTACTATAAAATGGTTAATAATTAAATTATTTTTGGTAATGTGAAAAGTTTGTCGGCATGTCTAGGTTCTAGCTTCTTGATAATATAACATTATAAAGTATTGTGTACGTTACTTATTGATCATTGAATGTATTGAACAAGTACTATACAAGAGAGTTTCAACTTGACGACGAAGTAGCGATGAGCACTCTAAAGAGATTGTCTCGCACAAAGGAGTATCTAATTTAGTTTCACGACGTCATATATCACTAACGAGCATACAGTTTACTACTTTTAGCACCTTTTAGTTAATTAAGGAATTTTAGTTAATTAGACGAGATCCAGTTTCCTTATCAAAGTTACTTAAGGTTTTAATCCTTTGTTAGCATTGGATATATTAAGAGCACTCAAGATGAGACAGCTTTTCAATTAAGTGATACTACTCTTATAATTTAAGTTGTTTATTTATTTTAATAAAGTGAGTTGAGACCGTGACTTCTTAAGGCTCTGGTGGGCTGGTTTTGTTTTTTTTTTCACTAACATGTTTTGTGCATTAAATGTTACTAACACCCACCAAGAGCAACTAACTGTATGATATTATTTAATACATCATGTGTAATAAACATATTTTTTTAATACTCTCCTATTTCAAGGCCTTTTAAATCCATACGGCCTCGCACTGCATCCCAGTATTTCCTTATATAGATGAGCTGTTACTTTTTCATTTCATTTTGCTGTCAGTTGATATCAAGTATTGTACTTTAAAAATTAAAATCAAACAGTGTTAAACATCACGTTGTTTAAGAAGACTACATTATTCGTATATAAATTCTTAATGATGCAAATGAGTTAAACAGCTACGGTTGTATACACTAGTAAAACTGTTTTATCAAAACAATTTGAAAAAATAAAAAACAAAAGAAAACTATAGTGTTAAGTAAGTTTATTATTTATTTATTAATACGGAACATCAACATCGTGATATATTTAATAATAATAAGTCTTACTTTGTAAAGGAACAAACACTACTTCGATGGCTAGTTAATATATTGTATTGAATACAGAAGAGCAAAATGCCACCATTTAGAGTTTTTGGACATACACTGGCCTTCAAAAGTAACTATCACACTTTTAAAATTGGGATAACGTTTTAAATTCACAAGATATACTTTCGAAATAAAAAGGACTCCAATGAGAATTTAATTTTGTACATAAAAACTTTATAGTCGGTAACCTTCTTTTAAGAATTGGCTGAATAAAAACTTCAAAAACAAAACCATTCCTTTTTCAAAGTGGACGTTACCGAATTACAATTTTACCATTCACATTTTTCTTTCTGGTTAAAATTTTTTTCAAGATAGATGGTTGATCAAGGTCTTAATGGGTTTTAAAATTCATGCTAAAAAGCACATAAAATTTATTTATCATGCCTCTTTCAGTTGAAGAATGTGCTAAGATCATGGCTTTTCTGGAACTAGGCATCAGTATGCGTCGCACTGCAAGAATGGTGGGTGTGACGGTACGAACGGTCCAGAAGG
This sequence comes from Leptidea reali, assembly GCA_949711725.1. Classification (NCBI taxonomy): domain Eukaryota; kingdom Metazoa; phylum Arthropoda; class Insecta; order Lepidoptera; family Pieridae; genus Leptidea; species Leptidea reali. The sequence continues at coordinate 8,366,088 of CATIXN010000025.1, read as the reverse complement.
TAAAGCGAAGGTCCGAAGAGACTGGACACCATCTGAGGAGACCTTGTAATGGCAGACCCAGGTGTACCAGTGCCCGAGAAGATCGTTATATTATTTCCACTGTGTTAAGAAATCGCCACCAAAATGCAGTTGAAGTCCAGCAACAGCTACTTCAGACCCGGAGGGACTACATTAGTGACAGTCAGTGAGAAGAAGACTTGCTGAAGCAAATTTGAAACCTCGAAGACCAGCGAGTGGCCCAAAACTCGAGAGACAGCATCGAGTAGCGAGACTGCGATACGCCCGTGAACACATGCAGTGGGATGAAGAAGAATGGTCAAGATTTTTTTTTGCAGATGAGTCTCGATTCTCCCTTCACACTTCTGATGGAAGGCGAAGTGTTTACAGGTGACCTGGTGAGCAATATCTTCAAGCCTGCATCTCAGAAAGAGTCCAATAAGGTGGAGGCAGTGTACATGTATGGGCTGGCATATCTTCAGAAGGTCGCACAGAGCTAGTAGCCATAGAAAATGGCACCCTCACTGGGCAAAGATATGCTCAAGAGATTCTCAATGAGTATGCAGGGCCGTATTTAGCAAATATGGGATCGATGCTGATGCATGATAATGCCCGGCCACACACGGCTCATATCGTACGGAGGTTGGTATCAGCGTGATGGCTTGGCCATCAAGAAGTCCTGATCTCAACCCGATTGAACACGCCTGGGATGAGCTTGGGAGGGTAGTCAGATATCGCAGACCACCACCTACTACCCTCAGAGCACTAAAGCAGGCCCTGGTAGAAGAATGGGAGAATATTCCCCAACATCGGCTCCGAAACCTAGTGTTCAGTATGCCAAACCGGCTCGAAGCTGTAATCAGAGCTCGAGGAGGCAATACCAGTTATTAAAAATTAAATAACGTGTAATACATTTTAGTTGAATTTTTTTACACTAAACTAAAAATGTCTATTTTCATTGTTTTATCTTTTTTAAGTTAAAAATGTTACTAATGTATAATTTTAGTTTCTAAGACCTATAAAATTTGCAACAAAACGTTTTTAATCTTAAATCTCTACTTTCTATAGTTAAGAAAAAAATTTAATTAGAAAAGTGTGATACTTATATTTGCAGTGTATTTGAAATAAAATCCATTCTTCATCGAATGAAAAGTAGTCTCAAAACGGAAATGCAGTTGTAAAACTGAACAGAGAAGACAAATCAAACTTCGTCTCTGATCAGCAGAATCTTCAAACTTACTCGACACAGTGCTCTGAAACTGCTACGTTCATTTCATCTAGTTTTGTTTGATCTTACAAATTCAGTTTTGTATTTTTGAATCTTTAGTCCGCTCTACGATTCAAATTTATTTCAGATTGTAGAGCTCTTAATGGCTTATCTGTGTAAGTACAATCCCACTTAGTAAGGTATACTTTTCTTTTCTTTTTAAGAGGGTGAAAACGGGAAAGAGGCTCACGGGATGGGGAAAGGTGATGCAACCGCCCATGGACATCCGCAACATCAGGTGTGTCAAGAAATGCGTTGCCGGCCTTTAAGTTAGAAGTATGCTTGTTTCTTAAAGGTCGTATCTGTTCGGGAAAACCGCAGCTGGTAATTGATTCCAAAAAGTGGCTGTGCGAGGTAAGAAATTTCTAACGAAACGCGCGGTTGTGGAATGCCAGACGTCTACGTGATGCGGATGGTACTTTGCACGTAGTGTCCGGTGGTGTAATTCGGCTGCTGGAATCAACCCGAACAACTCCTCTGAGCACTGCCCGTGATAAATGCGATAGAAGATGCAGAGAGAACCCTCATCTTTACGCAATGCCAAAAAATCAAGCCGATCGGAGATGGCTTGATCGTCGATGATTCGAACCGCTCTTCGTAGTATGCGGTCAAATCGAAGAAGCTGGTACTGGGGAGCACCCACCTAGGCCGAATTTGCGCCTTATAAAGTTGCAATCGGTGGCTTTTAGTAAAGTACTGTCTCGTCTTACTTACACCAAGCTTTTTAGAGGCCAGTTTGGCCATCTCTTCCAAGTGACCACGGAACTCAACGTCGCTCGATATATCGACGCCAAGTATGCCAATACAGGATGTGGCAGTTAGAGGAGTGATCTCGAATCGAGGGGATACGACAAAGAGAGACTTTTTAGTGGTGAACGCACAAACTTGTGTCTTCTTGGAGTTGAAATGGACTAAATTTTGTCGGCCCCATTCCGAGACTTTGCAAAGCATAGTCTTGATTTCAGACACAAGTTTGTTCTGGTTCTCGTCGACGCTATCCCGGGACATGTTGGCACGGCCGGTGAAAGAAGCATCCCTGTGCTATCGTCTGCATAGCAATGAATACTGCTCATTTGCAGCATATCATTGATATGCAGAAAAAACAGTGTCCCCTACACTGTTTTTTCTGCTTACATAGCACGCAGCCTTGCGGGACACCAGCGTTTATGGGTTTTAAGTCGTAGCATGCACCGTTGATAACAACCTTGATGCTCCAATCAGCCAAAAAGCTAGCGACCCATTTGCACAACTTCTCGGGAAGCCCATAGGATGGCAGTTTCGCAATAAGCGCTTTATGCCACACCTTCGCTATGTCCAAACTCACCGCCAACGCCTCTCCGTTAGACTCAACCGCTTGCGCCCATTTATGGGTGAGGTATTCAAGAAGATCACCAGATGAGCGACCCTGACGGAAACCGTACTGGCAGTCGCTGATCAGCTGGTGCTCCTCTTGGTATCCCAAGAGCTGGCGGTTGATGATCGACTCCATTTCTCTATAGACATTATATTGCAAGGTAGCCTTTTAGGTAATAAATCATTGTATTTGCTAGATGCAATTCCTAATAGTGACAGTAATCTCGACCGTAATCATATTCACATGTACACAAACAATGAATTCAAGCTCTAAAGGTTGATGCATCCAATATATGATAATTTATATTTAATTCTTAATACTTTTTATGAAATATTTTATATTATTTAAACATGACTCACTCATGTATTGGATGCAGCACCTTACAAACTAATTTGTTGCGTATATTACAGTCATTGTAAAATACTCTTTACAATTTGATTGAAAAGAGTGGCCGTTGAGTTTGTTATGTTCTTCTCACGAGCTCAACTATTTACGAACATAATTATGTTAAATTCAATAATTAAAAATCAATATAGTAGTGACGACTCAAAAGCGCTTAGCTTAAGCCTAATTGAATAAAGTTTAATTGACATTGACTTTGGACCAAACGAAAAATATTTTAGACTTTTTATCCAGGGTAACGAGTGGAATGCACAAGATAACTTAAATGTGGGCGTGAATCATACAAAAGGACCAGCACAACATCAAAAAGGTGGAAAAAGGTGAAGGGATCACTTCTGCTCTGTCTAGAGATTAGTGACAAAGAAGAAGACTATATTATGTAATGCTCTCTTCATAAAGCATTTTAATTGTAATCAGAGCGTGTCCACTTACTATTTCTTATAATATAATAATTATGAAATCCCTACTTCGCTACTTCCACCAATGAGAGGCTCCTTTTGCACATTATGCCGGCTAGATTATGGGTACTACAACGGCGACTATTTCTGCCGTGAAGCATTAATGTGTAAGCATTATTGGCGCGCCGTTGCTAGCGATATTACTGGTCAAATGAGACTTATCATTTTTTGTCTCAAGGTTATGAGGGCAATTGCAGTGCCGCTCTGAATTTTTGAGTTATTCAAGAATCCTGAGTGGTGCTGAATTGTGATGGGCAGGGCGTATCAATTATAATCAGCTGAACGACATGCTCATCTCGTCCTTTATTTTCATAAAAAAAACTATTAATTTTTTAAATGTGAAAGTAAGTTTGTTTGTTACGCTTTCATGCCTGCACCACGAAAACAATTTTGATGAAATTTGGTACAAAGATAACCTAGAGATTGGAAAAGGACAAAGGCTACCATTTTTTTTATAAAAAGGGGCATGAACGGTTTGAAATAAGGAATGAAAGCCTGCATGGGAATTCTGCATTTTCGGAGATAAAACCATGAAACTTTGTATTAAGTTACTTGATGAGAAGTATTTATAAACATTTGTTCGATTTCTGAAACTTTGACCTACACGGGGAAAAAAGTACAGTTAAAAAAATAAAATAATGCTGCCCAAATTATTTCAATAAATCTAGATAACGAGGCTGAAAGTTTAGTTGGCGATAAGTTGGAAGATGAAATTCATTGGCAAGGGATCAGGTGACATTTCAAAACTAAAATCGCACTATCTTATTTAATCTCAAATGTTTTATTTTGTTTAATCGTCTGAGGCTTTACATATTTCTCCCATTTAACTTGAACACAATACACACATTAAGACCATATTTTATGAAATGCTATGACAAAGAAACCGCATTTAACTTCAAAGGAATGTTATGAAAATGAAGTTTGTGTGAATGAACACGAAGCCAACTGTGGTCTGCAAACGAAGTTAAAATGTATTTTACTGTTTTTGAATCCACTTTATTATTTACATTTGTACATTTCTTGTTTCAAAATTTCATTTGTCAAAACTTTATGTACAACAACCTTAATTTCAGTTTATGTCCTACTAAGAAAATATCGTAAGTTTTATGGAAACATTAAATTAAAAATCTACTCAATGTTTTTATATTGGGGGTAAATATAACATTTTTTGTTCTCCACAGTTTTGATAGAAAACGTTTCTACTATCTAAATTTAGATTTGAATAGCGGAAATATTTTAATTAAAATATAACTTTAAATTATTACAATAAATAATGAATTTCTTGATTAAATTCATAAAGAAAATATGTAGTTGAACTTATAATTAACTTCTTTTCCTAGTTGTTAATACTGAGATTGGAGCTATCTATGCTTTGCTTATGTCAGCCATCAACAGAAGAGTAGAGATCACTGGAAGATAGATCTAGAACTATCTTAACTAGTTTACTTTAATTATGATACGACAGATTGGGAATGGCGCGACCGGCCTCAGATTATTAAATAATAAGTTTAGTTGAACGATATTACTTTGCATCTATATTTTTTGCATCCGCCGCCCGCTGAGTTTGTTGCAGCCGTTCATCTCAGGTCTGAGGCATTCCTCTTGGAGTGGATGGTAGTTTTTGACTTTCAATAAGTGATATCATATCCTACATTGAATAAAAATATTTGAATAAAAATCCCTGGTTTCATAAGTATAATAATATAAAATAATCAGTATGCATAAAATATTTAGTTATTATTTAAAAATATCACTTTCCTAGAACAGCTTTCTCATTATATTTGCAGTATGAATATTGAGCGTTCTAACACGCCTCTCAAGTAGAACTGAAATTGACTATTAATAATAAAATTGCCTCGTTATTTTTTTTACATTCACTCTTTAATGACCTCTACTTCTGATAAAGCTCATATACGGCTTCTTCCTTATATTATTTTAAATCTGATATATTTTAATACGTTGGTGCAAATTTTGAATTTTCTTGAAACTTATTTAAATTTAAAGCTAATACTACCCTGTTGACGTTTTTTTGAATTTAAATTTCAACGTTTGATGTATCTTCTATAGCTGTTACAATCTTTATCCAGTTAGAAGTAGTTTGACAGGTAGAAGAACACTAAAGTAAAAAAAGGATAATATTAAAATTACACTGTTCTATACACTATAGACTCAAACAACAGGACTCCTTTCTCCCTCCGCACGGGAATTCGCGCCGGCAAAACACGTGGTTCATCGTCCCTTACCCATTGATTTTGGTATCGGTACTTCGGCCTCTCGATCATGCGAGCTGAAGTGAAGGGGGAAGGAATTAGGATAAGGGGAGTTAGAGACTCTCGTAGCGCTAATTACCTATCATTTAATTGTTAGACTCAATACAGGCTGATAACAGGCGAAAACTTTGTGAATAAAAATTTTGAAATACATCCAATGGTCTTGTTTAGGGTTTTTTTCTTGTAAATGAAATGTAATGGCAAAATTCTTATACTTTTCACTGAATTCATCACGGGAAATGGAAGGAGTAGAGATTTCGTCAACAAATGTCAATGTCAAAAATTTCTTAAGTATATTCCCAACCGCTTTTACTGAATCATTCAATCAAATTTAAAATTACATACTATAGACTCCATTAATTTTTCAACAGTCCTTAGGGCTAATGGAGTTTTTTAATGAAAATAAACACATGACACTTTGGGTGATCTTCAATCACTTTACTTCATCAAACTGAAAATGATATATGATGCTGGCGGATACTCAATGTTTAACTTAGAAAAGTATAATCTAACTCATTTTTATGTATACTGTGTGGCAATTGGATTCATAATCGTAATAAAGTGTTTGGTTTTTATAGCTCGTACCAAATTAAACATAAATAATTTTCGAATCGAATATTTATATTAAAATTTGACTTGCTTAAGCTTTATGTAAGAGCATGTTATATTTCATATAACATATTACATATGTGGGCAGGGCACAAAGCTCGGCGGACAATTGGACGTTGGGGCAGTAAAGTCCTCGAATGGCAACCACGTACTGAAAGACGTAGTGTTGGTAGGCCCCCCACAAGATGGACCGACGATCTGGTCAAGATCGCCGGAATACGTTGGATGAGGGCAGCGCAGGACCGATCGTTATGGCAATCTTCGGGGGAGGCTTTTGTCCAGCAGGACTTCTTCTGTCTGAAATGATGATGATGATATATTTTAAATTAAAATAAAATTATATATTTAACGATATTGTATAACGGCTGAGTGCTCAAAGCACCTGGAATACGATGACAACGAGACGATGCCTGTTTTAGTTTACAACACGTGAAATAATCTGTATCTCGTCTATTAGTGTGTATTTTCGGTGATATGAGCCGGGAAACAAAACTTTTTCTCATTTGCTTGGCTTAATAATTTAAACAAGTCTAGAAAATCTACTATAAGTAAATTTGATAGATCTATCAAATAATTATATACATACAATATTATGTAACTATCTACTTCCATGTTGCTAAACATTGTAACATATGTAGGCAACAAGCTTAAATTTCATAATAAACAAGGGTTGCGAAGTCGGCTCCTTCGGAATGGGTTGACAATACCGCATCCAATTTTAAACAGCTCACCGAATATCACGTAACCTTCGTTGTCAAGCTTTTGCTTCTATCAAATCTTCTATCAAACACAAGAAATCAAGCAGTATGTTGTTACAATATTTTAATTGTGATTGTGATGTAATTGTAATGGGGAGGGCGTATCAATTACCGTAAGATGAACGTCCTGCTCGTCTCGTCTCTTTTTTTATAAAAAACACCATCATTCTCGGTTTGTAAATAACCAATACAATTAATTATCAATAGACCTCAAACATATATTAAATTGTACACTCAAATAAAGGGTGATAATATTCCATATCTGCAATTTATGATCGAGGCTCTAGTCTCGGTTACTTTATATTGAATATTCCAAAAACATCAATATTTGAGTGCACCTAAAATCACATGACAGACTTTATATTTCTCACCGACAATATTATAGTAGGAATCGTATAGATTCTATTACCGCTTGAACTATATTGTCACAGACCCACAGCTGAATATTTGATATAGAATGAAAGGCTTCGGGACGATATTGTTCGAGTGAAGAAGCGAACACAATATCTTTGTTTGGAATTTGTTTGATTGTAGAATGTACTTTACAATAAGTGACATTTTATACTAAATAATGACTTGTGTATTTATTATGCATGTAAATTTGACTTTTTGTAAATTTCATTACAGTTCTGCGGGTCTTAATACTAATGCTTAATCATATTATAATATTATGACATATTGTACTTTTTTTGCATGAAATATTATTGAAATGGATTTATCTCTTAATTCGTCCATTTTAAAGTTATAAATTTTTCATATTTTGTGTTCATACTGATTTAGTTATAAATAAAAAAAACTTTTTTGTAACATCACCATTTTTGCCAGCGAGAGGTTTTCTTGCACAGGATACCAGCAAGATGAGTACATCTTTTCCTGTTGCTAAACAGTAGTATTGACTACATTTTTTGTTATGAAAGGCGCTGTACGAATTGCTACTAAGACTTAGCATCTTCAGTCTTATTAACAAACGCGATGAAAAGTTACTCCAAGTTTAAAATTACTTCTCACTGTCATGTAATTCTATATTGGTAAACCTAAGATAAGGGCAAAAGTTTTGAATTTGGAATAACTTACCTTCGCGTTAATTAATATTATAGCTTATGTCGAATCGTGACGAGTGCAATTAGGGTGTTGGGTGCTGGTCACAAATTGTGTACACAAATAAAATTTGAAAAACAAAACTTGATGAACGACGCGGGACTCGAACCCACGACCTCCAGCGTTCCGTGCCGGTGCTCTAACGAACTGAGCAAACCGTTGAACACAAATTGTGTTTCAACAATTCTGAGCAGCACTGTGTCTTACTATGACATAGCGTGCATTAAAGAAACACCAAAATAACTGATTATATGTATTAATCTTTCGTTATAATATTAATTACCTTAATAAAACGTTTTGCGTAATTTTTTATTACTAAGGCTATGTAAGCAAAAGCGAAACCACCTTCTATGTTGTTATTTACGCGCCATCGAAGAAATGTATTGTTCATGCTTAGTTCACCTTCGTATTTTGAGGTGCTAAAGTGAAGTTAAGAAATAAATGAAATAATAGGACCTTTATGTCAGCATTTATTTTTTCCAAAGGATTTACTTGTCCTAGTTAACAGTTAATTTGGAAACATTGAAAAGACCTATCTATGTACACTTACTTATTGTTTGGATTTCTGTGCATTCGTGAACACAATTTTTAATATTCTCATAATAATTTATTTGGGAAATACCTACTATATGTGTTTTATATGAACTGAAGTTCGATCATTTATGTCAACTTAATTTAAAATATTCTTTGTAAGCATTGTGGTTTCATAAATTTTTTACAGATAATTAATGATAACAGATAACTAATATTTGAGTGTTTGGTGTCAAAATTAATTCATTATGAACAAGATATTTGATTAAAAAAAAATTAGTGCCGTGTTATAGGACTAGTTAAAAAAATTATCAATGTCATCATAAATTATTAGATGTTCATCTGAAATTACCCTGTTTTAAATTGGCTTGTAAAATGGTATTTTTTACATACTCTGAAGTTCAATTTATGACAATGAACATGAGATCATGACATTGCGCACAGAGCATGCTTGTTACAAAATAAAAAATTCACATCTCCATAACATTTAAACATACAACAATAAAGATAATATCGTAAATTCAATATTCCAAGGTACTTTTTATTTAATTTATTATTATTTAAATTAATAATTATTACAAAAACATTTTCTTTCACATACAAACAATAGAATTAAAGTACGAGGTATCATTTTTGTACACTAACACAGAAAATGTTTTAATGACATAACTCTAAGGAGTTAACTCTAATCCAAGCTCTCACGGTTAATAATTACGCTTAAATTGTCATTTAGCGCAACAATTATTCAAAAGAAGTTAATTACAACTTTTAATCATCTTTGAACCACAGAGCGATGAGAAATTATCAAAGCTATTATTTTACGGTTATATATTTTAATAGAATACTCACTTGAGGGGGGGCAAATATAAATAAATAGTGAAATCGAGTCACAAAGAGCTCTTAACGTCCTTTTTTCTGCGACTGGGAGGGACTTAAGTATAATTTCCTCTTTGTAGTACAAATTATTGTGTCCTACTTATAATCTTTCGTTCTTGACAGTTTTTGTTCGTGTCGTCGTGGCTTGTTTGGCCATTTTCCGAAGAGCTCGTTTATTTGAAGATATTTACATTCTACCTGTATTTACTTCAGAATCATTATTTTAACGTTGAGTTATTTTTTTTATAATGTTGTTCGATCTTTAATATGCAGAATATACATAAAACGTAGAATAATATACAATTATTAAATACGCCATCAAAAGGAGTTTTATTTTTTAATTCAAATAGTTTTATAAAAACACTTCCCAACTTCGTACATAATATAAGAACGCCTATTTTTTATATTTTTCTATATCATGTTATTACTTACAATGTAATTTCTACAAAGTAAAGAGAATCCTAATAAATTTTAGTTGTTTTCCACACGTAGTTTTTTAATTAAGGGTAACATACCTACTAGTCAATGGAATACACGTATTAATGGACAGTTTTTTAATAGACTGGGAGGACAAACGACCGTACGTGTCACCTGGTGTTAAGTGATCACAAACTCTTGCAACAGAAGAGGAATCACAGGAGCGTTGCCGGCCTTTAAGCAAAGTGTACGCGCTTTTTTTGAAGGTACCCATGTCGTATCGTCCGCACCGCACAAGGAAGCTTATTCCACAGCTTTGTAGTACGTGGAAGAAAGCTCCTTGAAAACCGCACTGTGGAGGACCGCCACACATCCAGATGGTGGGGATGATATCCTAACTTGTGGCGTGTCGTTAGAAGGTGGAGTTCGGCGGCAAGAATCAGGTTAAACAGCTCTTCGGAACACTCCCCGTGATAAATGCGATAGAAGACACACAATGAAGCGACATCTCTACGCAACGCCAAGTGATCCAGCCGTTCACAGAGCACTGGGTCCCCGACAATTCGAGCTGAGAGAGCTCGAGAAAACAGAGCTCGCCTAACAGTTTTCTGTCTGAACTGTACTTCAGGCATAGAGTTCTGATACCGCGGGATGGTCGGCGATGTTTTTCCGTTGTCGTCAAGAGTTGAGTCGGAGGCGAAAAGAGCGCACAGGAACTCGGCTTTCTCTTTTGCGGTATGGGCCAGGGTGTCATTCCTCATGTGCAACGGTGGCATGGTCGACAAGTTACCAAGCACAGCTTTCGACAGCGACCAGAACTTGCGTGTTGTATTTTGACGACGTGCTTTGACTTCGCACGGGCGATTTGCTGCTTAAGAAATCTGGAAGCACGGTTATATTTCCTTTTTAGAACTTTGCAGTTCGGGTGCTGTGTGCTGTGTGCTGTGTAGTCAGCAGAAAATCCAATAAGGACGGCATGTAGCTATCCACATCCGGGAGCCGCGATGGCGACTCAACCAATTGGGACAGACCATACGCCAATGCGAAACTATGCACAGATCGCCCTGCGTAGTCTGTGGTACGTGATCCAAGCCGTTCGGCATTGTGTCCGTTGGAATCACCAAAGACTACGATTTCAGCGGAGGGGATCTGTGCAAGTACGTCGTCAATTGCCGCTTGAACGCAGCCCATGAGATGATCGGTTTCTGCGTTACCACTATGGGACCTGTAGACACACACATAGATGCGGACGCGGTCCTCTAAATCTACGCGAAGCCAGAGAGTAGACAGGTCCCTACCCTCAAAATTTCCGAGACGGCGACAGCAGAAATCCTCCCTAACGTACCCCCTTCCGGCATGAGGCAAAAAATTATGCTCAATTTTGTACCCGGGGTACGTTAAATATGACATTAAATATCAAATTATAATTCTTCTGTGACTTCGTATGCGAGATGTTAATGAAATATCCCACAGCTGAAAGTGGAGCACCTGACCCGTGTCAAATCAACATTCACAGGTATACCTCGAATTATTTACAGCCGATTCACTGCCATGTAATTTTTTATCAAACCTATATAAATGTTTATAAGCCAAGTTATAAAACACCGTTGGCTTTTACACAGCTGTAAAACAAAACAACTTTTAGTAAATTTCATATTTCAATTACTTGATATGAAATAATTTTTTAGAATAATTTGACATCGTAAATATATTATATGCATATTTATATATATGCATATATATTGTAATATATACAGGGTGTCCCAAAACTCAACGATAAACTGGTACCGGGCGAGAGGCCAAGGTATACCAGTTATGGAAAAAAATATGAAAAAAAATCTATGTCACTTAGTCAAGCGATGATAGACATTTTTGGAAAATGTTAAAAATTTGACACCCTTTGTCGCCTTTTTAGGTACTGTGATCCCAATTTTCACAATTTTCCAGTGATTTCTTTAATAATGTTATCTCAAATAACAGTGCTATTAATGGTAACCACAAATGAAAGTAATAATCATTGTTAACTAAGTAAAATAAATTAAATTTTGACGAGTTATGGTTTATAAAATTTATGTCAGTCAACTTTGATACTCTACGTTGGAAAAAAAATGTACTACACTACCTATGGCAAGTTTTTTTAAAAGATGGCCCATTTAGTGTATATTTCAAAATAGTACAACACTTGCCACTTTTCTTGCCAATAAACCTGCTATTTCGTATGATATGCGTAGGGATCCCTCCGTAAAAAAAAATACCTGATATTCTTTTGTTTGAAAAGTTCGAAGTCTCCATTGTTTGTAATGAACAAAAATGATAAAAAGAAATGGATAGTAGTTATGGTATTTGTCAAAACGAGACGTCACTATCCGTCTCACTCACAACGACTCATCAGTCGTTCATAATAAAATTTAAACAATAACATTTAGTACGCATCGTTTCTTCGTTTACTGCGCTTCTCTCGTAATCGTGTTACTTTCGTACTATCGACTTTGGCTTGTGTTACCCTGGACTTGATACTCTATCCGTACTTGACGACTCTGGCTTTGTTTTTTGGACTTTGTGCTGTGCAAACTGTGTGTGAACAACATGCCGCATTTGTACACACCGCAAGAGTATGCAAATATGCATCTTATCTACGGTGAGTGCCATTGTAATGCCTCTGCGGCAGCTCGACTGTATCGGGAGAGGTACCCGAATGTGGAGCGGCACCCAGATTATCGTGTCTTCCTAAATGTGCACGCATCATACTCGGAAGGACGATTACCCAGTGCTCGTACATCTGGTGGGAGACCTCAAGGAAACTACGACGCTGAAGTTGAAAATGACCCCAGTACCTCAGTACGTTCGATTGAAATTGCAACGGGTGCGGTGAAGAGTACCGCACATCGAATTTTAAAACGATACGATTTTCATCCTTACCATGTATAACGTGTGCAGAGCTTGTTACCACGTGATCACGCACCCAGAGTTGATTTCTGCAGAACCATGTTAGCGAAAATTCGTGAAGATCCGGATTTTCTAAATAAAGTTTTGTGGACTGACGAATCGACATTTAAAAGGAATGATTATTTAAACTTACATAACCTTCATAGTTGGCATACGGAAAACCCGCATTTGAGGCGTGAGGATCGATCCCAATACTAATTTAAAGTCAACATGTGGACAGGAATATTAAATGGTCAAATAATTGGACCATTTGAATTCACTGAAAATTTAGATGGCGCCACCTACTTGCATTTTCTTCAAAATGATTTGCCGACATTGCTAGAAGATGTACCACTCAACATCTACAGAGAAATGTGGTATCAACAAGATGGTTGCCCAGCACATTATGCCCGGCCTGTAAGAGAATATTTAAACGAATTATATCCCGGTAAATGGATCGGACGCCTTGGCCCAATTTCATGGCCCCCTCGGTCCCCAGACCTGAATCCAGTAGCTTTTTTTTACTGGGGATGCATAAAAGAAAAGGTCTACTCAAAACCAATTCAAAATGTAACAGAATTGCGCCAAAAATTGATGCAGCATCAGAAGAAATCAATGCGAGGAGATTTGCAAGACTGGTGAACAGGTCATTTCTGAGGCGATGCAGAGCTTGTATTCGTGCTGGAGGGAAACAATTTGAGCATTTGCTTTAATTTTAGGATAATAAAGTGTTACGATAATTTACCGTTTTATTTTGATTAAATTTTCCATGAGTTCCTTTCGCAAAAATACGAAATAGCAGTTTTATTGGCAAGAAAAGTGGCAAGTGTTGTACTATTTTGAAATCTACACTAAATGGGCCATCTTTTAGAAAAACTTGCCATAGGTAGTGTAGTACATTTTTTTTCCAACGTAGAGTATCAAAGTTGACTGACATAAATTTTATAAACCATAACTCGTCAAAATTTAATTTATTTTACTTAGTTAACAATGATTATTACTTTCATTTGTGGTTACCATTAATAGCACTGTTATTTGAGATAACATTATTAAAGAAATCACTGTAAAATTGTGAAAATTGCGATCACAGTACCTAAAAATGCGACAATGGGTGTCAAATTTTTAACATTTTCGAAAAATGTCTGTCATCGCTTGACTAAGTGACATAGATTTTTTTTCTTATTTTTTTCATAACTGGTATACCTTGGCCTCTCGCCCGGTACCAGGTTATCGTTGAGTTTTGGGACAACCTGTATATATATATATATAATATAAATGCATATTTTTCAAACAGTGTACGAAAATGTAAATAATATCTCCTGATTGCTGTTGCGAAATTAAATATTAAATTAAACAATAATGCCAATTTTGAATATTTATTGGTCTCAGGTTTGCATGAATTTTATTCTTGCTGAAACTACAAGCTATATAACCGAGTGGATAGTGATTCTACCTACTAAGCTAGAGGTCGCGGGTTCGAATCGCGGTAGGTGCAAGTATTAATATGATGAATATTGTGATTATGAAGTTTATTTCCGAGTTATGGATGTTTATAAGTATTTATGTATGTTTAAGTACGTATATTGTATTAAGTATATCGTTGTTTTGCAACCCATAACTCAGGCTATATGCTTATTTTGGGGCAAGATAATTTGTCTAATAGTCTGTAAGAGACTAAAGGGTCATTTCTTAACTGATAATTAAAAAGAGAATAGGGTGGTAAAATCGAAACGACTACTGAAGCGGTACACAAGGGGAGGTCACAGAAAACTTTTGTTTACGGATGAGAATTTATTTACAACTGAGCAACATTTTAACAAACAAAATGACTGTATCTAAGCTAGTAAGTAAGCTTCCCAATTAGTAGACAGAGTGCAACGTGGGAACTGTCCGACTTCAGTGATGGTTTGGTGGGGTATTAGCTATGAAGCTCCTTAACAACACCATGTTCAATAACCAAAAATGGTCCTTCCAGCAAGACTCGGCGCCGGGTCATAAAGCTTGGTCTACGCAGTCTTGGTTGGAAACGAATGATTCGGACTTCATCAGAGCTGAAGACTGGCCGTCATCTTGTCCCGATCTTAATCCGCTCGATTATGATTTATGGTCAGTTTAATGGTACGGCTTGCTCTAAACGCCATACTGATTTCTGGTCCCTTAAACAATCCGTACGATTGGCAGTGAAGAATTTTCCCATGGAAAGAGTGCGTGCTTCTATTGATAACTGGCCTCAACGTTTAAAGGACTGTATTGCAGCCAATAGAGAACGCTTCGAATAACCTATTTATATTTTATACTTATGTATTAAACTAACACACTGTAAAAGTAATAAATGTTATTTGTACTACAAAAAAAAATATATATGCAAACAAAAGAATATACGAAAACGAGGAGAAAACCGCAATATATATTATATTTTTTTTGTATTGCAAATAACATTAATTACTTTTACAGGGTGTTATGTATATGGCATATATGGCATGAAACTATTCTAGACCTAAATGATTGTCACCCTACATAACTTTAATGATACTCTGGATACGAGGGTAGTTGTTAATACAACGTTATAACCATAAACTGTGCAGAAACACGGCAGGCGTATCGTTTGGAACTAATCCCGTATGGGAACTACTTTCATCCACCACATGGCCATTCTCTTAATTACCGTCGCTAGATTTAAACAACCTTCTATCGGTAGACTACAATAAGATTATGTAAATTATTCTAACTACTAATTGTGTATTTGTTTGTTTAAAGTGAATGCAATAAAATATATTGTATGAAGGAATTCTGTGAACCTGAAGACATTTATAATTATGTTTAAGATTATCTGATGCAACGACCAATGTTATAATAAGCATTAACCCCGTTATTTGCTAAAGTGACAGGCCACCATCTCAATGATAAAA
>CATIXN010000025.1:8334539-8349717 GCA_949711725.1 Leptidea reali | reverse complement strand
CCTAACTTGTGGCGTGTCGTGCGAAGGTGGAATTCGGCGGCAGGAATATGGTTAAACAGCTCTTCGGAACACTCCCCGTGATAAATGCGGTAGAAGACACACAATGATGCGACGTCTCTACGCAACGCCAAGAGATCCAGCCGTTCACAGAGCACTGAGTCCCCGACAATTCGAGCTGCTCTACGTTGCACGCGGTCAAATGGATCAAGCAGATATTGGGGTGCGCCAGACCAGAGATGACAGCAATACTCCATGTGTGGCCGGACCTACGCTTTGTAGAGCGCTATTATATTATATATTATAAATGATTTGTTATGTAATGCATTACGACGACTTTTTTATCCAAATTTAGATGTTTAAACAACCATTGTTTTTTTTTTCGATAATGTACGTATAAGTAAGTAAAAAGATTCATGACTAATAGTTATGTGAAGATAATTTTACAACCTGGAATCGGTATAGTTATATATACTAGCGTAGTATACTAAGTTTATGGACGTAAGTGATTCTGGTAAGAATTCTCTCAGTATAAGAGTACTGATCATATGTAAATAACGACTACTTGATTCATTGTTTAAATCTTGCTTCAGTTAAAACTCGATCTATTTGTAAAAATATTTTATGAACAATTTTCATAAACTGTTAATAATTTGACTTTTATATGTTCCTAAAATTTCAGATATAAAAGTTTTGTTAATCGTAAAAATGGTAAATGAAAAGTTTTAGTTCGAAATTATAGAAGTTGTAAAAAAATGTTGGATGAATTTGAATAGTTGGTAAAAAATCAAGGAAAAAATAAGCAGAGGTGAGCTTTCGCAAAATGCATTCATTATGGAGCTATCGAAATTTCCCTTCAACCTGAATGAAACTGCGGATAGATTAAAAATGCATTTCAATTCGTCATTGAATTTTTCATTTGCAAAGAATTTTTAATTCCAATTATAGTAAAATTCGCAGCATTTAACTATAATATTTGAAAAATAATTTGATATAACTTAAGATATTATCCATATTAAATTTGGTGTAAGCGAAAAACCTGTTATGTTTTTTTACCAGTGGAAGGCTCCTTTGGACAGTATGCCGGCTAGATTATGGGTACTACAACGGCGTCTATTTCTGCCGTTAAGCAGTAATGGGTAAAAATTGCTGTGTTTCGGTATGAAGGGCGCCACTAGCTAAGTGAAATTATTAAAATGAGACTTAGCATCTTATGTCTCAAGATGATGAGCGCAATTGTAGTGCCGCTCTGAATTTCTGGATTTTTCAAGAATCCTGTGCTCAGGATCAGTGCTGCTGCACTGCGTTGTAATGGCCAGGGCGTATCAATTACCATCAGCTGAACATGCTGCTCGTCTCGTCTTTTTTAAGCTTTTTGTTTCCAAAAATAGAAGGATAGTTTGTTATCACTTTTTTCCAGTTTCGTTCCATTTCCCTGTCGCAACTAATGTATACAAATTTACAAAGAAACATTAGTAGCTCAAGTGAGATCAACCAGACAGTTTTGATAACTAAGAAAAATGGACTGAATCTATCTTCGGCTTGGCACATCTTTAGAAAGAATAACACCTGTTGTATTGGTGTGAGCTGACCAGAATTTACTGTTTCAGATTTTAATTAGTTAAACCAAAGTATGTATATTATTAATATAATTAGTCAAGCTTACATCTGAATGTGTAATGGTTGCACAAATTTTTTCAAATGTTTTTTATTACAAAGTGGATCGCCGTGAGATAAAATTAAATTATTCATTATAACTTACCATTTGGATTTTTGAGTGTTTAATAAATACATTAAACTTCAATATTATTAAAAAAACATTAATTGGATGCTTTTAATGAAAAAATTAAACACAAAGTTGAAAGGGGCTTCAATTCATTAGTAAACCGGTTCATCCAGAGTATTCCAATTAACATCCCGAGTATTCCTTTTAACATCCGGCGCTGGTAAACAAACAAAACCGGATGTGGCCCGGATAGAGAAACCGGATCTGATGCTTGTGAAAAGTAGTTTCAATCTTACCTAATATTATAAAGAGGAAACATTTTTGTGTTTGTATGTATTGTTGTAATATTTTCACACAAAAACAATTGGACCGATTTCAATAATTCTTTCACCACTAGAAAGCTGCATTTTCACTGACTGAAATAGGCTATAATTCAATGACCAAAAAATAGGGAACTATTGATTATAGAACAAAAAAAGTGTGTGTGTCAGCTCCGACGCACGACTGGAATTTACTCCTCAAGAACGATTGGCTTTGAACAGGTACTAAACAAAATTAAGTCCAATGGTGTCGGATACAAACAGACATACAGCAGAAGCTAATAAAAGCGTATTAATTTAAAAAAAAATATAGATATTAATAGAACTTAATTTTCTTCATTTTTTTTCATAAAAAAATTAAAAAAACTTCATAGTTAATAGTGATTTTTCTTATGGTCGGGTACCTATTAAATAAAATCTGTGATCAGCACCATCTATCGAAAACCGTTATGTTTTCGTATTACTTGATAGATTCAGTGTTCGATACGGAAATACGAAATAGTTTATGAAAGTGACAATAGATGACGTTTAATCTAGTATCATTTGGTCCAAAGCCATCTAATAAACTTTAGGAAACTAACATACAAAAGCCACAACACTTCTATTGCTAAATAAAATAAATTTCAAAAGTAACGCTAGGTGGCCGACAGGAAAATACAATACTAATTGTTGCCTTATTTGTAAGCAGACAAAGTCAGTTTTTATTGAAATGAGAAAAACATTACTATCCTATTTGATGAGTAGATTTTACTCTCGAATCTTCATATTTTTCTTATACCGGGCGCCTTATATGAAAATCGATTCTTATGGATTAAGCTCCAAAAATGATACATAGTATTATAGAAAGTATCAATATCAACAGAAGGAATAATAGGAAGAAGATAACTTTCAAAACTTTTTAAAACTAACTTTCCTAACCTATTACATTACTTATTACTTTCTATGACTTGAATAAAACATTCACAAAATAATTATTAACGAAAAAAAGTCGAATTGAAGAATCCTCTGAAAATTCAGCTCGCTTTGCGAGTCAGAGAGATTATTTTAAACCAATGTCGGACATTCTACGTAATGATGTTACGAATAATTTAAAAATGTATTAGATAATTATATACCCGTTGTAAATCTGTATATTGATTAAATTATGAATGTAACTGTGTTTCTAATAATCTCAAAAGAAAGTTATTAAAAACCAAGAAAACGAAATAAAACAAAACTTTTATGTTATCCAAAATAAATCTATAGTCCAACTTAGTAGACTTTCCACGACCACGAGATCGGTATCTACGCGAGTGAAACCTATACTCTTATACTCTAGACAATCTGGAGTTCACATTGGTGCTTCAATACAAAATTGTTAATCCTCTTACCTAATGATTTTCCAATGTATGTTTTATACATAAAAATAAAATAATATTATTGTAATCAAAATACCAACGCTGGAAAAAAACTCAATTTATTTACGATATTTAATAGCTCTACCGTCTTAATAAAGAGAAAAGTGCATTGTTATCACTAATTTCTAGTTGTAAAAAACGTTTTAATATAATTGTTATCAATACATTTCGCCGCCTGCATAGTAACGCTCTATGAGGTCAGTGTTTATCTGCATTATGTACAGTATTTGCTCTGGTCTCTGTTTTTTTTTATGAAAATAAGGGATGATACCAACAGGACGTTATAGCTGATAGTAATTGATACGCCCTATCCATTACATTGCAGTGCAGGATTCTTGAAAAACACGAAAATTCTGAGCGGCCTTGAGACATGAGATGTTAAGTCTCATTTGCCCAGTAATTTCACTAGCTACGGCGCCCTTCAAACTCATGTAATGTTTACACATTACTGTTTCACAGTTGAAATAGGCACCGTTGTGGTACCCATAATCTAGCCGGCATCCTGTGCAAAGTAGTCCCACTGTTTGAGTACACCTTACTAACAGCTCGAGCCATTTGATGTTCAACGCAAAGCTACTCAAATTGTTGGTTATACAATACTGTGTGAATGATTGTAATACTTTGGCGTTATCTATAGACGTCATTTTAATAATAATAATAATATTGACACACTCTTACACAAATTATCTTGCCCCAAACCAGTACAATACACTTTTACTTAAACATACATAAATACAAATAAACATTCAGTTGTCGCGCGCCGCCGCGCAGGTTACATGTGTAATACGTTATTAATTATTATCATCATACCGCCACGTGTCACAGCGCAAGTTACCTGACGTGTTAAAGTTATTATTACGACTGCGTGTGATTACGGCCTATTTACTTGTGTCCAATTTAAAGTTTTATTCTAATTATTAACTACATAATAATTCGTTTAGTGTATTGAGGCTTATAATCAGTGTCTGTAAATATGGAGTGCAGTGGTGGTTGTGGACATCCTTTGACAGAACAATTGCTTATGAAGTGCTATTACTGTAAATTAGGCTATCACTCTGAGTGTCTGAATATTAACCCACAACAATACAAGACACTAAGTAAGGACTATCTGGCCTCCTGGAAATGTCCCTCCTGCTGCAATGTAACTCGGCGACGTAAAGGAAACCGTGAAAACACTCCGGTACGTAATTCATTAATTCCGTCCGCTGAGGAAACGAACACGTCACCTAAACTCTCCGAACACCAGGCGACACATCCAGAATTTGAATTGCGTAGCTTTACAAATGATCTACAGAATATGCTACAAACATGGCGTAAAGAAATCGACGACAGCCTAAATAGAATTAGTGGCGATATCAAAAGTGCTTTATCTGAAGTACAGCTTGAAATGCAATCACTGCGGACCGAGCAAGCTAACTTGAAAAGTGGTTTGGCCAGTGTAACCAAGGATATCACCGAACTGCAATCATCGGCCCAATTTCAATCAGAGGAGCACGCTCACATTGAAAAAAAGGTACGTGAACTTGAGGAATTTAAGAAGGGTGTGCTTGGAACAGCTAATCTCGTTTCTACCCTGGAACATAAAATCGACTCCCTGGAGCAGCAGGCGAGGCAGTGCAATATTGAGATATGTAACGTACCTGACAAACGGAATGAAAATCTACTTTCAATACTAGATGCCATAGGCTTCACTATTAACTACGCAATCTCGAACAAAGATGTAATTTCGATTCATCGAGTCCCACATGCAAATCAACAAAACAATCGCCAGCCTAAAAACATAATTGTCAAATTCACCACTAGGATTCTGCGTGACAGCATTCTAAGTGCTTTCCGTAAGGCTCGTGGAGTACGGAGTGAACAGATAGGTATTCAAGGTCAGTCGCATATTATCTATATGAATGAGCATCTTACTCTTAAGAATAAACGACTTCTTCGCGAGTCCCGTGAGGAGGCCAAGAGGCTCAAATATAAATACGTGTGGGTCAAAAATGCAACTATCCTCGTCCGAGAAAATGACACATCCCCATCATTTGCTATCCGATCAACTGGAGATTTTACTAAATTCAAAAATCGAGGCGCTGACGGAATGGAAAACTAGTCGATATCAAATAAAATACATATACATTTTTTGTGCACTCTGTCTCGCTCATCATGCGATCACAGGCCTTAATTACTACATAATAAGGATTACCTGTTATTGGTCTTGTATGCATTATAAACGTAAATACCTATTTTATATACCTACTATACTATATTATATACCTGACTTGCTGCAGTTATTACCGATTGTCACCAGTAAATATATTTATCACCCTATGTTTCTATTTTACTGCTGGTATTGCGTTTTTTGTTTAATAATGTTACTAAAAACATGTTTATTTTCTTATTTTTTGGCTAATATAATGTATTCTCGTGTCATTATTCGTAAAATAAACCATATTACTTGTACATGTTACATTTATCTCACTGTGTTTCTATTTTGTATTGCCTTTTTTGTACTAAAAACATGTTTATTTTCTTATTTTTCGGCTAATATAATGTATTCTCATCTCATTCTCTGTAAAATAAACCATATTACTTGTACATGTTACATTTATCTCACTGGGTTTATATTTTACTGCTGGTATTGCGTTTTCTGTATGATAATGTTAGTATAATGTATTCTCATGTCACTTTCCGTAATATAAACCATATTATTTTTAGTTACAATTATGTTACTTATAAAAGATTAACTATTAATCAACAATTACGTCATTGTAGTTCTCATGAAATCATAATTAATATGCGTGTCACTCTGTGTCTAAAAATAATAAAATTACCTAGTATGATAATGCGATTTAAAACTCTAATTATTTTAATTTATTAGTATACAGTAGATAATTTTTATGGACAAAGTTCTTTCAGTGTATTATCAGAACTGTCGTGGATTACGGACTAAGCTCCATACGCTTTATATGAATATACTTATGCATGACTACGATCTAATACTTCTGACTGAAACATGGTTAACTAATGAGATATTTGAAAATGAACTCATTGACTCGAGATATCACGTATACCAGTGTGATAGGAACCGAACCGCGACCGGGCGGCGTGATGGCGGTGGAGTTATGATTGCGGTGCGTCGCTCGCTGGCTGCCACGCTTCTTACGCTGCCAATGTCACAGCCAGCCACCATGCTTGCCATGCAACCAATTATTGATTACGTACTAGTTGAGTTACGCACTACAGCTGGCCGTCACATATTTGGTGTAACATATATTCCGCCGAATCAGACCCATGATATATACCTATCTTATTTTAATTACCTACAAGAAATCTTGTTACTTAGCGATAATATACACCTTGTTGGCGACTATAACATACCGACAATAAATTGGCTGCGACACGGTGCGCATATGGAACCACAATTAAGTAATAGTTATTGTTTAACGAGTCAATATTTTTGTCAATTTATGTATACCTTGAATCTATTACAATATAATTGTTTTGAAAATTATAATAATCATATTTTAGATCTATTCCTATCCAGTAACAATGATTGTATTTTATTAAATGCACTTACTGACTTGGTGCCACCTGATGGTCATCATCCACCTTTCTATGCACTATTGCCCTTTGCTAATAGACCACATATCCCTTTAACTACACGAACACACTACTGTTTTAAACAAGCTGAGTATTCAATTATTAATGAAGAGATACTTAACACCAACTGGGAAAGATATTTTCAAGGCAAATCTGCTGATCAAGCTGTCGGTTTATTCTATGAAATAATCTATGGATTCATACGTAAGTATATCCCATCTAAAACTATAAAGGCAAAGAGCTTCCCAGTTTGGTTTAATTCATCCTTAATACATATATTTAAAGATAAAAAAAGGGCTTGGATAAAGTGGAAAAAATTTAATAATTCGTCAGACTATGAGATATTCTGTATACTCAGACGTCTTTTTAAAAAGGAATCGAAACGTCGTTACAGTGAATATATGAACATAGTAGAAGATAGTATTAAAGTCAATGCACAATATTTTTGGACATACTTCTCTAATATAAAAAACAATTCCCGCATTCCTTATAATGTATTTTACAAAAATAATACAGCTAATACTCCGATCGATGCATGTAATTTATTTTCTGACTTTTTTTTACTCGGTTTTTGTACCATCTACTCTAACCAATGACTTTGACATAGATCATATTGAATGCACTGGTAAGGATGAAATAGTGTGCGACATTATCAGTCAAACTGTTATCTCGACTGAAAATGTAATTAAGGCTCTAAACAAGTTGGATGTAATGAAGGGTTCTGGTTTGGATGATATACCTCCAATATTTTTCAAAGCCACTTCTACTACCATTTACAAACCACTGCATATTTTATTCAGTATGTGTCTTAAACAAGGCATATTTCCAGAGAAATGGAAAATGGCTCGCATAGTGCCTGTACATAAAGGAGGATCCAAAAAGAACGTAGAAAATTACCGACCAATCTCTATCTTGCCTGTACTTTCCAAGCTCTTTGAGCGGCTTGTACACGATTCCATTTATCCACTGATATATAGGATTATAATTCCACAACAACATGGATTCGTGCAGAAACGCTCAACAGTAACCAATCTTATTGTTTTTGCTTCACACTTATTTGAAGATTTAGATAACAATAGACAAACAGACTGCATTTATACAGACTTTCAGAAAGCTTTTGATAGGGTAGACCATAGACGCTTATTAGAAAAATTAGCATATAACGGCATACGTGGTGATCTTTGGCGATGGTTTAAATCATACATCTTAAATCGTACTCAAATAGTTATCATCAGTGGCCATGAATCGAAAATGGTAATGATTACTTCTGGAGTTCCACAAGGGTCAATTCTTGGACCTCTTTTATTTATTATATTCATCAACGATATTCATACATGCTTTAAACATAGTAATTTTCTACTATATGCAGATGATCATAAAATATTTAAAACAATTGAATTACAAGATAATCATTACCATCTTCAGGATGATTTAAATAGATTTACTAAATATTGTACGGAAAATAAACTTAATCTAAGCTTAAGTAAATGCAAGCATATCACTTTTACTAAAAAGAGATCCGCTAGCAACTGTACATATTCACTTTATGGAGAGAGTCTAGACAAGGTTAGTAATATTAAAGATCTAGGAATAACATTGGATAGTAAGTTACATTTAGACACGCATACACAAAACATTGTAAATAAAGCTTTTAAAATGTATGGATTTATAATGCGGACCGGTATTAATTTCAATAGAGTTGCTACATATCTAAATTTGTATAAATCGCTGGTTCGCTCAGAACTCGAATATGCTGTTTGTATCTGGAATCCCCATTATAATAAATATGTTAAGAGAATAGAAACTGTACAGAAAAATTTTTTACGGACGATGCACTATAAATGTACGGGAAGCTACCTTCCTTATGACCAGCTTCTTGAAAAATATAGTATACTTGACTTGCAGTCAAGGCGCAAACAACTTGAAGCTATGCTCTTATTTGATCTGTGTCATAATAACTACGACTGTATTCCTTTAACTCGTAAACTCTGTTACAAAATACCAGTTAGAAGTCATGTACGCAATAATCAAACGCATAAACTTTTTGCTACTATAAAATGTCGTACAAATTCTGGCGAGCGCTCACCACTATGGAGAATGACACACTCATATAATGCGTGCTTTGGCAATATTGATATTTTTTCCACTCGTGTGGGCTCTTTCAAAAAGCTGGTCATGGATTATCTTAAGAAGAATATTACTATATTAGACTAAACCTGTAGAATAATAACAATAAAACTAAAGGAATATATTTTTTATATCTACACTTATATTCATACATGTAACTTTTGTAATTAAGTATTAATCAATAATTATGTGGTTGACGTAGTGGGTAGCATGTATAGTATTACTGTATTATATTATTACTGATTTTTTTCTAAGCACTGCGTGCTACTGTTTGTTGACGCGAATAAATAAAATAAAATAAAATAAAATAAAATAAAATTCATATTCATCATATAAAATGATTGCACCAACGGGATTCAAACCCGGGACCTCTAGCTTAGTGGTAGGTTCACTAACCACTGGGTTATAGGGGTCATCAATTTTATAATGCATATTCACATGAAGTGTTCTGAACAGCTGCTTTGAACTAAATTCTGCCATTGAATTCCAGCACATATATATAAAATCCGTATCTCATATAACCTTTTGAAATTCAAAAATTGTTCTTATTAGTGGGTAGGTACAAGTATAAAATACAAATATTTTTTGTAGTATAATATAATATAGAAAATATTATATAAATATGAAAGACTTAGAATGTTTGGTAATAACGCAGTCACGCTCCATAAAGCAAACACTCCCGATACACAAATACCGTAATACAAAACAAATAATGACAAACTCGCGTTCAAGTTAAGTAAATATTTCACATTCGTGTTTTATATAAAATTAATTTTATATATTGGTAAAGTCTAATAATAAATAGGCAGTAACAGTACTCATTATATGTGCGTGAATGCATTGCCACTAATATAAACTGGGTCTTTTACGTACCTACGTACATAATTCGCTATCATATGTTTTAACAAAATATTAAATCTCTTGTAGAAGTATCTTGTAGTAGTATCTTGAATATTGGATTAGATTCGAACTAATCTTAATAAAATGAAGCACCTAATATATATAACAATGGTTCTAGTCGGTGTATCAAAAATTGGAATAAGTTCCAAATCATATGATTGCTATACTAAATACAAGCGAAATATTGAAGCAATCATTCCAAATAATCTTAAATGTTTTTGGAGTTTTGTTAAAAATAAAAAAGGCGGCCATTCAACACTTCCCTCTTGTATGAAAATGGAAAATGTTACAGCACAGACAGCAGCGGATATTGCTTATCTATTTTCGTATAAATTTTCTTCTATATACACTTGTGATCAGAGTCACTTTCGCAGTTCTGGTCTAGTCGATATAGATAATGTTCATTCTCTGATGTCCCTGAGCTTCAGTGAAGCTGAAATATCTCAGAAAATAAAAGGACTCGACATTAATAAAGGAGCTGGGCCAGACTCGATTCCTCCTCTCTTTGTAAAACGATGTAGGTTTGCAATAGCATAACCCTTAACTATAATCTTCAATAGATCACTTATAGAAGGTGTATTTCCTAAATAGTGGTTTTCCTTTTGGTCTCGTGTTGTACCTGTATATAAAAAGGGAGATGTTGCCGACGTAAAAAAATACCGTAATATATGCATTTTGTCTTGTTTTTCCAAGCTGTTTGAATCCGTCCTCGATTCCGTTATCTCCAAAAATATTGAAAGTTTGACCTCTGATGAGCAATATGATTTCAGAAAAGGCCGTTCAATTCGAACGAACCTTTTGTCTCTTTTGTCACCAAAGCACGTCAAGAATTGGACAATGGACGCCAGATTGATGCGATATATACAGACTTTAGTAATGCCTTCGATAAAGTCAGTCACCCTTTATTGATTCAGAAGCTAAGTAAGTATGGAATTGAAGGAAACTTACTGAAATGGTTCGAGTCATATCTTCATAATACACTTTAGTCAGTAGTTTTTGGAGGCACTGAAAATACTTCATACATTGCGCGATCTGGTGTTCCCCAGGGATCCCACCTAGGACCATTGCTCTTTTTGATATTTGTGAATGACGTTAGGAATCATATCAAATATTGTAAATATTGTATCTTCGCGCTTCAATAAGGCTACTGGAAACCCAAGCGCTGGCAGCTATTTCGGTCAACGGATCCGCCCTGTTATCCAACGCGGTAATGCTGCCAGTATTCTTGGTACGCTTCCACGTAATGATAGTTTTAATTTAATGTAGTCGTATTATTCTAAATATAGTTATAATATTTGTTTTGTTTGAATAATAAATAATATTGTAAAGCATCTCACTTCGCCGATGATTTAAAAATTTATAAAGTTATCAACACTGCCTCTGAGGCTGCTTTTGTTCAAAGTGATCTCAATGGTATAAAATATTGGTGCCTATTAAATGGTAAGATGCTTAATGCAAGCAAATGTTTTCATATTAAGTACACCAGAAAAAAACCGATTACTACAGTGTATGAGCTCGATGGCGCATCATTAAAAGAAGTGCAGGAGATTCGTGACTTGGGAGTAACTACTGATAGCAGACTAACGTTTATTGCACAAGTTAATAAAGTAGTTACCACATCCACACGAATGTTAGGATTTCTAAAGAAAAATTCGAATTGTTTCGGCTCCAAACCGAAAACAATTCTATATAACGCTCTAGTGCGCAGTTATATCGAATATGGTATTATTATATGGAATCCCCTATATACGATCCATTCGCAACGCAACGAGAGTATCAAAATAGCATTCACAACACCTTGCATACATTAGTACTGGATTCTCTCATAGCCGTGCCATCAACGCCTCAGGAAATTTAATATGATTTCATTACTCGATCGGAGATCTCTTGCCGGAATAATATTTTTGTACAAACTCTTAAACGGTCAAATACAATGTAGTAACCTCTTACAGAATATTAACCTTGCTGTCCCATATTCATTCCTAAGGTTCAAAATCAAGAGAATCTTCCAAGTTCCTTCTGTAAAAACCAACTTGGGAGTTCAGGCACCTCTCGCAAGAATTCTTCGCGAGTACAATAAGTTAAACGATACCAATTCAGAACTTGATATATTCAGTAGTGGGCTGGTCAGGTTCAAAGAAAGTATTGTTAAACACTTAGCTGGTACTCAATCTGCAGTTAAATAAGTAGTTATTTTTTTATTGTCTCCATTATTTTAATTAACAAGTTAAATTTATAATTTGTACTTTCACTTTTATTGGTTTTATTGTAGCGATAGTATTAGTTCTATTTTTCAGAAGTAATAAGGTAGTATTTTTTGTAATTTTCATGTTCACCATAATTGTCCTATACTTTAGAACTACTAATTCGAACATAAGACTAAGAAAATTATATTGTTTATGATGTGTAGTGCTTTAATAAATAAATAATAAATAATAATAGCCACAAAGTAAGTGATTCATTTATGGAGTTAGTTACAACACTATTTAATTCTTTGCAATAAAGTTTTCTTAATTTGCCAATGTATAAATTTAAACCACATATAAAAACTTACCATATGAAAAAGGGCTCAATCAAAATCAAGGATTGTGTTAATGATAAAAATATTTAGACAGGGTAATGAATGAATGATGCTACTCATCTATATTTTATATTTGAAATGTTTACTTTAAGTATTCCTCTTCTTAAAAAAGTATGACTGTATATATGAAGCAAAAGAATTTTCTTGATATCTACTTGCAATAAAGAGCTTTTAATTTTGAATATGAATTATTAAATAAAATAGGTCTACGAGTATACTGAATGTCTAATTAAGACAGATCGATGAGGTTTATTAGTGGCAGACGTGAGAAATATCGACATACAAAGAGATCTATAGCAACCGGATTACGGGAGGAATTAATTAAAGCTTTGATGTTACTTGTATAGTGCACGCGTGACTTACATAATGATTATTTTAATGCAGTTTTGGTATCAAAATATTGTCATATAACAAGAAATTAATTAACATGAAAATAAGACCTGAAATCCGAACGACTTTTGAAACATGACGTGATATTGAAACTAATTATTATTTAAGAATTCGACACAATCAATCACAGACAAATTTAACAAAAGAAGTATTTATTTATTTAGCAGTCCAGTTCGAAGGACCAATAATCGATAGCAATTGAAGCGGTTAAGTGAAATATTATGATTTGTGAAATTATATAATGTTGTTGAACCATAATATGAACTTTCGTCAATACAACTAACACAATCTCACAATTAACGATACCGTAATCATTATAAGTTTTTAATGTCAAAGAACTATTTAGTCTCAGACCCTTCTTACCATGTCTTGTCCCTTTGTTTAAATTTCGATTATAAACAATTAACAGTACGATGCAAGGTACTGTTGACTGATTCTATAAATAAATACACCATTAATAACAAATAAGAACAAGAGTATCAAATGGTAAGTAAGCTAACATCAAAGTACAGACTTTACTTTGATGTTCAAAGAGCAAGCGTTTTATCAGACTGAAAACGATTTGAGTAGCAAAAATAATAGCGACTGTCTCTGTGATTGACTCGGCACTCAACCGTTTAAAATCTCTTTGCACTTTAACAATATATGCAGTACTCCTCGTTTAGTCCTCGTTTATACGCACAATACGACTGCAATCGGAAGCCATTTTAAGGTCTTTAGTATAAAGAGCTTATGTTGGAACACAATTTCTACTCATACTTTATTTTCTTAAAATTCATAAGTTTCTTAAGCCATTTGATTTGAGATAAAATTGGTATCATGCTTCGTAGACAAATTCTTAAAAATTTCGTGGTAAACGACCGTAAATCCTTTTTTGAACGCATATGCAAAATTTCATCCTGAATGAATTATAAAAATATTCTGGCAGATCTTTTTATTCATATGTTTTACATGGCGCACAATAATTTGATTAATTCTGATCAGTTAATAAAATTATTATCATCCCTGCGATGTGCATCGCGACGGCTAAACTAAACGAAACGCTAAAATAGGGCATGTATTTGTATAAAAAATAAATTAGAGATACTTTTGTGAGAATAAAGTAATATAATACAGAAAAATTTGGTATGAAATCTCGCCGGTCTTAATACATATATTCAAAACCGCAGCATCGGCTAGATAAGCTTTATTTAACCGATACTCGAGAAGACTACAATCTCTATTTGGCGTGACGCCAGAACTCTTGACACGTGTAGGATACTTCACATCATTGTGTCCATAACGCTAACAAGAGAGCTGGTTGCGGGCCATTATTTTATTAGTCTGCCCAGTTAAGGATGGGTGAGTCGCATTAGGCATTTTATTGATTAAGTTTATATTGGGCTTGGCTTGATGAAATAGTTCTTTTGTATACCAGCGTTGCGTTTCGAAACCTAGTTGATATTATGATTTTAGAGATTTTTTGCATAAAAATTAAAATAAATACATATAAATAATATAAATAGTTCTTTCAATTACAAATTAAAGGTTTGCTTAGTGTTTTCGTAAAAATAAATTGATTTAAGACGAGTTCGGAATACACCTCCACTCATATTTGATTTAACAGGAGGCGGTGTTGTTGTTGTTGCGATTTGTTTTGAAAGTTAAAATATGTCAAACTATTATTGAAAGGAACCTGAGTTATTATCCGTATTTAAAAGTGTTTTTATCGTGAAACTTTGGTAAAATAGTTGGTAAAACGAATAATGGCGTAGCTCATCACAAAGTTCTACTAGGTACCAATTATTGTTTAGACAACCGATATCACTTTATAAATTCTAGATCTTACAAATTAAATGGGTCCGCTTGTTGTTGTCTTATTTTCGCAGTGTTGTGTTTATTTCGTTATAATTTTTCATGAATTCTAAAATTCTTTACACATTTACAATAAAAAAATAGCTCTATAAATCACTTTTTTACATTAACACATAAAAACACAAAATATTCAATTCAAATATCTTATTTTATGTATTTTTTAAAAGTTATTAACAAAACGATTCACTTCCCGCTAAGAAGAAGCATCTTTTTTGGAATTGCTACTTTGATACATAAGCTATCCAGTGTAGGTTGAAATATTACCTCATGGTACGAATGAATGAACGAACTAAAA
>CATIXN010000025.1:8231467-8334039 GCA_949711725.1 Leptidea reali | reverse complement strand
TTTTAGTTCGTTCATTCATTCGTACCATGAGGTAATATTTCAACCTAAACTGGATAGCTTATGTATCAAAGTAGCAATTCCAAAAAACATGCTACTTCTTAGCGGGAAGTGAATCGTTTTGCTAATAACTTTTAAAAATAGTGAAATAATACATAAAATAAGTTATTTGAATTGAATTTTTAGTTTTTTATGTGTTAATGTAAAAAAGTGATTTATAGAGCTATTTTTTTATTGTAAATGTGTAATGAATTTTTGAATTCATGAACAATTATAACGAAATAAACACAACACTGCGAAAATAAGACGGGAACTATCGGACCCATTTAATTTGGAAGATCTAGAATTTATAAAGCGATATCGGTTGTCTAAACAATAATTGGTACCTAGTAGAACTTTGTGATGAGCTGAGGCCATTAGTCGTATTACCAACTATTTTACCAAAGTTTCACGTTAAAAACACTTTTAAATACGGATAATAACTCAGGTTCCTTTCAATAATAGTTTGACATATTTTAACTTTCAAAACAAATCGCAACAACAACAACACCGCCTCCTGTTAAATCAAATATGAGTGGAGGTGTATTCCGAACTCGCCTTAAATCAAGTTATTTTTACGAAAACACTAAGCAAACCTTTAATTTGTGATTGAAAGAACTATTTATATTACTATTCTTTAAAAAGTACTAATCAGGGCTTAATGGTTTATAATTTAATGCTATAAATCACAATTTAAAATGTATTTATTTTAATTTTTATGCATAAAATCTCTAAAATCATAGTATCAACTAGGTTTCTAAACGCAACGCTGGTATATAAAAGAACTAATTCATCAAGCCAAGCCCAATATAAACTTAATTAATAAAATGTCTAATGCCACTCACCCATCCTTAACTGGGCAGACTAATAAAATAATGGTCCGCAACCAGCTCTCTTGTTAGCGTTATGGACACAATGATGTGAAGTATCCTACACGTGTCAAGAGTTCTGGCGTCACGCCAAAGAGAGATTGTAGTCTTCTCAAGCATCGGTTAAAAAGCTTATCTAGCCGATGCTGCGGTTTTGAATATATATATTAAGACAGGCGAGATTTCATACCAATTTTTTCTGTATTATATTACTTTATTCTCACAAAAGTATCTCCGATTCATTTTTTATACAAATACATGGCCTATTTGAAGCTTTAATAATGTTTCGTAGCCGTCGCGTTGCACATTGCAGGGATAAAAGTAATTTTATTTACTGATCAAAATTAATCAAATTATTGCCTAAAATTATCTGCCACAATATTTTTATAATTCATTCACAATGAAATTTTTCATATGCGTTCAGAAAAGGATTTAGGGTCATTTACCACGAAATTTTTAAGTATTTGTCTACGAAGCGTGATGCCAATTTTATTGTGATACCAATCAAACGACTGCTAATGAAACTTTTGAAATGAATAATACCTAGTCTTGCCATAAATACTGTTATACTTAAAAATAAACAAAATATTACATTTGAATTTGGAATCTGTCATTTTTATATTATGATTGTTCATTGAGTTTTCTCATTTTGGCGCCAATACATTGTACAATATTTTGCGATTTTAAAATGGATCGGGGTGATAAAGAGAACCAAATCGCTGTAATTGCATTACAGAAAGAAGATAATATGGAGCCAAATGCAATTTTTAAAACTCTCCATACGCTTGGTATTAGTAAAATGTTTGTGTACCGGGCTATTAATAGGTACAATGAGACCTCCTCTGTTAGTGACAGAAAATGATCTGGCCGTCTAGGTAGTGATCGTAAGAAAAAGGTGGTCAAAGCAGTAAGGGAAAGAATTCAAAGAAATCCTGAATGAAAGCAAAATATCTTGGGAGATGAAAATTTGCACCTAGAATCATATCGCGTATTTTGAAATATGACTTAGGACTTGCAGACTATTATAAGAGACGTACTGGTCATTTCTTAGTACTAGTCGGTACCGACACCGATGAAACGTGAGTAAAGCTGTAAAATAATCTCAACTAATAATTTCAAAAATAATAGGGCGGTAAAATCCGAACAACTACTGAAACGATACGCAAGTAGGCTAAATAAAGTATGAGTAGAAATTGTGTTCCAACAGAAGCTCTTTATACGAAAGACCTTTAAATGGCTTCCGATTGCAGTCGTATTGTGCGTGTAAACGAGGACTAAACGAGGAGTACTGCATATATTGTTAAAGTACAAAGAGATTTTAAACGGTTGAGTGCCAAGTCAGTCACAGACAGTCGCTATTATTTTTTGCTACTCAAATCGTTTTCAGTCTGATAAAACGCTTGCTCTTTGAACATCAAAGTAAAGTATGTACTTTGATGTTAGCTTACTTAACATTTGATAGTCTTGTACTTATTGTTATTAATGGTGTATTTATTTTGTAAAAGAAATTATAGAATCAGTCAACAGCACCTTGCCATCGTACTGTTAATTGTTTATACACAAAGAGATCGAGATATACACAAAGGGACTAGATAGGTGTCTGAGACAATAGTTCTTTGTCATTAAAAACTTATAATTTTTTACGGTATCGTTAACTGTGAGACTGTAGTAGCTGTATTGACGAAATTTCATATGATTCAATAACAAAATATAATTTCATAAATCATTTTTCACTTATCCGCTTCAATTGCAATTAATTGTTGGTCCTTCGAACTGGACTGCTAAATAAATAAATGCTTCATTTGTTAAATTTGTCTGTGATTGATTGTGTCAAATTTTTGAATATCAATTAGTTCCAAAATCATGTTTCGAAAGGACTTAAGGTAAAGACCTTAATAAGTAAAGACTTTTTTTCATATCAATTAATTTCATGTTATATCAAAGCTGCATTAAAATAAATTCTATAGTCACGCGTTCACTAGCTACATCAAAGCTTTAATTAATCCCTCCCGTAGTCCGGTTGCTATAGACCTCTTTGTATGTCGATATTTCTCACGTCTGCCACGAATCATTCTCATCGATCTGTCATAATTAGACATTTAGTATACTCGTAGACCTATTTTATTTAATAATTGATATCCAAAATTCAAAGCTCTTTATTGCAAGTAGATTTCATGAAAATTCTTTTACTCATCATACTTTTTATAAGAAGAATAATACTTAAAGTAAACATTGCAAATATAAAGTATAGATGAGCATAATTACCCTGTCTAAATATTTTTTTCATTAACACAATCCTCGATTTTGTAGAAACCCTTTTTCATATGGCAAGTTTTTATATGAGGTTTAAATTTATACATTGGCAAATTAAGAATAATTTATTGCAAAGTATTAAATAGTTTTATACCTCACTCCATAAATGAATCACTTACTTTGTGGCTATGATTTGGAACTAATTTGAATTTGTGATATACAGACTAGAACCATTGCTATATTTATTAGGTTCTTCATTGCCTTAAGATTAGTTCGAATCCAATCCAATATACATACTTCTACAAGAGATTTAATATTTTGTTAAAACATATGACAGACAATTATGTGATTACGTAAAAGTCCCAGTTAATATTAGTGGCAATGTATTTACGCACATATAATGAGTACTGTTACTGTCTATTTATTATTAAACTTTAACAATGTATAAAAGTTATTTTATATAAAACACGAATGTGACATATTTACTTAACTTAAACGCGAGTTTGTCATTATTTGTTTTGTATTACGGTATTTGTGTATCGGGAGTGTTTGCTTTATGGAGCGTGACTGCGTTATCACCAAACATTCTAAATCTTTCATATTTATATAATATTTTCTATGGAAATACTACAAAAATATTTGTATTTTATACTTGTACCTACCCACTAATAAGAATATTTTTTTAATTTCAAAAGGTGATATGAGATACGGATTTTATGGGAATATGAACTGGTAACCTTGTGCTGGAATTCAATGGCAGGATTTAGTTAAAAGCAGCTGTTCAGAATACTTCATGTGAATATTCATTATAAAATTGATGACCCCTATAACCCAGTGGTTAGTAAACCTACCTACTAAGCTAGAGGTCCCGGGTTTGAATCCCGTTGGTGCAATAATTTTTTATGATGAATATGAATGTTTATTTCCGAATCATGGATGTTTATTTGTATTTATGTAAGTTTAAGTTAAAGTATATTGTATTAAATATATCGTTGTCTTGTACGCATAGTACAGGCTATGCCTGGTTTGGGGCAAAGTATTACAATCATTCACACAGTATTGTATAACCAACAATTTGAATAGCTTTGCGTTGTAGATCAAATAGCTCGAGCTGTTGCTAAGGTGTACTCAAACAGTGGGAGGCTCCTTTGTACAGGATGCCGGCTAGATTATGGGTACCACAACGGTGCCTATTTCTGCCGTGAAGCAGTAGTGTGTAAACATAACATTAGTTTGAAGGGCGCCGTAGCTAGTGAAATTACTGGGCAAATGAGACTTAACATCGTTTTTCAAGAATCCTGAGCGGCACTGCAATGTAATGGGTAGGGCGTATCAATTACCATCAGCTGAACGTCCTGCTCGTCTCGTCCCTTATTTTCATAAAAAAAAAACAGAGACCAGAGCAAATACTGTACATAATGCGGATAAACACTGACCTCATAGAGCGTTATTATGCAGGCGGCGAAAAGTATTGATAACAATAATTATATTAAAACGTTTTTTACAACTAGAGATTAGTGATAACAATGCACTTTTCTCTTTAATAAGACGGTAGAGCTATTAAATATCGTAAATAAATTGAGTTTTTTCCAGCGTTAGTGTTTTAATTACAATAATATTATTTTATTTTTATGTATAAAAATACATTGGAAAATCATTAGGTAAGAAGATTAACAATTTTGTATTGAAGCGCTAATGTGAACTCCAAGCCTAGATTGTCTAGTACAAAATAGTTTTTCTTTAAAAAATTCGTACCCATCTTAAGAGTATAGTTTACTAGCAATGCCTCGCGGTTTCATTCGCGTAGATACCGATCTCGTGGTAGTGGAAAGTCTACTTAGTTGGACCATAGATTTATTTTTGATAACATAAAAGTTCTATTTCATTTAGTTTTCTTGGTTATTAATAACTTTTACATTTTTAAATTCGTAACATCATTAACGTAGAATGTCCGACATTGGTTTAAAATACTGACTCGCAAAGCGAGCTGAATTTTTAGGGGATTTCATCAATTCGACGTTTTTTCGTTAATAATTATTTCGTGAATGTTTTATTCAAGTCACAGAAAGTAATAGGTAATGTAATAGGTTAGGAAAGTTAGTTTTAAAAAGTTTTGAAAGATATCTTCTTCCTATTGTTCCTTCTGTTGATATTGATACTTTCTATAAAACTATGGATCATTTTTGGAGTTTACTCCATAAGAATCGATTTTAATATAAGGCGCCCGGTGTAAGAAAAATATGGAGATTGGAGAGTAAAATCTACTCATCAAATAAGATAGTAATGTTTTTCTCATTGCAATAAAAACTGACTTTGTCTGCTTACAAATAAGGCAACAATTAGCATTGTATTTTCCTGTCGGCCACCTAGCGTTACTTTTGAAAAGTATTTTATTTTGCAATAAGAAGTGTTGTGGCTAGTGTACGTTAGTTTCCTAAAGTTTATTAGATGGCTTTGAACCAAATGATACTAGATTAAACGTCATCTAGTGTCACTTTCATAAACTATTTCGTATTTCCATATCGAACACTGAATCTATCAAGTAATACGACAACATAACGGCTTTCGATAGATGGTGCTGATCACAGGTTTTATTTATTAGGTACCTGATCATAAGAAAAATCACTATTAATTTTAAAGTTATTTCAATTTTTTTATATTAATAGAAGTAATAGTATAATTATATATTTTTTTTTAAATTAATACGCTTTTATTAGCTTCTGTTGTATGTCTGTTTGTAACCGACTCCATTGGACTTAATTTTGATTAGTACCTGTTCAAAGACAATCGCTCTTGAGTAGTAAACTCCATTCGTGCGTCGGAGCTGACACACACACTTTTTTTTGTTCTATCATCAATAGTTCCCTATTTTATGGACCATGTATTATAGCCTATTTCAGTCAGTGAAAATGCAGCTTTCTAATGGTGAAAGAATTATTGAAAACGGTCCAGTTATTTTTGTGTGAAAATATTACAACATTACATACAAACACAAATATTTTGCCTCTTTATAATATTAGGTTAGATTGAAACTACTTTTACACAAGCATCAGATCCGGTTTCTCTATCCGGGCCACTTCCGGTTTTGTTTGTTTGCCAGCGCCGGATGTTAATTGGAATACTCTGGATGAAACGGTTTACTAATGAATTGAAGCCCTTATTAAAACCATCCAATAAAAATTTGTTACAGCTGTCTTACTGTAATAAATGTGTTTTTTTTTAATAATATTGAAGTTTAATGTATTTATTAAACACACAAAAATCCAAATAATACATGGTAAGTAATAATGAAAAATTTAATTTCGTCTCAAGGCGATCTACTTTGTAATAAAAAACATTTGAAAAGATTTGTGCAACCATTACACATTCAAGATGTAAACTTGACTAATTATTTTAATAATATACATACTGTGATTTAACTAATTACAATCTGAGAATGTAAATTCAGGTCAGCTCACAACAATACAACGTGTGTTATTCTTAAAAACGACAAGACGAGAAGCACGTTCAGCTGATGGTAATTGATACGCCCTGCCCATTACAACGCAGTGCTCCTCAGGATTCTTGAAAAATGCAGAAATTCAGAGCGGCACTATAATTGCGCTCGTCATCTTGAGACGTCATGTTAAGTCTCATTTGCCTAGTAATTTCATTAGCTACGGCGCCCTTAATACCGAAACACAGTAATGTTTACCCATTACTGCTTCACCGCAGAAATAGACGCCGTTGTGGTACCTCCCACTGGTAATAAAACATAACGGAGTTTTCGCTTACATCAAATTTAATATTGATAATATCTACGATTTATAATTACTTTATTTTTGCAAATATTAAAGTTAAATGCTGCGAATTGAACTCTCGTTGGAAATAAAAAGTCTTTGCAAATTAAAAATTCAATGACGAATCGAAATGCATTTTAATCTATCCGCAGTTTCATTCAGGTTGAAGGGAAATTTCGATAGTTCCATAATGAATGCATTTTGCGAAAGCTCACCTCTGCTTATTTATTCGTTGATTTTTTGCCAACTATTCAAATTAATCCAACATTTTTTAAGAACTTCTATAATTTCGAACTAAAACTTTTCATTTACCATTTTTACGATTAACAAAACTTTTATATCTGAAATTTTATGAACATATAAAAGTCAAATTATTAACAGTTTATGAAATTTGTTCATAAAATATTTTTACAAATAGATCAAGTTTTAACTGAAGCAAGATTTAAACAATGAATCAAGTAGTCGTTATTTATGATCATATGGATCAGTACTCTTATACTGAGAGAATTCTTACCTGAATCACTTACGTCCATAAACTTAGTATACTACGCTAGTATATATAGCTATACCGATTCCAGGTTGTAAAAATTATCTTCACATAACTATTAGTATCTAATGAATCTTTTTACTTACTTATAAGTACATTATCGAATAAAACAATGGTTGTTTAAGTCATTTCAATTTGGATAAAAAAGTTGTCGTAATGCATTACATAACAAATCATTTATAATATAGAATATAATACCTAATGCTTAAATGTAAAAATGTAGCATTACGCGCTCCTTTTCTATAATTACCTCCTAAGGTTCCAAGTTATCTTTTCATAAGTATTGAATAATAAATTGGGCTGTCGTCGACGACCTTATTAGAAGAGCGTTCGACACAATAAAAGCCATTGTACTGTAGCTATGAAGGTTTTTAGTTTCATGCGTAAAAATGTAATTTTAAAATAGATTTTCGAGTTTTAAGTTTCATGTTAATACCACGACTTAACCAAAATAGTAAATAAAGTAATATTAACATCTATATTTTTTCCTTCTGAAATAAGTGTATTCATCGGTACGCTCCGTTTTATTTGAATGACTCAAATGAAATTCTGGAATATAAACGTTTATAAAAATATAAACCCGCATGGAATTTTACTGGAATTATACCACAGCTCACCGTCATATCTAAACTATTGTTCGCCACAGGTGCACTCACCCTTTAATCTCTTAATGGTTTCCGTGCGACGTTCATTGACCCCTTTTGCAAATACACTATCGAGTTACCTCCGCGTCTGCACTATCCTTAATTAAATGCAATTATAAAAATTCTTTGAAATGTAAGAGAAAGGTAAGCAAGAGCTTTAAAATAGTATCGTAATAACAGTTTATGTAACGGGTCGTGTGATGCGTTAGGGGTGTTTTGTGATTTATGTAAGGCATTCGACTGCGTCCATCATGAAACTTTACTTTAGTTTTTCCACTTTGGGGCTTGAAATAAACATTTCAAGTAGAGAAACCTCTACATTAATAAATTTCCATTAATTTGTGTAATAGGATTCAAAGATTAGATTAATAGAAAAAGATCAACTGGGTCTATCATATCAATGGGTTCATCAACGGGGCTCAATTCGGGTCCTTTATTGTTCCTGGTGTTCGGTGTACTCCTCAACTAAGCTCTCTTGATATTAAAACTTCAGGATAGTACTCGAACTGAATTTATTATTAACTATTACTAATAATATGTAAGGAATATAATATATACAATTTCTCTTAATTATAAAATCTCGGGTCGTGTCGCCGCTACGATTGTACGGTGCAGTCTGGTCGGTACCGGAGCGGGGATCGCGACGTAGGCTTGACGCGAGAACCGGTCATGCAGGTGTTCTAGTTGCGCCAACATCCTCCCGCCTCTTAAAGCTCCAGCTTTAGGCTTCCTTGTCTTCGTCGAGGAATGGACAGATTCTGTTCAGTGCTCGACGCACAGTGCCCTTAGCAGTAAGTATATCTGCGACTCGACATGCTCCGTCGGCGCCAGGATACACAGCTTGTATGCGTCCTAATGGCCACTTCAGTGGTGGTGCCGTCTCATCTTTTATCAAGACCATCTGACCAGGCTTGATATCAGGTCGTCGTTGCTGCCATCGGGTGCGCTATTGTAGCTCGCAGATGTATTCTTGGCTCCATCTTGACCAAAAATGCTGTCTTGCTTGATAGATCCTGGCATATCGATGCAAGCAGTTAGGGTTTACATCTTGCAGATCAGGTGCTGGCAATGAGGTGAGTGGTCTCCCAATGAGGAAGTGCCCAGGGGTCAGGGGAGCTAGGTCGTGTGGTGATGAGGACATAGGGTAGAGGGACCTAGAGTTAAGTATTGCTTCAATTAGTACAAACAGAGTAGTTAGCTCCTCAAAAGTTAAATGGGTATTGCCTATCACCCTTTTCATATGGAATTTCACGGACCGGACAGCGGCTTCATATAACCCTCCAACATTTGGAGCATAACAAGGCGAAAAATGGAACTTAATTTTGTCATCTACAAATGCATCTGACACAGAGTTGGAAGCAGCATTGAGAAATTCTCCTAACTCGCGATTAGCTCCTACAAAATTCCTCCCATTGTCGCAAAATATCTCTAGAGGTGGTCCTCGCCGAGATATAAATCGACGTAACGCTAAAATAAAATCTTCTGTGCTTAAATAACTTAAAAGTTCCAGGTGAACCGCCTTCAACTTAAAGTCTATAAATACATACAAGTAACTCTTAGTTAGCTTTGCACCACGTCCTTTCCTGTCGATTACTAAGAATGGGCCTGCAAAATCAGTTCCTACCACATCAAAGACGTAGCCAGGTGTAATGCACTGGTGTGGTAAGTTACCCATTATTTGCTGCGCGACTTCTCCTTTCATCCTTTTGCAGCGTGTGCAATCATAATAAATACGCCTAGCAAGCACTCTGCCGTTTAAAGGCCAGTAATGCTCTCGAATTAATGAAAGGAGAAGCTGCGGGGGTGCATGCATTAACTTTAGGTGGTAATGTCGAAATAACAACTTTGTAAAGTTATACTTTATATCCAAAATGATTGGATGTTTTTGTTAAAATGATAACTAGAATTATCTTACCTTCCACCAACACGAATCAATCCTGAGCCGTCAACATACGGATTTAATTTACACAAACCAGGAATGGATCTTGCATTATTATTAAAGTTAGGAAAGCTTTCGCATTGTGACAAGTAAGCGAGCTTAGTCTCTGCTCGTTCAAGCTCATCCACCGTTATCAAATCTGAATCATTAATTTGTTTATGCATCAAGCGATCGACAAACCGATTCACATAGACAAATACTCGACGCAACCTAAGAAAACTTGAATACCTTGACATATCTATTACTACTTGTATCGGTTTCTCAATGGCTACGGCATGTGAACGTACCTCAGGTAAGCTTATTTGCGCCACTCCGTGCTGCTCTGGCCATTGACCTGCTGTAATATCCTGCAGGAATGCAGGTCCCTTCCACCACAGTGACAACGACTGAATTTCATCCGGGTATTCTCCACGAGAAGCCAAGTCAGCAGGGTTTTGGGCTGAGGGGACATACATCCACACGGCATTTGAACATTTGTGATTTATTTTAGCAACTCGGTGTGAAACAAATGTGCATAACTTATGTGATGGAATGCGTAACCAACCCAATACGATTTTAGAATCCGACCAAAAATACCTGTCTGTGATATTACATCGTAAAGCTTGTACAACCTTTTAACACAACTGTGAAACTAATAAAGCCGAACAAAGCTCTAAACGGGGAATGGTTATGGATTTAAGAGGCGCGACTCTTGTCTTAGCGCATAGAAGTCGAACAGTGAAATTTCCTAAATTATCTATGGACCTTAAATAAATACATCCAGCATATGCCTTTAAAGAGGCATCCGAAAATGCGTGGATTTCCACTGTCACTGCATTTTTACAGATTGCGTGACGTGGAATACTTATTTCTTTTAAATAAGCTATACTGTTTATAAATCTAGTCCAGATACAGTTCGGCGCCTGGGGAATTTCATCATCCCAGTCCAATTTCTGTGACCAGAGTGATTGCAAGAATGTTTTACATAAAATAACACATACACTTAACAATCCTAAAGGATCAAAAATACTTGACGCTACAGAAAGGACTTTCCTTTTAGTGTACTTTACATGGTTACCTATCAACTGCAATTTTGAACATTTAATAAGAATGTTATCCTCATTGGGATTCGACTCTACACCTAAAGTGTTACTTAGACTTGATATTTTCAAGTTATCTTGTTGACAACAGCTACTATTTGTAGTTAAATAATCTAGAAATTTCTTCGAATTACTTTTTAACTTCCGCAAATTAAATTGTGCCGATTTTAGTTTTTGTTAACTTTTTGGTAAAGATTAATTAATTGGGTTTCGTTGTTTAACCCGGTAATCAAATCATCAACTAGGAAATCATGAATAATCACTTCTCGTACCAAGGGATCACTGCTCTCATGTCCTAGCTGTGCCAGACACCTAGTGCTGAGAAACGGTGCACTTGAAGTACCAAACGTCAGCGTATTTAACGTTAGATACTTCATTCGCTCGCTTTCGTTCTCACGCCACAAAATCATTTGAAGGTATCTTTGACGGCTCAAGGTCTATCTGTCGATACATCTTCTCTATATCTCCGGAAAATATAAAAGCATGTTCACGAATCTTAAAATAATAGAAAAGATGTCATCCTGTACCGTGGAGCCCAACATAAGAATATCATTAAGTGCATAGCCAGAATCAGTCTTTGCCGAGCCGTTACACACTACCCGACACTTTGTCGACTCACTTTCCTTTAAAACAGGATGGTGTGGCATAAAATAAGCCTTTTCTGGCTTCTCACTCTCTGATAAATGCTGCAACTTGGCATACTCTCTCAATAACTCTACGTTTTGCGATTTTACTTGAGGCTGCCGTCTAAAACGTTTTTCCAAAGAATGATATTGTCTCCTAGCTAGCCTGTACGAATCACCTAATACATCTGGAGTATACCTAAGAGGCAATGTAACACAAAATCTGCCATCAGCTAAGCGTCGTATGTTTTGCTTGAAGTATACTTCGCACGCCTCCTCTTCCGGAGACAACACTGGTGCAGTTGGTACTTGTTCCAACTCCCAAAACTTTCTAAGCTGGTTGCGAATTTCCATACTAAAAGCACAGTGTGTACCTTTTGGCGACATACAAGTATTACTGTCTACTATTACAGGTCCTACCATCAGCCAACCAAATATAGAATTTTGCAACATTGGTTTATTGCGACCAAGCCTTAACTTCTCACTTTTTTTTTTATGGAATAGGAGGACAAACGAGCGTACGGGTCACCTGGTGTTAAGTGATCACCGCCGCCCACATTCTCTTGCAACACCAGAGGAATCAAAAGAGCGTTGCGGGCCTTTAAGGAAGGTGTACGCGCTGAAGGTACCCATGTCGTATTGTCCCGGAAACACCGCACAAGGAAGCTCATTCCACAGCTTTGTAGAACGACAAAGAAAGCTCCTTGAAAACCGCACTGTGGAAGACCGCCACACATCCAGATAGTGAGGATGAAATCCTAACTTGTGGCGTGTCGTGCGAAGGTGGAATTCGGCGGCAGGAATAAGGTAAAACAGCTTTTCGGAACACTCCCCGTGATAAATGCGGTAGAAGACACACAATGATGCGACGTCTCTACGCAACGGCAAGAGATCCAGCCGTTCACAGAGCACTGAGTCCCCGACAATTCGAGCTGCTCTACGTTGCACGCGGTCAAATGGATCGAGCAGATACTGGGGTGCGCCAGACCAGAGATGACAGCAATACTCCATGTATGGCCGGAACTGCGCTTTGTAGAGCGCTAGAATGTGGGCGGGCTTGAAGTATTGCCGTGCTCTATTGATGACGCCCAGCTTCATCGAAGCCAATTTGGCTTTGCCCTCCAGATGGCCACGGAATTGGCAATCGCTCGAGATTTCGAGACCCAGTATTCCGATACTACGCGCGGCTTTAAGAGAAGTGTTTTCGAAGAGCGGTGATACGACAAATGGGGTTTTTTTTGTGGTAAACGCGCAAACTTGAGTCTTCTGGGGGTAAAATTGGACAAGGTTCAATTTACCCCATTCCGCGACCTTCTCGAGAGAGGACTCGATACAAGACACAAGTTTCTCCCGGCACTGGTCGATGATTTCCCGAGAGAGACCTGCATGGCCCGTGTATATGGCATCACCAGTGCTGTCGTCCGCATAGCAATGTATGTTGGAGGTGTCCAACATATCATTGATATGCAGAAGAAACAGCGTAGGAGATAGCACACAGCCTTAGAAAAATCTGGAGGTACGGTTA
This sequence comes from Leptidea reali, assembly GCA_949711725.1. Lineage (NCBI taxonomy): Eukaryota > Metazoa > Arthropoda > Insecta > Lepidoptera > Pieridae > Leptidea > Leptidea reali. The sequence goes on along the minus strand of CATIXN010000025.1, from coordinate 8,320,745 downwards.
TATTTCCCCTTAAGAACTTTGCAGTTCGGATCCTTTGTGCCCAGCGCCGCAACCCAAGTTCGATACGCCTGTTTTTTGCAGTCAGATGCTGCTTTAACTGACGCATCGAACCAGGGCTGTGATCTGCCACCGATCGGTACTACAGAGCTTGGTATAAAAATATCCATGCCCTGCAGTGTCACATCGGCTACTGCAACGGCGCAGGCACTAGGATCATCCGAAGGGAAACAAACCTTGCCCCAAGGGTAGGATGCAAAAAAGGAACGCATCCTATCTCAATCTGCTGACTTGTAGTGCCAAACGCGGCGGGTCGCTGGTGGTCTGCGACGTTGGCATCGGATAGGCACTACACTCCTGACCAGGCAATGGTCGGACGTTCCGACAGGGGCGTCGACAAAGACCTGGTAACCATCGGGATGTGTAGTCAGCAGAAGATCTAATAAGGACGGCATGTGGCTATCCACATCCGGGAGCCGCGTTGGCGACTCAACCAATTGGGACAGACCGTACGCGAATGCAAAATTATGCACAGATCGCCCTGCGTAGTCTGTGGTACATGATCCAAGCCATTCGGCATTGTGCCTGTTGAAATCACCCAAGACTACGATTTCAGCGGAGGGGATCTGTGCAAGCACGTCGTCTTTTGCCGCTTGAACGCAGCCCATGAGATGATCGGTTTCTGCGTTACCACTATGGGACCTCTAGACACACGCATAGATACGGACGCGGTCCTCTAAATCTACGCGGAGCCAGAGAGTAGACAGGTCCCTACCCTCAAAATTGCCGAGACGGCGACAGCAGATATCCTCCGTAACGTACAAACATACCCCGGCATGAGGCAAAAAATTGTGCTCAATTTTGTACCCGGGGTACGTAAAATATGACGTATCGCTAGGTCGAGATATCTGCGTCTCCATAAGGAAACACAAGGCCGGCTGCGCCGTCTCAAGGTGGTGGTGGACGGCGTTTAAATTAGAGTGAATTCTCTGATATTGCAAAAGTCCACGTTGAGCGTGGAGTGGGGTGCCGTGATGTTTCTGCCTCGTTCGTCCTCGGTCATGCGCGGTTCTGTGCCCACCCCAGAATACGAAGGGCAGCCCGAGCGATAGTGCTCGGGGAGGGATTCTCCGTCTCTGGTAGAGCCGGTACCCTCCTGGGGTAATATCTCTTTATGGACCGCTCTCATATTTTGTTGGGGGGAGGGGGTGTGGGTAAAGGATGGCCTCCGGTCCTCGACACTAACCTATGCGAAACATAGCGGCACTAGGCCGCTACTTCACGTCGGTATTCTGTGCGAGTGTGGTAATTAACCCTGACGAGTCTGGCCCGATTGTGCTGACCTCATAAGACGGCAGCGTGACTCTCCCACTTCTAAAAAGCCCTTAGTCGCCTCTTACGACACCCATGGGCCTGGGACTCCCATATTCTTTTTACGCCCCTGGAAAAGTACAGGGCAGGTCACTTCTAATAATATCCCAATAAATATCTGCTCCAAGCACAAGATCGATCTGAGAAGGACTGTGATAGCTAGGATCAGCAAGGGTAATATTTTGAGGTACAATAATATGCGATACATCTACTTTCTCTGTTGGTAACTGGCCCGTTATCTGAGGGATAACGTAGGTATTTACTTGCATACATATTTTCTTTTAACTACTACCTAGGCGTGGTTGAATAGAAACACAACACCTTTCTAATGCACTAAACGAAATTTTATTGATGCCCGTCACCCGAACTGTATCGACAAGCTCACCCTGTATACCTGTATATATTTATTCATCAGTGATTCCGTAATAAAACTCGACTGAGAACCGCAGTCTAGCAAGCAGCGGGCTAAATGGGATACATTTGTGTTGCTATTTTTCACCACAATAATTGCAGTTGAAAGTAAAACTTGACTTTTAACCCAGGCTAATAATGAAATTGGCGTAGACACAGATTTCTTACTTTCTACACCTTTATGTGGGCTAGTTGTAATTGCCTTATGCAAGAGCGTATTATGCTTACGCTTACATATAGCACACGGACCTGCTTTACATTGGTGGGCAAAGTGGCCACTTCTTAAACAGTTAACACATACTTTTAGTTTTCTTATTAAAATATTTCTTTCATCGACGGTCATTTGATTCAATTTTTCGCAATTATATAATAAATGATTATCGTTACAAATACGACAAACACGCGTATTGCTCACGTTCAAATCGCTCGATGTATTGGAAATATTAAAATCATTCGTGGTAGCAACAAAAGCCTTTTGTAATTTATCCATTCGCTTAAACGGAACCTTATTATCAATTTTTTCATAAGTATTTGCGCTTATCATTTCCAATACATCGGCCCTTTTTCGCAAAAAATCATAAAATATATCTAAAGAGGGACTTTCTTCTATACTATTCCTATACTCTTCCCATTTTGAACTGGTAGAAGTATCCAATTTACTAGCGAATATAAATATAATAAGCGTGTCCCAGTTATTAGTTTTTTCACCTAAACTATTTAAAGCCCTCAAATGTTTCGAAACATGATCAATTAGAGAACGCGAAGCCTTATCAGACTCCATTCCCATAAAAGGCACGTTAAATAATGTCTTAAGGTGAGTGTGAATCAGCTGATGTTTGTTATCAAACCTGTCACTAATCAGCTTCCAAGCCGCGGCGTAATTAACTGCTGATATCTCCAATGATTCGATAACAGACGCTGCGCTTCCTAATAAGGATGCTTTTAAATATTGGTACTTGCATATATCACTGAGACTATCGTTATTATGAACGATTGACATGTACACATCACGAAACTCTCACCATTTGTTGGTACTTCCATCAAAGGTAGGCAATTTGATGGTGGGTAGTCTCACGCCATTTCCGGATACACTGTGGGACGAGCGCACATCCAGATTACCATCAATTTGTCTATCTTGCGAGGAACAGGGCTCATTAGCGGCGATCAACTCTTGAGTTTGACTTATAGCTGAAAAAAATAATTTCTCCGAATTTTCACGCTCACTAAAATCAATCTGATCCTCGGTTTTTCCCTTTCCTTCAATAACTTCAATTTGCGTTTGAACCCTATCATATTCCTCAAACAACAAGTCTACTTTACGTAATCGTAATTTTATTTCATTAAGATGCGCTTGCGTTACTTGTTTACACTTTTTAAAATCTTCTAAATAATTTCTAAACGACGTTAATCGACCCTTAATCGAAGATCTCTTTGTCCTCAACTCTGCGTCAGACATAATAGGTAATAAAATATTAATCCTTTAATTTAAAATAGATAAAAATGCAATAAATACCTCAATGAATGGCTTAATATGATGATGTCCAGCCATAACGAAACAATAGAAACCGGTACTCGACGCGGGCCACCGCGGGATCGGTGCGGGGGAGCGGGCCGGACCCTGGAATGTTTGGCCAAACAACTCCTAATTACCTTTATAAAAACTATTTGCACACCTACAGCGGCTATTATGCTGATGCAATAAGATAAGATAAGCGATTGTTAAGAAAAATTAATAATTTATCGAAATAATAATTAAGCAAATGCAATATTAAATGCTCAAGATAAAACAGGTAGCCTAGCGCTGATTGCAAAAATGGCTTATGCAATAATTGTAATAACTAAATTTAACAATTGAATGAACAAATAAAAATGTAATATATCTGATATTAAATCTCTCTTGATATTAAAACTTCAGGATAGTACTCGAACTGAATTTATTATTAACTATTACTAATAACATGTAAGGAATATAATATATACAATTTCTCTTAATTATAAAATCTCGGGTCGTGTCGCCGCTACGATTGTACGGTGCAGTCTGGTCGGAACCGGAGCGGGGATCGCAACGTAGGCTTGACGCGAGAACCGCTCATGCAGGTGTTCTAGTTGCGCCAACACCTGGTATACGTCAATGATTTACCATATCAATATTCAAAATAAACATGATAATATACTGTTTGCTGACGATACATCTTTTTATTATTGTATCAACTCATATTTATTTTTTGTGCTATCGTACACAAAAATAAATCTTTTTATTTAAAAAAAATTATCACTTCTGAACTATTACAATTATTTTACATTATAAAGTTTATCTTTCAGAAAAATCAACTTTCATCCATAAAATCAACGATTCTTTCACCATTTTCATTTCCAGCATGATCATCTGCAATCTCTGAAACTGATACAATATGTTTATCGTAGCTGAAGTAAGAAACAAAATAATATAAAATATTATAAGTAACAAAGAAATACAAGTAAAGCTATCGACTCAGAAAGAGTCTTTGCTAATGACAAAGCTGGAACTCGAGCCCTCAACCTCGCGGTGTTTCAGCTTTGCAATCACAATGATTCAACCACTGGTCCATTGACCGTATGATTAAGATGTAGATTTAGTTAAAATTATGGATAAAAGATATATTACTACTTACTTATCAATTAATCTAAATCTACATCTTAAGATTTAGATTAATTGATAAGTAAGTAGTAATATATCTTATAAAAGATCGTATAAAAGATATATTACTACTTACTTATCAATTAATCTAAATCTACATCTTAAGATTTAGATTAATTGATAAGTAAGTAGTAATATATCTTTTATCCATAATTTTAACGACTGTCTTACAAATTTTGGGTCAAGCCAAGTGCAAATCAAAATCTGACAAAGATGCAAAAAATATTTTTGTATAAAAGAAATAGTATATTTTGTGTTTCATTCTTATAAATACATACAACATAAATAGATATAATGCAATGTCCTAATTTGGATTTTAAAATAGCAATATGATTTGTGGATCAATCCGATCTCTAAACAAATCTAAAAAATCACTTTTCAGTTTGTCAATAGAACAAAAAAGAATTATCAATAAACATTGAAGTAACTTTAACGTAAAATCTTTCACTTAATTTTTCTACACTAAAAATATGACTGATCTGAAACATTCTAAAACTTGATGTGCACCGTTTTTGATTAATTCAAAGCAAATGCTACATCGAGAATTACGACATTAAAACTACATACTGTAACAGCGTTTGCGTGTTTGAGTATTGATAATATCAGCACTGTAGGGGCATTACAAAGCTATTAACAAGAAAAATTCAGGGGTTTTTAGGGGAGAGATAGAAAATTACATGCACTGCAGATTTTTTCCTAAACTTTCATTCTTTGTATATATTTCAAGGATAAACTGAAGAATAATTTGGAAAAGTAGATCGATGAAAATTTAAAGATTTTATCAAATATTGATGTATATGGAATTCATCCAATGTATTTAAGCAAAATACTTAAATAAGTGTTAATACACGTGCAAAATAACTTAATGTCTGGTTCCATTATTGGATAAAATTTAATTTTAATTTTAAAAAAATTATTGCGATATTACTCGTATCGCCTAAAAACATGCTATAAATTCAAATGAAAGTTCGATAACTGTAATAAGCAAAATGTAAATTTATGCCAAACATTTTATGAAAAAATTATTAACAATTACAAGCATTTAATTTGCTGATTGGATAGTTTTTCTTATAATGGACGGATGGATTTGGGATTTTTGACCTCGACTGCAACATATATTTTACATTACTAATTTTTTATGCCCCCGTTTCCGAGAGACTATTCATCTCAAAAATCTACTCTACGTCAAACCATCAAGAAATAGCAAGAATTCTTAAAAAAATCGGGAAACATAATGTGTTCCCTTAATATATTTGTAGCTCTGCCATGTAAACAGAATTTCATAATGATCAGTTGAATTTTCAAAGTGTTAACTGCATGCACAATCAACCTTAGTCAGATTATAAAAAATAATCAAGAAAAAACATCGATACACTCCCAATAAATAAAAATAATAGTGTGAACAAAAAACTAAAATGCCATAAGATGACACTGACTGAATTTTTATAAAAGCAATGCTTACTGAAATAGCAAATTATGCGGGTGCCAGTCACCAAATGGTACGCAAGGGTTGTTAGTGTACTTCGATGACCGAGTTTAATTGAGTTCTCTATACGACACTAAATAAAGCTATTTTACACAGTTCCACAACAGTAGCCTACTAGTAATTAACGCTTATTTAAACCATAAACTTAGTATACTAAGTGATAGGTGAAATGGATAAGCGTAATAGACAAACACTCTGATCATTATGTGGAGACTAATTTTAAAAAATTCATGTGTGCTAGTTTTACAGATGTGTTAGTGACTTAGTGAACTGTGTAGTATTTTGCCTTTGGTCATTCCCTCCAAGAAATATTAATAAACGGCGTCATATTCACGTATACAATGTAATGTATAGTAAATGTAATTCCAAATATTTGAGTGAATATGTTCTACGAAAATAAACACCACGAAAGTAGTATTGAAGAATCAGTATTTACCTATAAAATGTTTCTATAATATTTGGAATGTGGGAGTATATAACAACACTATCTAATACAGAACACGATATCATTATATTTTTAATTAAACTCCGATAAAGCATAGTATCAAACACTAAAATTAAAACGTGGTACAGTTTGACAGGAGACTGATGGACACAAAATTGTTTAAAAACTTATTCACGGTCTAATCTATTTCATCTCTTTCTCACACCTAGGTTTTTTTTTGTAAGAATAGTTATTTCACTCTCGCAAAGGGTTCGACTATTACACCATTATCGTACTAAATTTATAGTTTAAACGGACGAGTAAGTACTCTTAGAAAATCTTGCATGAAACATTAATTGTTAATTATGATATAAGTAGATATATTAATACACAATCTAAGTAGATTTTTTTTTACTTTTATTATTACTTACATTCTTACTTATATTATTAAAAATATGCTTTTATTAATACAGCAGTTTTATTTTTGATTTAACTCATTACAATGATTCTGTAAATATTTTAAATCTAAGATAACGATAACACAAAATGACTGGCAAGTCATCCGGGAGCATTTTAATATAATTTGTATTCTAATCTGATCCAGTAATATAAAGAGTGTACTGTGAACCTACTGTATTTTGTATGTATTGTAAACTAGCGGATAGCTAGTCGTCTGCGTGGACGCTATAAGCAGCGACAATAGCCCGCATCTAGCATATATTATGATTCTCGATATTTTGTGAACGTTCATAGAAAATTTGAATTAAATATTGTATTATGCATCTCTATCAAATCAAATCAAATCAAATCAAAATATTTTAATGCGGGTCAAATTTTTACAAAAGTGTGGACGCAAAAAAGGGCACAGCAATGTTTTATATAAAATACATGAGTTTTATTATTATATCCATCTGTACTCACCTTATTCAACAAAATATAAATGAAACGAAATGAAAATGAATTTATACTGGAAGAAAAACTGACACATTCACACAAAAAAAGTTGATAAAAACAAAATATATGCTTAATGTTGGGAAAGTTTGTATTCTTAAAAACTTTAACCATACCCAATTATAATATTAGTAGGTTTATTTGTTTCTACAAATAGAGACAATCACTATATATTATTGAACTCAACGTCTTATATATCGTTTTAGTATAAATAATGAGTTAATATAACACTACAATTAGAGTCACTCGACGGTGAAAATTTATATACGTAATCAGTTACACTAGGGGTCGGCAAACTTATTAGCCAAAGAGGCCATTATGAACTTTGCAGTTATTAAAAAAAATTGGGAGCCAAATCTGCTTGTTTAGTAATTTTTTATTAATCACTAAATAAGTAGTACACTAAATAAATAAAAATGTGCTTTGATCTCCTTGGAAAGTTAGGTAAGCATGATTCCAAGTTCTCATCAATAAGTTAACTCTTGATAGTGTTCATGCTTGATTAAGGTTGTTCGCATATAGATGTAGAACTTTAAAGAGAAAGAACAGCAAACGCGAGCTTTTTCAGCTGATAGTAAGAGTTAGCAATAAAATGATCATGTCTTCCTTCTCCAAGTCATTTAAAGCAGACCACTTGTGTTGTGAACTAAGATCACATTTTTCCGTCCCCAATATTTCCAATTCAACACAAAGACGTTCGAATTTATAGCGCCATATCTTCTTGTTTTTTTGAATCCAACAATTGTATTTGAAAGCTACTATTGTGCCAGAGTCGCACTTGAGGAGCCAAAGAGCCACATGTGGCTCCGGAGCTGCACTTTGCCAACCACTGAGTTATACTTAACGTTATAATGACACTTTCACTTTACTACATCAGAACATGGGGGATTATGTATGTGTTTCTATATATTGACACGGGAGTGGGTCAGGGATTGGAAATAATACTCCGCTTATAGGAACGAGTCTTTATTTGCGTTCACTTTTTCTGAACTTGCACTTCGCCGGTCTGCCGCTGTTCCTCTTGTGGGCGGCGGTACCTTCAACGCGTCACACCGCACCGAACACTAAGTCTCTTCTATCTTCTTCCTCTTGGAACACTTCCACTTTTCACTACTTCTTCTTTTCTTCTTCTTCTTCTTTACACTTTCGAGTCAGAACTAGAACTGCCGTAGGCCACGCTTAGTACGGCTTATATACCTCCGGATCCGTTCTATTTTCAAAATTTCCATCTTTAAATTTAAATTGTACTAGAAAATTCTTTTAACTATTTTTATCCTGCTTACACATTTTCCATCCCTTTTTTTCTGTTCGATTTGATCCTGAACTAACTAGAAATTTCCTTTAACTTCACAAAACCCAAAAAAATCCATACACTGGTAGGTGTATCGAACCCGGGTCTACAGCGTCTAAAGTAAACACTTTTCCGCTGAGCTACGAGTAATGCTGACGGAGCTGTTGAAATTAACAATATCTTGAAGTTTGACAACTCTCGTCATATACTTCGAAGGGTTGCTACGCAACACTGCCCCCTCCCAAGACATGATCGTCCCGATCATCGTTGCTTCCGTAGTACTTAGCCACCCGATCGACATGTACGATTTTCGGGGGACTTCGAGGGGTACGCTGGATCCTGAGAGTCACATCATTTATCCTTGTGATTACTTTGTATGGTTGAAGCTTCGGAGACTTCCCCTTTCACCTTATGGGATTGTGTAACCAAATCAGGGTTCCTTCTTCAAAACTAGGAATATTAGCTCTTCGATCGTAGCGGGTCTTCATCCGTTCACTTGCCTTAAGCCCAGTTGTTCTAATTTCCTCGTAGATGTCTCGTGTATTGCGCTTCTATACGACATAAGAAACAATGGAATGTACTCATCCCAGTTATCCTGATGACTGTCCACTACTTTTGCCAGATGACGCTTCAATGTTTGGTTAAACCTCTCCACCATCCCGTCTGACTGTGGATGATATGGCGTAGTTCTGGTCTTATGGATTCCCAAGATCTGGCAAACTTCTTGAAATACTTGTGATTCGAAGTTCCGCCCTTGGTCACTGTGCAACTCCAAAGGCACACCGAATCTGCAGAAAACTTCATTCACCAGCTTCGTCGCAACGGTAATTGCTTCTTGATTCGGTAGAGCAAATGCTTCCGGCCACTTCGTGAAATAATCCATCACCACCATTATGTAACGGTTTCCAGATTTGGTGACTGGGAACGGTCTGGCCATATCCAGAGCTACTCTTTCCCACGGAGCCCCAACATTGTACAACTTCATAGCTCCTCTGCTTCTGGTCTGAGGTCCTTTGACAGCAGCACAACTCTTGCATTTTCAGCACCAGTCTTCCACATCATCACGGCAATGCAACCAGTAAAATCTTTCTTTAATTTTTGTGAGAGTTCTTATTCCCAAATGTCCACCTGAAGAACCATCGTGATAAGCTCTCAGGATCTCGTTCACCTTCTCCCTGGGAACGACCAGTTGCAGATGGCAATCCTTTCCTTGCGGGGTTTCCCATTTACGGCAGAGCAACCCGTCATGCATCACCAAACTGTTCCATTGTGCCCAGAGACTCTTAGTAGCCGTACTGTGTCTAGCCACTTCAGACCATTTTGGTTTAAGTGATCCACTTGCTAGCCAATGTAAAAGTGGTTGAAGATCCTTATCATTTTCCTGAGCTCTCCTCATTGCATCGTTGCTCCAGTTCTCGTCGATCGAATCTGTTCTGAACAGCTGGATCATAAAATTCTCTTTCTCGTCCTGACGAATGCAATGTTTGCATTCCATCGGACAAGGTCTTCTAGATAACGCATCTGCATTTCCATGACTTTTTCCTCCTCGATGCTCGATTTCAAAGTCATACTCTTGAAGTTGCTCAATCCATGTGGCCACTTGTCCTTCCGGATTCTTGAATTCTAGTAACCACTTCAAGGCGGCATGATCAGTCCTTACGAGGATTCTGCGACCCAACAATTACATTTTGAAATGTTGTAATGTCTTCACCACGGCCAGTAACTCCATACGAATTACACAGTAGTTTCTCTCCGGCTTTGATAAAGATTTGCTAAAGTATGCAATTACAACTTCTTGATCTCCTCTCTTCTGAGATAGTACTCCACCAATTCCAGTGTTGCTAGCATCAGCATCCACTATGAATCTTCCCTCTGTGTCAGGATATCCGAGGATAGGTGATTCACATAGTCTTTTCTTCAACTCTAAGAAAGCATGTTCGCATTCTTCATCCCAAGAAAAGGCTCTTTTCTCCTCCGTCAGTCGATGTAAGGGCTTTGCAACATCGGAAAACCCTTTCACAAAGCGTCGATAATAAGAGCATAGTCCTAGAAATGCTCTCACATGTGTCTTTTCTGTCGGCGTCGGCCAGTCTTTGACAGCACTTATCTTGTCAGGATCCGTCGCAACGCCTTGCTCCGAGATAACGTGCCCCAAGTAATTCACCTGACGTTGAAAGAAGGAACATTTCTTTGGACTCAACTTCAAGTTGGCACCCTGCAGTTTTGTGAAGACTTTTTCGAGCTTCTTAAGATGATCTTCAAAACTTCGTCCCATAATGATTATGTCATCCAAATAGACAAGGCAGGTTTCTCCCAACATACCTGCCAGCACATGCTCCATCAACCTTTCGAAAGTAGCTGGGGCGTTGCATAATCCGAAGGGCATTGTTTTGAACTGCCATAACCCTTTTCCGGTTGAATAAGCCGTCTTCTCCTTGTCTTTAGGGCCCAGATCGACTTGCCAGTAGCCACTTTTCAAATCAAGAGTAGAGAACCACGTCATGCCACAAAGTGAATCTAATGTGTCATCGACTCTTGGCAATGGATAACTGTCTTTCTTAGTTACATCGTTCAAACGCCGATAGTCCACACAAAATCTAGTTGATCCATCCTTCTTCTTCACCAGAACCACTGGAGATCACCATGGACTCGATGACGGTTCTATCACACCTTATCACACATATATCGTTTTAGTATAAAGAATGAGTTAATATAACACTACAATTAGAGTCACTCGACGGTGAAAATTTATATACGTAATCAGTTACACTAGGGGTCGGCAAACTTATTAGCCAAAGAGGCCATTATGAACTTTGCAGTTATTAAAAAAAATTGGGAGCCAAATCTGCTTGTTTAGTAATTTTTTATTAATCACTAAATAAGTAGTACACTAAAAAAATAGAAATGTGCTTTGATCTCCTTGGAAAGTTAGGTAAGCATGATTCCAAGTTCTCATCAATAAGTTAACTCTTGATAGTGTTCATGCTTGATTAAGGTTGTTCGCATATAGATATAGAACTTTAAAGAGAAAGAACAGCAAACGCGAGCTTTTTCAGCTGATAGTAAGAGTTAGAAGTCACCTGACGTTGAAAGAAGGAACATTTCTTTGGACTCAACTTCAAGTTGGCACCCTGCAGTTTTGTGAAGACTTTTTCGAGCTTCTTAAGATGATCTTCAAAACTTCGTCCCATAATGATTATGTCATCCAAATAGACAAGGCAGGTTTCTCCCAACATACCTGCCAGCACATGCTCCATCAACCTTTCGAAAGTAGCTGGAGCGTTGCATAATCCGAAGGGCATTGTTTTGAACTGCCATAACCCTTTTCCGGTTGAATAAGCCGTCTTCTCCTTGTCTTTAGGGTCCAGATCGACTTGCCAGTAGCCACTTTTCAAATCAAGAGTAGAGAACCACGTCATGCCACAAAGTGAATTTCATATCCCGAATCATGTCTTCCACTTCTTGTTCACGTGCAAACGGAATACGTCCTTGGTCTTTGCCTTATCGGAACAGTGTCTCCTGTGTCGATCTTGTGTTTCACCAAACCAGTTCTTCCGATGTCCCCGTCGTTCTTCGAGAACATCCCGGCGTAGCGTAGCAGGAAATTTCTCGCTTTTATTAACTGTAGCTTGGTAAGATTGTCCTTACAGCCATCCAGAAGTTTCTGTATGTTCACATCCTGGCTTGCAGCTACGGTCTTCCTCCCTTCTTCACACTTTCTTAACCAAGCTATCTCCTCACAACCTCCTATCACTATTCCTTTCCTAATGATTTGCTTGTCCTCATGAGGATTAAACACAGGAACCATCGCAATTTGGGAGTTTCCCACAACAGTCCTGGCTGGGATCCGATGTCTCTCCTTCTATTAAAGCGCATTTACAAGGTCTTCCTCTGTCATCTCTTGGCAGGACTACCGGGACTAGGGTCTGCGATCTCGATTTAAAGTAGTGTCTCGTAAGCACAACACTTTCCCAAAAGTTCCGCCTTTAATTGGAATTTCTTCACCTCCATGCTTCAATACACCATGTTTCATGTTAATCGTACACTGATGATTTCGAAGAAAATCCAACCCAATGATGCAGTCACCTGTGATATCTGCTATTACCACTTTTTGCCAATACAACGTATTACCGATTTTCACGGCCACGATCTTCTCTCCCTGGACTGGTATGCGCTGGCCGGTAGCTGTTGTGAGTGTTAAGTTTGCATTTTCTCGCATATGTCGTCTTCCGATGCTCTCTAGTCTTCTTTGGCTAACGACTGTACGTGAGGCTCCCGTATCCAAAGTGAAACGGCAAGATTTTCCATTTATCATTCCCTCTATAACTAAAGTGTTTCCGTCACATGTCTGCTTAACGAAGATCCTTGGGGCTTTGCTTCTACCAGCCAGCGCCCACCCCACAGCGCCCTGGCCTTTTCTAGTTTTCCTGCCGCTCCAGCGGTGATGTTGAGACCGCCGCATCCTTCCTACCTTGCGTTATGCTCTCACGCCTGGGGCAAGTGCTCCTAATGTGTCCTCGCTCCCCACACCCATAGCATACTGGGCTATATGCTTGCCTTCGGCTGGAATCTGCTGGTACAATTTTGCGGAGTCTCAACCGCCGAGAATCGTGGCGAACTGCTTCCACTTCCAACGCATGTGCCACCGCTTTCTTCAAGCTGGTATGATGACTCAATCGTACGGCTGCTCTTACTTCGGCGTCCCGTATTCCATCGATGAACACTTGGAGCAACATTTCTTCTATTGCAGTTGGCGACGACTGATATGCTTTACGCACTAGCTTCTCGGCTTCGAGGGACCACTGCTGCAGAGTTTCGTTGGCCCTTTGACTGCGGTCCTTAAGCTGCGCCCGATACACATGCTCAAGGTGTTTATCGCCATAACGTGCCTCCAACGCGTTAAGAAGGTCCGTATAGGTTACTTCCTCCTTCCCAGCGCCGAGTGCTTCCAATACGGAAAGTGCTTCATCGCGGAGAGCTAGTGTGAGGGCAGAGTGTGCTTCTAGGTCACTCCAACCAATTGCTCTTCTGACCATCTCTAATTGTAGCTTGAAGGCGGCCCAGGAAGACTTGCCGTCGTAGGGGGGTACTTTCAAACTTCTGGTCGATGTGATTCCGCAAGTGACTACTCCTGGGTTGGCTGAAGGTCCCCACACACGACCTTCCTATTGAGCTGATGAATAGTTGCTTCCATCTCCCCCATCTTCCTTTCCACAGTGTTAATCCGGGCGATCTCCTTTTCTACAGTGTCAATCCTGGCGATCTCCTTTTCTACAGCGTCAATCCGGGCGGAGTTTTTCTGCACCACTGATAAAATTTCCTTGGAGAGGCCTTCATGCAGACCTCGCAGCTGCTCCTCCTGGCGACGTGCTTGCTCTTCCTGCAAGGCTCGCAGCTGCTCCTTCTGTCGACGCACTTGCTCCTCCTGTCGGAGCGCTTGTTCCTCTTGCAAGCCCCGCAGCTGCTCCTCCTGTCGGCGCGCTTGCTCCTCCTGTCGGCACGCTTGCTCCTCCTGTCGGCGCGCTTGCTCTTCCTGTCGGCGCACTTGCTCCTCCTGTCGGCGCGCTTGTTCCTCTTGCAAGCCCCGCAGCTGCTCCTCCTGTCGGCGCGCTTGCTCTTCCTGTCGGCGCGCTTGTTCCTCTTGCAAGCTCCGCAGCTGCTCCTCCTGTCAGCGCACTTGCTCTTGCATCATGGCGGCCATCTGCTGCATGAGCGCGCTGATGTCTACGGCAGGAGCCTGCGGTGCTGACATGGTCGCACTGAGTCCAGAGCCGGATGCTTGTTGTGACTCATCCTCTGCCGCTGCAGCTGCTCCCGCTCGCGTGGTCACTCCCTTCTCGTTCCTGGTTACTAATGGCATCTTTCCAATCCCACTTCTGACACCAATTGACACGGGAGTGGGTCATGGATTGGAAATAATACTCCGCTTATAGGAACGAGTCTTTATTTGCGTTCACTTTTTCTGAACTTGCACTTCGCCGGTCTGCCGCTGTTCCTCTTGTGGGCGGCGGTACCTTCAACGCGTCACACCGCACCGAACACTAAGTCTCTTCTATGTTCTTCCTCTTGGAACACTTCCACTTTTCACTTCTTCTTCTTTTCTTCTTTACACTTTCGAGTCAGAACTAGAACTGCCGTAGGCCACGCTTAGTACGGCTTATATACCCCCGGATCCGCTCTATTTTCAAAATGATTCTCCCATTCCATCTTTAAATTTAAATTGTACTAGAAAATTCTTTTAACTATTTTTATCCTGGTTACACATTTTCCATCCCTTTTTTTCTGTTCGATTTGATCCTGAACTAACTAGAAATTTCCTTTAACTTCACAAAACCCAAAAAAATCCATACACTGGTAGGTGTATCGAACCCGGGTCTACAGCGTCTAAAGTAAACACTTTTCCGCTGAGCTACGAGTAATGCTGACGGAGCTGTTGAAATTAACAATGTCTTGAAGATTGACAACTCTCGTCATATACTTCGAAGGGTTGCTACGCAACAATATCATTAAGTACAAATCTATGTAAAATCATACAACATTTTAACATTTTTATTATGCTTTAGGCGTCAATTAAAGTGTATGAAAACTGAAAAGGTAAAAAAGTTGTTTCAATGTGCCTTAAAGCAGTACAGTATAGAGCTAATGCACACGGGTTAAGTTTATTAAAACAAAGGTTGACGTAACTACTAGTTAGCGAGTTCGTAGTTTTAATTAAATTGTATCGTGATTTATATGAACGCTCTAATAAGATTCGAATTTAAAATTACATTTCATGATGCATGATATATGGTTAACTGTTCTGCAGCATGAATTTGTTTGCTGTTACATATTTGCTTTTAATGTGATATGTAAGTTCGAAAATTCTTTATTTTACGCTAACTAATTATTGTTATTAAATAATATATGTTTAAAACTTTTGAAAATACCCATTATTTAATTTCAAAACTATTTGTACATCGACCGATTTACGATTATAGGTATAAATATTTGACAAAGAATCAAATTAAAAAAAATATGCATTTTATTAGTGAATCCAACTTTCTATTGTTTGTCTGTTTGTTTCTCTCAAGGTAGAATTAATCGCAATTTCAAAAAGTGTTTAAGACCGTAAATTCGTTGTTTTAAGTTTCAAAATTGAGCTGGAGTTCTCATTGATCGGAATTGAGATTCAAGAGTCTGAAAATAGCCAAAATGTTTCTGGATCATCGGGGGTAACTGTTTTCAATCTAGACATATCAAGGAAATGGACGAAATGATCTAGAGTACCAAATAATACTAAAGGAGGTGTCGAAGACCTAAAAGACAGCCATAGGCAATATTAATTTATCACCTTCTTCGAACTCTCAAAGCGAACACTATCAGTTAAATAAAAAAACATTTCAAGAGCCATTAGAAGTTGTTTAATGTTTACAATTATTTTAAGTGAAAGTTATGTTTTTATATTTTAATTATGATTTCTATGAGCCATTTAATTATTTTTGATATAACATAATTTATTGTATTGATTCCTTCTACTCAATTTTTTATTCATAGCTTTGGGGTCATATGTGACCCCATGCGACTACTTGTGAGATTTTCTTAATGCGCCTTATTAAGGGTTAAGATTGGTAGAATGGAATCATTGAATATTTTGCTTTTTGTTGCTATATGAAGGTCTTTCATTACTTTACTTAGGCTGTACTACTAAGGGAAATATATGACGTTTACCACTATGCCATCTATATCAAGCTTGATATCAAATAGCGGTTAATAAATGACATTATATTCATTTTTTATTTAAAACGAAAATTGGATAAGTAAAAATATAACAACAAAATACTTATTGAAGCATTACAGTGTGTTTTATATTTTATTTATTTCGTTATGAATGAATTTTTGGTGGAATTGAATGTGGTGCGGTTCGCGGTGATGACCATTCGCCATCAAATAAACCAAAATACCAACAGTTTTACATTATAAATATTTCATTTTAATTTTAGTTGATGTTCGAGAACAAATAATTATAATATACATAATATATTCCAGTAGCCATAAATAGCACGACATTAATCTTCCTGACACTTCTATAACATGCCTGGCTCGGCTATAGCCCATTACCCTTTTCCGAAACAATGGCTTTGTAGAATGGACTTCATAACAGCACCACTCTGAGCTTCTATTCATAATCAAACACAATCGAGTAGGTAGTTAGAGTTATTTACTTATCAAAACTGGACCAGATTAAGCCTGGAAAACCTTTAAATTGTACGTTATATATTCAGAAAATGAATTAAATAGTAGTAATTAAAAAGAAGTTATCGACAACACTTACAATCAGATAACAATTAATATAAATAATGTTAGGTTATGATAGTTTTAATTATAGTCAAAATTTATCAGTAAGCTATCTTCTAATACTTTATTAATTAACTCTTTACATTCCTTCTATTTTATCAAATATCTCGTAATCCGAGATTCTGCATAGCCTGACCGAAATATTCTAGTTCGGCATAAATTTAAATTTTATCGGAAACATTCAATTTACTTGATCCAAAACCGTTGCCAAGATCGCGTGTATACGATGTTGACTGCTATCAAATTGTTTTCAAACTATAACATTAAAAGAGTTATATTGGTTGTTTCAATGAATTATTAACGTTGAAACTGAAATCAAGACATATTTAAAATGTATGGCGTAGCAAATATAAGTGAAGTATTAATTGGTGAAATGTTAATTTATTTTTACGATCCAGTCTAACAGAATTACAATATTGTTGCTAGAGGCACGGTATGGTATTACAATTTAACGATTCATTATTGAAGTTATACTTCTTAAGGCGCGTTATGAAAAAATTTTGAGAGTGAATTATTAAGATGCGCGCGAATCACTGTAACACAAAAGTAACAGGTTGAAGTTGGTTCCTTTGGTTTCTTCGTCCATTATTAGGACAGGCAAGCCCATACAGCTGTATTTATTATTTTATAATTATTTGTCTAGGCATATTTGCAAGATTTTTACAAAATTGTTTATCTGAAAACGTAGAATAACACGAGGAATAATTAAATAATTTTAATTATTTTTCTTCGTTCCGCCAAAGAAGTATAACTTCATAATAACACATCCACTTTTTTTAAACTGTTTCATCCACATTTTATACTATGAAAGTTCGCTTGAATGTGTGGAGGTAACTTTAAATATATCGAACGACCGTTGGTCACCCTGCATTATTCATGAGCCTTCACCCCAACTTGCGACATGTGACTAGAGTAGATATTTAGCACATACGTACCCTTAAATACATAATATTATATCTTAAAATAAAGATAAAACTATACATTAAATTATTTAGATTAACCAAACGCACATTCATTGGCAAAAAAACCCAATCTTTCAGGAGTTAATTAGAAAAAAAATATTAAAGCCTATAAAAATGTGATTAAATCTGGTTTAATGGAATAATTTCCTTTCATTTAGTGCAAGTTTCAGGAAGTATTCCAACATAAAATCTCTTCAACCAACCTTGCCTTTGAGTGCTGATGCACATCGCAAGGGCCCACAGACATGCACCCGAGTCACAAGTATCAGCCACTGTTCGAATTTTCTCGCTCACACACACAATGGCCTATCATTGTGTTATTTTTCACTGTCTACCCGCGAAGTCGGTCGCTTGCTTAAAGCAACAATTATAGTATCTGTGACTATATTATTTATACCTATAGTTTATCCGGACCTAGTTAATATTCATGCAAAATTTGAATTGAATATTATATTGAGTAATTTTTGCATTATTCTCAGACATAGATATAGACAAACATACAAAAATTCTATTTATTCATTTTCTGGTTTTAGTATTGTTTGTAGAACACACGGCAAGTATTAATTTAAAACTATTTATTTTTAATTTTTTTATTGTAATTTTACATTAATTATTCTGAATAATAAGCTAAATATTCAGGCTGATCAACTTATAATATGATATGAGGATTTGAATACAATTAAGTTATTTTAGAGCTATATAGCTACATACGTTTTGAGCAGTATTTCAGTATTATTCGAAAAACAATGATTATTATAATTTTGTCTTTTCCAATTTCAATTTATTACCAAAGCCAAAATTGATAGTTTCGAATTAATGAGAGTTTTATCTGGATTCCGTTTTACATAATACGGTTAAATTTTTTGTTGCATGTTAATAATATTAAGAGTATGTTGGGTACTAATTAATTTATAGCGGTATGCACGGTCAGTGAAATTTGTGCGGGATATTACTAATTCAGTTCATCGTGTCCCCAGTGTGTGCGACTGAAATATTTACTCATAATTTTGGCTGAAGCGGAAAGTTTCGGAATTAATTCACACTTTTTAGAAAGCCTCAATTTTCCGTTACATGATATTGAAAATTCTTAATGGTTATTTTCTATTTAAGCCTTTATGAAGATTGTGCTTACAACGATGCGGGAATCGAACCCGCAATCTCTCGGATGTCGTCCGAACGCTCTTCCGACTTGCCGACGGACGGTCCGAGTAACGTCATCATGATCATCATGATGAGCTGGAAGACGTCCACTGCTGGACAAAGCCTCCCTCAAACATCTATCCTGACGACGATCGGTTCTGCGCTGCCAATATCCAACGTATTCCGGCGATGTCGACCAGATCGTCAGTTCAATTTGTGGGGGGCTACCAACACTGCGACTTCCGGTCTTCGAGTGACGTATGGTAAATCTTGATATTTCTTGTTCAACTCTCAGGTTGTGGTTCTATTTACAGGATCTATTTTACAGTTGATAACTTACTCAACCCCAATAATTGCATTAAATGAAATTAACTTGAGATGTCGCTCTTTCAAATCTAAGCTATTTCTTATTTTTTCTTACTTTTTAGTGATATCCCTTACTCTGCGATTAATTGAATGTTTATCCATTAAAAAAATCGAAAATGTGATGATTTTTGGAAGTGATTGAACGAGTCTCGGATGAAAGGCAACAACGGTGCTAAAATTTTCATATCGTCCTGGAAAAACCGCTAGAGAAAATTCACTCCTGAATCAGTTATAATGAAAATTGAAGTCATTTTCTAGAAAATCACATTGTGTTTGAATGCCACACATGAATTGGTTATTTGGTATTTATTTTAAGGTGGTTGACGAAATGGTGAATGTTGACCGAACGCAGTGTTAAAAATAGTAAGTAAAGAAAATCATCGTTTTATATTTTGTTAATTCTGGGAAACTTTTCAAATCGTGGCCAAAACAAACAATCTACAACGGTTAAATTTGTAAAGTGTTTCGTAGAAATTTCCTTAAAGTAAAAAATTCTGAGAAAGGTTTGATAATTCTTTTTTTATTTAAAAATGATGCTTCCCCCCGTGGTCCCATTGCAATTTAGTCCAGATCAGACACTGGCAACCATGAGAAAACCATAAAAGTCTTTAATTTGCTCTAAGTATGTGCGCGACACATTTACGAATAACTCAATATCGCACCAACCGATTTCGATAATTCTTTATTTTAGGAAAGGATATTATACTTCAAAGGAAGTTTGGTAAGGGGTTGGTTAGGTTCTGAGTATGGGATCCATGACAAAGTAACGGAACTCTTCAATTCTTAGGAGCAAATGAACGATACTAGGTCAAATCTTGTTTATGCTATCCGAATATTTGAGTCACCTACTGTAACGTCGTTATAGTCAAGTAGTTGTCGTAGTTGAATACGATGATCAATGGAACTCCTTAATGACTTACAGTAAGGGTGTGATCTGTGGCAGAATTTCTAGCTGTCTGTAATAAAATTGCAATGCTTACGTTCATTGCTGCATTGCAAAATTTAGTGGATCTACACAAATTTGGACAAATAATTAGTTAGTGTAGTTCAGATTCACTAAAATCTAAAAATTATGCGATTATTTTTATTTATGGAAACGGTGTCAGCCGAGGTAGGTTTGTAACTACATACATACATTGCGACGTGAGGAGGCGAGAGGCGAGAGCGGGGCCGCGACGGGAGGACACCGATTCCAAAAATAACAATAATCGTTACTAGAGTTAGATTGTATAAAAATACGCAATTATTTTCATACTTTTTAGTGCATATTGTATCTATTGTTTTGGAATAGTGTTTCTGAAGTCTGTTGGTTTTTTGTTAATCATTCTTCTATCTCTATCACTCTTTATGGGTATCACTCATTAGATTACCAGTGGGAGGCTCCGTTGCACAGGATGCTGGCTAGATTATTAGTACAACGGCGCCTATTTCTACCGTGAAGCAATAATGTGTAACCATTACTGTGCTTCGGCCTGAAGGGCTCCGTAGATAGTGAAATTACTGGGCAAATGAGACTTAACATCATATGTCTCAAGGTGACGAGCGCAGTTGTAGTGCAGCTCAGAATTTTCGGGGTTTTTTAAGAATACTGAGCGGCACTGCATTGTAATGGGCAGGGCGTATCAATTACCATCAGCTGGACGTCCTGCTCATCTCGTCCCTTATTTTCATGAAAAAAAAAGATTAATTAGATTTAAGGTTAGAAATGAAGACATTTATTTATATACATACTACCAATTAGCGAGCTTCCTTTGGACCTGTGTGAAGCCTGTTAACACAGCGGTATTTCTGCTTCTATAAAGATATCTTGGTTGAGAAATATATATGCAATGATTCTGTTTCGAGACAGAGGGGTCATATGAATTGCCACTCAGGACTGTGTTTTATTGAGAATACTGAGTTGCACTGTATCGTTGTGGCATCGTTTGTGTTCAGTGCATATAAATAGAATCAACTTTATTATTTCAAACAGCTCAATGTATTAATTCCTTGTCAAGATCAAATTATTGTAACGAATAAATATTGATCAACAGCTGATGTGATGGGCAGAGTTTATCAACTACCATCAAGTAAGGCGCCCGTGGAACTATTTTATTTTCACTAAAAATGTTACCTGATAAATGGTACCTGGTGCCATGGTATCTTTGAAAAATCAGAGGAGCTGTGAGAGCGTTGGCAGTCCTTGAGTATTACGCTTTTATAAAAGTTTTTATGAAAAAGAAGATCAATTGAGCGTACAGGTCACCTGGTGTTAAGTGATCACTGCCGCCCACATTCTCTTGCAACACCAAATTCATGTATTGCCTATTTTTGTTAGTAGGTACATAAACACAGCTTGTATAATGAAAAATAAATGTACATCGTTTAATACGTCAAACGTTTTATTTAAGCATTAGTTTTGACTTAGACAACAATTTTCCATCAAACATAATGAATTTACTAAATGCGTTTAATAATTATAAAATATGTACAAGGCTAAAACAGAACCACATTAATCTTTATAAGTGTGAACACTTCTTTGAAAGTTCAGTAAAAATGCACGTAGGTTTACCTACACAATAATATTGAGTACAGTTTTAAACAAACATTACATATTAATAGTATTTACTAGTAATAAAATTAGTTACTCTAGAACTATTAAATTATTTTTACATTTTTTTACACTTCTCCTTTACAATTTTTATGGTGTATTCAGATTATGGTGATTTGGGACTACGGGATGTGAGATGCATAATACCTGTTGAAGAATTCAGTCTTTACCTCACTAATGCTTACAAAACTAATTAAACTTGACAATGTGCGAAAGTATCTGAAGTATTTATTGAGGCTGCCAAATTTTGCGTTTGAAAATTGAGTTTGGATACATTTGACGGGTCGATTCTTGCGCGTTGTATATCACTGACACGAAATGATAATTTACATTTCTCCTTAGACAACACTGGAAGTAGTATATTCCAAAAATTTGGATTATTCCAAAGGATAGTTGTGCGCCTATCCCTTTGCTCCTTTAAAAATGCGTAAATCGAATTCTCTGCGCCCATATCCGTGAAAACGAAAACAGTCTTTTTGGCATTCAACATTTCACCTCGAATTTTCTTAATATCCACATGGCTATATGCCGACATAAGATAGTTGGATGAAAATATGACTAATGTGGTATCTCTTTCATTAGAACTATTCTTTAGTCTCTTGATGAAGTTGTATGTACTGGTATTAGCAGAAATCGGCTTCATATGAACCTTTAAACTTTTGTGTACGTTCAATCCTGGTAAAATTTCTTTGAAGACAAACTCTTCGTCTTTTTCCGAATATTTAAGTATCACACTTCTCTCTTTGTCTTTCTTTTCACAAGAATGAGATATATTGAATAATTGATTTTTCAGTACTGAATGAATATGCCTCTTATATTTAAAATAACATATCATAGTTATCGTTGACAATGACGCTGATATTGATATAAAACAAACAAATATTACAAATCTTATATTACAAGCTTCTCTCGTCCAAACGGAACAATGAATTGAATTTTCATCCATCACCTGAAATAATAATAAAATATATAAAAGAATTCTTAAATCTAATATGATTGGTACGAAATAAAACAGAAAATAATATACCTTTACGTTTGTACGTTCTTTGATAATGTCAAGGAACTTGAAGTTTCGACAATTGCATTTGAGCGGGTTTTGTGAAATCCAAATATGTTTTATCAGTTTATTTCCCAATCTTAAGTCGGCATCAATTGCTTGATTCTGAAAAATAATTAAATGTTAAATTGAATTTAAATACTAAAACGTATCGCTTCGGGATTTTCTATTTTTTTTTATTTGAATATTATACTTTTATCCAATAATTAAATAATTTGTCCTTTTGTTTTCATGGGTAAGATATCTAATATTTATTTTTTCATATAAGAATTAGCCTTAAGAAGCAGATGAATAATATTATATGAAATTTCATGTAAAATATCATAGAAAATTTTAATTTTAAATATATTTTCAGTCAAATTAGTATAGTAATACAGTTTTGAATATTTGTTTTATATAACACTAGTACATTCTTAAAATATATAAACATAAACTAAGGTTACGCAGTAGATTGAAATTATGAGACTCAATATATAGCTTTGCTTTTTTTTAGGCAACAAATGGATAAGTGGTTCAAGTGATGGTCACTAACATGGCATTCCCAATATCAGACGTCATGAGATGCGTTGCTGACCTTTGAGGTGGGAGCATATTCAAAGCGAGAAGGTTCCTAAATCGTATCAGTTAGAGTATATTGCATCAAGTAGTTAATTCCACAATTTGGCCATGCGTTATTTCTATGTCTTCTTTCTTCCATGTCAGGATGATTTCTAATCCTTAATACTCATTACCTAGTCCAATATAACCACTTTCTGATTGCTCAACTCAACTCAACTGAGTCAACTCAAATTTCCTATTACATCTAAATACGATCAAATACATTTTTGAAGTCTGTCAAACCATATTAAACAAACTATACATATTGTAATAATACATACCGTAAGATACTGAATCGAGTTATGACTGATATCTAAGTAATCGTGGCCGTTGATCCACCAGTCATCTTGGATTACATCAAACTGATTGTGACTCAGATTCAGGAGTTTTAAATTGTAAGTCATTGCAAAAGGAGATATTCTTTTCACTATCCAAGAATTGTTGCTTAGTTCCTTATTAACAAAATCAAGGTCATTGTATGCGAAAGATATAGACATACGCTGCTTATTATTGATGAATAAATATGACGATATTGTCTTCAGATTATTATGTTCCATATTTAAATCTATCAAGCTTAATAGAGATGAAAATGTTAATCTGAAATCAAAATAGTAATATAATAAAACTAAATAATTCACTTATGCAAGACTGTATAGCAAAGTTTTTCTATTATTATTATTGTTACATAATATTAATTTTAAATAAAAAAAAAAACGGTTGATAAAAAAACAGCAAGAAAATTAAACCACATTTAATTAGTTATATGTAAATGTAATAATACTACTTAGCATAATTTTTCATCACTTATTCAGGATAAAGTAAAATAATCAACTTAATTAGGATCGTTAACTTACCCGGAAATTTCTTCTATTGTGTTGTGAGCTAAGTTCAGTTTTTCCAATCTCACTAACGAAGAAAATAACTTTGGTTCCAAGTTTTTCAATTTGTTGTGACTTAAATCAAGCTCCAGTAAATTGATTTGATCGTTAAATGTCGACTCTTGTAATGATTGTATATCGTTGTAAGCTACTGATATGTTTGTTAATTGAGAGGAATTTCCAAAGACATCATAAGGTACTATCTCCAAACCACATCGTTGAATGTAAATTTGTTTCAAATTGAGTAAATTGCCAAACAGTCTTCGTGGAAGTTCTCTCATTTTAACATCGTTGTTGAGTATTATAACAGTCTCCAAGTTATTATTTGTTGAAAATAGATTTTGTGGTAGAGTTGAGAACTTATTCGAGAACAATGTGAGTTTCCTCAACTTTATCAAAGGTTTAAAAATAAGTGTTGGAAGTTCGTTAAGTCCATTAGAACTCAGGTCTAATTCTTCGAGGACGTTTACGCCGGTGAAGAAATCTTTTGAAAACCAAGTAACATTACTTTGCCACAGTGACAGTTTTCTTAAGAACGCTAAGTGCGAGAATAAATTCGCAGACACATTTGTCATTTGATTATGACTTATTTCCAAAGTTTCTAACTTTTCTAGCGGCTTAAAGAGCTGCTCAGAAATATTGATGCTATTACATCTTATATTGAGCCAGGTCAAATTATGAACATCCATAAAGAGATTGTCCGGGAGATGGGTAATACCACTTACAGACAGTAATAGTTTTGTTAAATCTTGCAGTCCAGCAAAATGTCTTCTATCGAAATACCCCGGAAGATTCTTTGCATTTTGAAATATAAGTGACATCGTCTTTGATACGCCAAGCTGTTCCAAAACATCTTTGAAAGAAGTTTTGGGTACGGGGCAGTCTTTAAAACTGACTGATTTGAAGTTGTTCATTTCATTGGCACATTTTGGTAGTTTACTATAATCTAAGTTTGAAACATTTTCACATCTTATACTTATGTAGGTATTCGGTAATAGGTTTATCTTAACAACTTGTCCTGTAACAAAAAAGCTTAGGATAAATGAAGCTTATGTTATTTAAGAGTAGTACGCTAAAACAAGAGCAAGCGTTTGGGAATTGTGAGCATTTAAGAGCACTCACCATCGATGTTGCAATTGAGTTCCAGAGCGAACGTGCCACCGCAAACGCAGTTAGGTTGACTTGGGCACATCAGTCTTGTTGCATCAATTACATGTATTGCTAGTGCTATAGTTAGCACTTGTATAAGTTTACAGGCCATCTCTCTATTTTACCAGCTTTGTAACATTGATCACTTTAGCACGGCAGTTTGCAGTTTTGAATGGATAGCTGTGTTTGATTTAAGCTTTCCATATTCTTGTTTTACCTATAAAATCTGAAACAAAATAATATTTTTAATATCTCATTTTATCAATACCTAATCATTTTGTTAAGATTATTTTTCCCAGATAACTTGCATCCTATACCTTAACTATAAAATTTTATACTGGCTGTGAAGTTACGACTTGAAAGAATATCAAACATACAAAGTTTCATGTTATATTAAATAATTTATTCAATTTTTACTTTATAACGTACAATTGTGATATAATTACCAGCATTAGCTCAACAAGAAAATAGATAACCCGCTATTTATCGTAATCATAAGAAATAAATTCCAATATCTCAGAGTATAAGAAATTGAATAAAAATAAAGAGTATAATAATGATAATAAAAGAAAGAAAGAATATATAATAGCATAAAACGAAGACTTTCTTTTAATTTGTTATTAATAAATGTTTTCAACTTTGTTGGACCTATGTTTTTTTTAATTTTTCTCATGATTCCATGTGTGTATGGTTTTCTGTGTTATATACGAGTACATCACTGTCGTGGTTTAATGAAGACTGTTATTAATTATTTTGTCATTTGCACATTATAAGAGTAATAATAATTTATTATATACAAACACATAAATACTTTAATAAAACTGTCTATCTAATAGTACCTATATCTTGACTTAATTGTTAGATTTTGTAAATTTCCTAATTTCATTACAAAATAGAATAGTTTTTTTTTTATAAATTATACTTATTTTATAATTATAACTATTTCACAAATATTTTAGCATGTGGTAATCACCTTAAAGTTAATGCATTTAGTAATAAGACCTTTGTAACTTAGCATAATAATAAATGTAACAATGTAATTACCACCGGCGATCCTAAATAAGCATAATAAAAGTTTTAGAATTTCATGTATATTGATGCCTTAATTTCAGCACAGTTTTGGGCTTTCCATATTATATTACATCATTAGAGTGAATGTCGAAATGAGTAAAGATTTGTAAGGCTGCAGCACAGTATTTTGTTTTTAATCGCGCTTTTTTAACTGCGCTCGATCTTCTGACTTCATATCTAAACAATAGAATTCAGAGGGTCGACGTGAATGGCAAGAGATCTCCTGGGACTCTCTCAGTATGGGGGTACCACAAGGGTCTATTCTTGGACCGTTCCTCTTCCTTATCTATATAAATGATCTTCCTAATCTTATAGAGAAATAACATAAGGTAGTATTGTTTGCGGACGACACTTCACTGATTTTCAAAGTGAAAAGAAACCAAGCTATGTATGACGAAGTGAACGATATTTTATCTGACATCGTGTACTGGTTTAGCGCTAATAACCTATTGTTAAATAGCAAGAAAACTAAATACATTAAATTTACCGTATCAAATGTCAAAAATGTAAATGCAAATGTTTTGTTAACCGGAGAGGTGATAGAACCGGTGGAATCTGCTATATTTCTAGGCATAACTCTAGATTCCAAATTACAATGGGGCCCCTATATTGAAGGATTGGCGAACAGACTTAGTTCTGCAGCATACGCGGTTAAAAAGATTAGACAAATAACTGACATAGATACGGCGCGACTAGTATACTTTAGTTATTTCGCTGCCGATATTAAAACAATATTTGTGCTGCAGAAGTGGGCTACTCGCGCTATTTATAACCTAGGTCCTAAAGAATCATTGAGAGCAAAATTTAAAGAAATTAACATCTTGACTGTTGCTTTTCAATATATTCTTGATATTGTAATGTATGTTCATAGACACGGCACATAAGTGAATTTGCCAGAAACTGTCATAACCATAATGTTAACAACAGGAACAGACACAAACTGATGATGCCTACTACTCGGCTAAGTCGAGTTAGTAAGTCTTTTGTGGGGCGATGTATATGGTTTTACAACAAGATCCCAGAAAATGTTCAAAACAAAAGTATAACGTTATTCAAAAGAATTGTTAAAAAACGTTTGTGTGGTAAAGGTTACTATAACATAAATGACTTTCTTAATGATACCACAGATTGGGAATGGAGTGACCACCCTCAGGCTATTAAATAATAAGTTTAATTGTACAATATTACTTTGTAAACATATTTATTCGATGAAAAAAAAAAGCCCGCTGAGTTTGTTGCGCCCATTCTTCTCAGGTCTGAGGCATTCGTTTTGGAATGGGTAATAGTTTTTGACTTTCAATAAGTGATGTCACATCCTATTTTGAATAAAAATATTTGAATTTGAATCCTCAAATTTATCCATTTCCTAAAAATATTCTATTGAATTTTACAGTTAATTGTACAGTTATCTGAGCTTTTCAAACGCGGATTCTTTTAAATAGCACAAGTATTTTCCATTTCGAATGTTTATTTAAGTGTGAGATGCATTTTGTCTTCTGCCAATTTGTATTGTGCCTATTACTTTGGAAACATACATAAAAATTCAACTTCTATTTTGCTGAACAGAGAAGTGCTATTGAAGATTATAGAGGTACAGAAGTGTTGGTTGTGGCTTCATTAATAAAAAAAAAACATTGTGATAATTTTCATATCCACGACCAAACAAAGACATGTTTCTTTCAATCTTATAAATTTTTTCTTGTCGAGATAGATTTAATTCATTTGTATAATCAATAGCCGGCGGCGAATGTCCCGAACTGATACGACTTTAAGTCGCGACCTACCTTCAAGATTTAGAGCATACCTTAAAGGCGGGCAACGCATCTCTTGATACCCTTTGCTACGGATGTCCATGGGCGGTTACCTCACCATAGTCCATGCTGAGATGATAAAGTAACGGGCACAGGTTTTTAAATTATATAATTACTGGTATTACCAAAAGCCAAGTGGTATTACCCGCCGCGATGGCTTTTGGGCACGGGAAGGGCGCTGGTATGGGACGCGACTTGCGTCGACACTCTGGCTCCTTTTCATGTCCAAGTTACTTCAGTTGATACTGGGGCTGCTGCTTCGACTGTCGAAGACGCCAAGCGTTGCAAATATGTTGGTCTCAGTGAGTCATACATCTTTGTGCTGTTTGGTGTCGAGACACTTGGCCCGTGGGGCCCAGAGGCGCGGAGAATGTTCAAAATACTATCATCGTACCTCAATAAGGCTACTGGAAACCCAAGCGCTGAAAGCTATCTCGGTCAACAAATCAGCCTAGCTATCCAACGCGGAAATGCTGCCAGGATTCTTGGTAGGCTTTCACGTAATGTTAGTTTTAATTTTATGTAGTCATAGTATTGTGAATATAGTTATAAGATTTGTTTTGTTATAATAATTATAATAAGTAAAGTGTCATATCGTAAAGGAACATATTATTTTAAAATTATTCTGTTCAGTTTTAATGACAGCTAATTCGTAGCAGTAATAAGGAATTTTATTACCATAGTGACTATATTTTTTATTTAGCTACTATTCAATATTTAACAAAAAGCTCTGTCTGTTCAATGAGATCCCATTCCCAATTAGTTTTAAGATGTTGTGCCTTTTGTTGAGTTACCCTACCTGTGTAACTTCCAAGAAAATGTTTTCAAAATTTAATTATTGCAAAAGTCGTATTTCATGTTCCTGAAACAATCTAAGACTCTTTGTACAAAGTTTTAAGCTTTTATATGAAAGATGTCTCAGAAACAGTTGAATAGAATAGGGAGAATAATAATTTGCTATAAGTTTCTTAAGTATAGTACCTAAGTATTTAAAATTAAGAAGGTAGATGTGTTTTGAATTGTTATTTGTCGCACTAGGCCGAGGCCGGTACTCATTTCAAGCATTAATTACTGAAATTCATAATGAATGGCATCCTGTGTACGTTTTAATTTAAGCAAACTTCAAAAAGTTACAGAGAATAGTAATTCAAGAGTCTATGTCGAAATTTTTTTGATTGAAGATTTTACCCACAATCCGGGCTGACATCAAAAACGGTGCAGAACTAATTATAATGATAATAGCTTTAAGCACTTAGAAACTACTACTTAATAAATCATAAAGTAAAATAAAATAATTGCATTCGAAGCATACAGTTGGATATTGGCACCAGTCATTTATTGATCATATATATAAATAGGACGTGTTTTTAACCGACTTCAAAAAAGGAGGAGGTTCTCAATTCGTCGGTTTTTATTATGTTTGTCACCTCAAAACTTTCGACTGGGTGAACCGATTTTGATAATTCTTTTTTTATTTGAAAGCTGGTGCTTCCATTGTAATTTGGCCAGAACTGACAATAGCATCCATGAGAAAACCATAAAAGTCTTAAATTTGCTAAACATACATATAGCAAAGTGGATGATAAATTTACAAATAACTCAATATCGCGCCAACCGATTTCGATGATTCTTTTTTTATTGGAAAAGATATACTTCAAAGATAGTTTGGTGAGAGTTTGGTAAGGTTCTGATCACGGAATCTATGGCAAAGTAACGTAACTCTTCAATTAAGCGCTTACGTTCATTGCTGTATTGAAAAATTTAGTATATCTGCACTTATTCAGACAAGTTGTTAGTTAGTGTACTTCAAATTCACTAAAAATCAAATAATAAAAAAAATAACAAAAAAACAACCGACTTCAAAAACACTATTCCAAAACAATAGATATAATATGCACTAAAAAGTATGAAAATAATTGCGTATTTTTATACAATCTAATTCTAGTTTCGATTATTGTGATTTTTGGAGTCGGTGTCATCCAAGATAGGCTTGTAAATACATACACAGTAATAGGTGAGATGTGCTTGAGTCGTGAGGAGGTGAGAGGCGAGAGCGGGTAGCGGCGGAAGGACACCGATTCCAAAAATTACAATAATCGTAACTAGAATTATCTATATATATAAAAAAAAGTCGTGTTAGTTACACTATTTATAACTCAAGAACGGCTTTACCGATATGGCTGAAAATTGGTGAGGAGGTAGCTTAGAGCCAGGAGACGGACATAGGATATAATAAGTCATAAAATATCAAAAAAATTACGAAAAAATATTATTATAAAAAAAAAAATTTTCTGATACATTTTGTATGGATTGACATTTTGATGACATCTCGAGAATAGAACAAATTCAATAAACTTTTTTGTTAGTTTCACGCTACATGAGTTATAAAATACAACTGACAGTGCACGTCATGTTATTCAAGTTGACCGGTTGGTGTGTTTGTTTCGAGTTTCTATTAAATAACTAAACTAAATATTTTTATTATATCGTTACCTGTAACATACTTAAATTTCAAATCAGTGGAAGATACTGGTACGTGTAAGTTAAGCATATCATATGTTGCTTTTGGCGAAGAGTTAAGGTCTTTGGTTGTGACAATCGGGATTTTGGAGAAGTATTGATCAAATTCATTTGCAATTTCTATTTCCGAATTTATAACGCGATTATTAATATTTAAACAGATAGAGGTGTTACGGCAATTCGATCTACCAGTTTCATTGTTAATTACACTCAAAGTAGCTTTTACTTTATTATTACTGTTTTTAATTTTATCTGCAATGAAACGTGTTTTCGCTTCAAGACAAACTACTTTAAAGAGCTTGGAATATTTTTTTTACATATTTTTATATAGTCACTCATCACGATATCTCTGGAACCACTAGAGTTAAAGACTTGAAATTTGGTAGGAATATTCTTTTCACCGAGTAGAGGTCAGCTAAGAACGGATTTTGCGAAATTCCATCCGCAAGAGTTTTTTTTTATTATGAACAGAACAACGTCTGTCGGGTCACCTAGTATTGTATCAAAATACGCAATTATTTTTATACTTTTTAGTGCATGTTATATCTATTGTTTTGGAATAGTGTATTTGAAGTCGGTTGTTTTTTTGTTAAAATTTTGTACGAATAAATTGTACATTATTGTGGATTTGTGATATGAATTGATTTTTGGTTGTAAAGCTATTAGCTATTTTGTAGATAACGTAAAATGATTACTCGTTATTATAAACTTGCTAAGAATTTTATTTACTAAATATAAAAGAAATGCATTGCTTTTTGTCTAGCGAAAGAGAAATGCTTTGCAAAAATAACTGAACCGGCTAATATGACGTCAAACAATGACCGTATTATATTGGTTGTGGAAATACAATATATGGCTATGGTCCACAACGTGTACTTGACATTTGATATAAATTATAGCAGCGCTCTAGACAGGTTCTTTATTAAATTCACTAATCGATACTTTGTTGTGTAAGTTTTTAGTTTCCTATATTTTGTTATTGTGAAGCAATAAATTGAATAGAAGTATAACCAAGTAAATAAAATAACAGATTATGAATTAAGCGGTTTTGTATTGAAAGAGCAAATACATTCTTTTGTTATATGGATAAAAAGTTTTGAAAAGTCTGCGATTATATAATAATGGATGGAACAAAGAGTATTAGAATTATAAATGATAATAATAAATATATATAAATCTAACCATTCACCAATAAAGTTTCCAAAATACTTTCAGTTGAAAGGTAACGATATAAACCACACATCATAAAGATTACACAAATAAAACATAATAATGAATAAGCTGCATAAGTTACAATTCGATTTCAAATACTGATTACACAATATTTCAATGAATTCAACCGTCAGAGGAATGAAAAAAAAATGGACAGAAACAGTTATTATTTTTCATTATAACAAGGCAGTGACCTGAACATCTTTTTATGAAATTTATAATGAATATGACTATATACTCTATTTTCACATATTTTATTATAAGTTTACTGAAGGGTTTCTAGATATAAATGTGGAATGAAGTCCTTAAATTACATTATGTAGTATTGAATTTTATGGTATAAGATACCAATA
The DNA here is from genome assembly GCA_949711725.1 of Leptidea reali. NCBI lineage: Eukaryota > Metazoa > Arthropoda > Insecta > Lepidoptera > Pieridae > Leptidea > Leptidea reali. The sequence goes on along the minus strand of CATIXN010000025.1, from coordinate 8,288,097 downwards.
TTTATTATGATGTTTTAAATAAGGAATATCAGGGCGGTTAAAATTTAAGTGGTGTTTATTTAAGAAAAATTACAGAGTAAATGGACAGAGGTCTGTCATACATCGAAGACAGTCCCAAGCAATTAGGTCTTGCTTACTACCTGGGTTTCTCACCCCCGCTACTTATCTATCTTAACTACATCTGTTATTTTAGGAATTCTACCTAATCCATTTATTTACAATTCTTTCGAAAAAATACTATCTGCTGAGGACAAAGGTGTAAGAAAACAATAAAATAGAAAAGAACTTAAAACTAAAAATGACCATTCCACATATTATATTTGAAAAAGAAACATATTGCATGTAACAAATTCTCTTTACTCTGTGGCAAAGGCCGGACCTTTGATTTTACTTATATAATGTAAGCATTTTTAATAGAGTCGATAAAATTTATTATACCCAATGAACTGGAAACAGTTTCGAAAACATTAAAGTCAATGATCGCTCCAGCGCTTTTCACTTAGCAGGTATAGTGGGAATAAACTACAGGTCTTACGTCAGACGCACGTTTTTCAAATCCACTTAGAATGTTTCTGCACATATGCAGCCTGAAAAGTGGTTTTAATGTAAATCCAACTGTAAGTCCTGCGATTATGAATCATTTTCAATGTTACTGCTGCTTGTTACTTTTGAAATAGTTTGTGGTTGTCTTTGAGTCTCTAGAGTTGGTCTGGATATTCAATGTTTGGAGTACTTTTCAGACATGTACTGTTTTTACACTTTCTTTATTTTAGTGAATAATTATATTTTTACATAAACTAATGACGATGTTTTATAGAGCAGTATTATTATCCTTTTAAATTATGAATTTATTTATATTGTTAAACAAGATTCATATTTTAAATGCAGCACCATACAAAGTAATTTATTATGTATATTACAACCATTGTTAAATACTCTATTTGATTAAAAAAGAGGTCGGTAAGTTTCTTGTATGTTCTTCTCACGAGGTCAACTTTTTACGATCATAATATAGTAAATTTATTATTTCAAAAGAAATATCTGTAGTGACGATTCAAAAGCACTTATTTTAAGCCTAATTTAATAAAGTTATTTTGACTTTGACTTTGACATTGTACAATATTGTAGTATTTTTATTTTCAAACTGTGACTGCGTGTGTGAAAGTTAAAAATTAATAAATATAATAATAAATATTGACACAGTTTTACAGAAATTATCTTGCCCCAAACTAGGCATAGCCTGTACTATGGGTACAAGATAACGATATATTTAATACAATATACTTACTTAAACATACATAAATACACATAAACATCCATGACTCGGAAACAAACATCTATATTCATCATATAAATGATTGCACATACCGGGATTCGAACCCGGGACCTCTAGCTTAGTAGTCAGGGTCACTAACCATTCGGCTATATGGGTCGTCAATTTTAATTAAATTTTAATTCTAACAAATTTTAAGGGGCATTACTTATATTATTATATATTTCTTTTAACTTATAATTGCCGATAATTCATTTGCTTAACTGGTTACAGATGTAATCAATGTACAATACTATATAATTACTTAATATACTTATATTCCAATAATACATTTACAATAATAATATTTTTGTTAACATTAGTTAATAAATATAAGCGATTAATAATAACTAGTAAAAGTTCAAGTTCAAATACAAGTAGAAAGTTCTAGATATCCTCATTCACTTAAATTTTGAAATTTGTTGAAATATATTATAACTATGTAAGTGGACTGCAGATAAATAGATATACCAGTGGGAGGCTAGATTATGGGTACCACAACGGCGCCTATTTCTGGCGTGAAGCAGTAATGTGTAAGCATTACTGTGTCTCGGTCTGAAGGGCGCCGTAGCTAGTGAAATTACTGGGCAAATGATACTTAACATCTTATGTCTTAAGGTGCCGAGCGCGGCTGTTGTGCCGCTCAGAATTTTTGGGGATTTTCAAGAATCCTGAGCACCACTGCATTGTAATGGGCAGGGCGTATCAATTACCATCAGCTGAACGTCCTGCTCGTCCCGGCCCTTATTTTCATAAAGATAAAAAAATATATATAAAAAAACGCTCTTAAAATATCATGAAATTGCAGAATGTATATAATAAAGTCGAGAAATTCCTTAATGTTTTCCTCTATTAGGGACCACGGGGTGTTCAGGGGTGAGTTAATCCGCCACGTCATGGAGAGAGGGAGGTAAGCACGAACTGCGGACAAATTCTATTGGTTTTAAGAAAATTGCAAGTCACATTTATATCATGAATTTTCGTTAGCGGGAAAAACAAGATCACATTTCTTTGGTATCTGTTGAAATAATCACTAATGACTACCGCATTATAAACCTACAAAAAAGCCATTTATTATTATGTAAACAAAATATCTCCTAATTAATGTTCTCAGTATTTTCTAACTGTTCTCGTCTTATGGTGAAGAGACCATTCAACACTTAAAGATTTCTTGATCATGATAATCTACTGCAAATATTTTATACGATGAAATGAATAGATACAATATTTTAATAACCAAATTATGACATTCTAAGAAATATTGTGTTATATTATTTTCGTTGAATGATGATAAGATATCTATGACATTTTTATATTTAAACTAGCTGACCCAGCAAACGTTGTATTGCCGATATTAAAATCGCGATACAAAAGTAACTGTTGATGGTAGATGGGTGAAAATTTGAAGTTGTATGTATTTTTAATGCTCATAATCAAACAAATTTAAAAAAATGTCAAAAAAAATAAAAATTTGGCGTGGACCACCCTTATTTATTTATTATTTAGGGGGATGAAAAATAGGTGTTGTCCGATCCACAGACCTACCCAATATGCACTCAAAATTTCATGAGAATCGGTCAAGCCGTTTCGAAGGAGTTTAACTACGAACACCGTGACATGGGAATTTTATATATTAGATAAAATAATATTTTAATAAAACAAATTTATAGCGTTTAAAGTTATAGTTACTAAAAATGAGATATTCATTTCAATATAATTAGCAGCAAAAATTTACACATTTTTGAAAGGTTTTTTTATATTTTCATAAAAAACTAGATATTATATCGAGTATTTCTATAAATCTATTATTTGTATATAAATGTTTATTTATTGGAAAAATAATACAAGCCTTAAGGTTTGAAAGAAAAAATAGTATTAATACCATTTCCACTTTAACTAAGATGTTGTATAACTTTTGGAAACTTCTCTTGTGAAGGTGTAAGTTTTAAGGTTTTTAAACTATTATTTTTTATAAAAATATATATTTTCATACAATCAATTATGACCAGATGTAATCCAAAATTAGTGGCGATATATATATATATAACTGTAAGCTGTTTTTTGACTCTAACGAATAAATAAAAAATAGATAAAATTTATACCCCTTTGTGAATTTATTGATATGTTCGTTTATAACCCATGAAAAGCTTAATCTATTTGATGAACTTTATTGATTATGAACACGTAACACCTACATAACAGATGTCATTTATTGCTATCAATGTTAAACTGAAATTTGTATATTCGAATATATAGAGTTCAGCTTAGACTGGACTAACGTCAGTCGGGTGCAAACTAGCCTTTATACACGATACACACTGCAAATAGCCACAAACGATATCGCAAGGTCAAACCGAGAATAAATTAAGGATACCTTTCATCACCATAGTTAGTAGCTTTGAAGTTGCGAGCACAGGCCTTTCGATTGTATAATTTTGCATAACTTGCGTGAAAATTCTCCGCTATAGTTCATATTATTTCATTTAAGTTGGATAGTGCTTCAATTGTTTTTTTTATTTCAATTCCTTTGGTAGGTATTTAAATAAATTCCAACGGGTGTTTTTGCCGAGTTTTAAAATGAATAACTGTATTAGATACAGCAACTGACAAATTCCGGTTTCGAGCTGCTCCAGGAAATTGTTAGGAATTTTTGACACTGCTTTATTAATAAGTGATGTAATCAAGAATTAATCTTATTTTACCAAAAACCATGTAAAAAGTACATTTATAAAAAACCATATATCAGTCGCAATTATATGAAAGAAAAGTGATGTCATTGCACAAAATATGATTGAGTTATACTGAATATTCTCTTAATATACATTCTCATATTATCACAACATAGCAACATGTTCCAAGTCACGTAGTCATTTTATTTAATTCTGAACTCCATTATTTTTTATGGAAAAATAAAGCCTTCGCAAGCGCTCCGCTCGCACGTACGTTGTTACGCGCAAAAATCAAATAAACGACATCAAATTTTACTGCCGCCTGTTATGTGGGAATAATACAACTTTATTATATGCCAAGGATTTCTTGTTACTTTATTCGTTAAATAAAAATAAAAAGCAAAAAAAATTAAGCCAGTCTTTTTGTCGACTACAAAGACAACTATTTAGTCATTTAATAAAATGTAAATGAGCCTTTCACTAGTTACTTCTATATTTCATAAGTTACTTTATATTGTATATTGCAATCATGTTTGAAATACCTCACAATATTCATAAATATATATAAGAGATCTTGATCAGATCGTCGGTCCATCTTGTGGGGAGCCTACCAACACTGCGTCTTCTGGTGCATGGTCGCCATTCAAGGACTTCACTGTCCCAACGGCCATCTGTCCGTCTATGTGCCCTGCCCACTGCCACTTCAGTTTCGCAATCATTTGGGCTATTTTGGACACCTAGATTGCCGGAATACGTTGGATGAGGGCAGCGCAGGACCGATCGTCGTGGAAATCTTTGTGGGAAGCCTTTGTACAGCAGTGGACTTCGGGCTGATGATGAATGAATATTAGAGATTTCCACCAATATATTGACAAATCATGATATCTTTGGAACCTTAAGGCGTAGACTTGAAATTTGGTAGAAATATTCCTTTCGCCGAGTAGAGGTCAGGAAAGCCACCTCCAAAAGCGAATAACGTCTATCGGGTCAAAGTGTGTAGAAATAGCATATTATATTTACAGCTTTGTGGGCTCTGCGCGTTTATTTCATCAATTTAGTACACCCGAGTGTAATATGTATATCGTTTGAACTAGATTTGCTTGTGGAAATTGGATTATTTATAGACATTGAAATCTTCGAATATCTAAATTCTAAGATAATGCTGTTGGTATCAAAAAGTAAATAAATACATAGAAATAATGATAATACTCGTTATTATGGAAAAGTCAAATCGTAAATTAATATGGCGACAATATACTACAGAAAAATTTGAAGAAATAAACATCTTGACTGTTGCCTCTCAATATATTCCAGATAATGTAATGTATGTACATAGGCACATAAGTGAATTTGCTAGAAACTGTCATAACCATAATGTTAACACCAGGAACAGACATAAACTTATAATGCCTACTACTCGGCTAAGTCGAGTTAATAACTCTTTTTTGGGGCGATTTATATGCTTTTACACCAAGCTTCCAGATAATGTTCAAAACAAAATATTTATTACGTTATTTAAAAGAATTAGTAAAAAACGTTTGTGTGGTAATGGTTACTATAACATAAATTACTTTCTTAATGATACCTTTTGATTGGGAACTGAGGGAATACCCACAGGCTATTAAATAATAAATTTTATTGTACGATATTATAATTTAACCATATTTTTATATCCAAAAAGAGGCTCGCTGAGGCATACCTTTTTGAATGGATGATAGTTTTTGACTTTAATAAGTGGTTTTATGTCCTATTTTGAATAAAAATATTTGTTTTTCAATTTTTGAAAAATTTTTTCAATTGATTTAATTTATGAAAAATTTTAGTATAAAAATTATGAAAAATCTCCACAAACGTGTTATTTATTTTTGCTTGTGGAAATTGGATTATAAACATTGGAATTTTCGAATGTCTGAATTCAAAGAAGGTTGATCGAAAAAAGTAATTAAATAAATAGAAATAATAGTAGTATGGCAAAGTCGAATCGATCGAATTAATATGACGAAAATATAATATAGACATAATCGAACAAAAGCTCTTCGTGCTACCTTCTCTACTATATTAAAATTCCAGCAAAGTAACTTCTAACGATCAGTTATCACACACATAATATAAAATAGACCCCCTGTCGTCAGTTTCCCCAGCCTGAATTAATGCCTCCGGTGTTATGAAGGTTTTTGTTATGCAAATAAAATGACCGAATCGATACAGCGCTGAGTCGCTATTGGTTAGCACATTAGACGCCGATGGGGTGGAATGGATAATACGTATTTTGTATGATGTGTAGCTACGTGTTATATCGGTGACAACCTAAGTGATATACCCACCCTTACAGTTGAGTTATAGAGAGTTGAGCGAATTTGAATAAGCAAAATACTATGTATCTACAACCGTTCTTTAAATCCTCTATTAAATATTCTAAAACAGCTTATTGCCAACATTAAAACACCCAATGTCCTAATCACCATCACATCATCCAAACAAGTGTTGTAATGAAATTCAGTACAACATTATATCATCCGTTTTCATAATCACATTCCTTTGGATGATATTGTGGTTACTAGGATTGGCTTTTTTAAGTAACAGTAAGAATCTTTTATAGAGGTTTTTTAAGTAACAGTAAGAATCTTTTATAGAGGATTCATATTATGGGTGTAGATGAAGTCTTGTATGCAACTGTTGATTATTAGGTATTAAAACACTCATGTCATACTATTACAAACCCACATTCTTGTTTTAATACCCCTTATTACATAACAGTTGCATAAATAACTGTACAAATTACGAAATATTTTTTGTTGTACTAAAACTCATATTTGTTTTTTTTACAAAATTTCATAAGCTGTCTGATTGCTTATCAATAAAGCTATTATCATAGAATGTTCCTAATAAAAACACAGTGTGTGCATAACCTGTGACAACTACAAGACGTGCTTAGTATGACAAAATTTAACTTTTTTGTTCTATATTTATTACGTATTTCTATTAACAATGTACATAATCATAATTGCATGTTGGTAGAGAAAAATTGCGCTGACTGTTCGCTATCCCTAGTCGACTCAAGGCAAGTTTACCCGAACGAACGTTACATAAAAGTGGGAGGCTCCTTTGCACCGACTAGATTATGGGTACCACAACGGCGCCTAGTGCTGCCGTAAAGGAGTAATGCGTAACTGTGCGCATTACTGTGTTTCGGTCTGGAGGGCGCCGTTGCTAGTGTTATTACTGGGCAAATGAGACTTCACATCTTATGTCTCAAGGTGACGAGTGCAATTGTACTACCGCTCAGAATTTTTGTGTTTACCACACAACGCCGCCTTTTTCTGCCGTGAAGCAGTTATGTGTAAACGATCGATCCTGTAGACAAACTGTGTAAACAGTTTTACAGGACTTTGTATTATTTTAAGAAGAAACTGTATATTTATAAATAAATAAATAAATAAATAAAAAAAAAGCATTACTATGTTTCGGTCTGAAGGACGCCGTAGCTAGTGAAATTAATGGGCAAATAAGACTTGACATCTTATGTCTCAAGGTGACAACTGCAATTGTAGTGCCGCTCAGTTTGTGTTTTTCAATAATATTGAGTGGCAATACATTGTTATGGGCAGGGCGTATCAATTACCATTAGCAAAAAGTCCTGATCGTATCGTTCCTTATTTTCATAAAATAAAAACGAGTGTTACAGCACATTTTCATTCAATACCTAAAATATAAAAAGCTTAGCAAGAAAAATTTTTACAGGAAAAATACTTCATACAGATACATGAAAGCATATATGTAAATAAAAAGCAGCTTTTAGCAAATAAAACTTGACTGTTGAAATAGTATTGGGCATCGAGGCATTTTTATTTGTTAAATTTTTAATAAGTTTTTGCTATTCTTATTGCAAGATAAAGCATACTTGGAGAGAGATTCGTTAATCCTTTATTACATAAATACAAAAAATTTTGACCTTTCTAGACAGAATTAATAGATTTTAAGTTTGTTATGTTTCTAGATGGAATTAATATATTTAGAGTCTATCTTACTAGATAGAATTAATAGATATTAGGTCTTATTGGAGTGAATTAATTAATATTAAAAAAAAAGCCCTCTACTAAAGCTTAGCTTGTTCTATTTTTTGTGATATACTAAAATAAAAAAAGCTGAATATAATTTTTTTCTGAATAAAATATTGTTGTTATTTTTTCGTTCAGTTTCGTGAATCAGAATTTTTTCCTTAAAAGATGTATTTTTTATTATTTTTTAAACCAATCCATCTGTCTGACAACATAATTGTTGCGAAGTTCTCCAGCTTAAAAGTGTTTTGATTACTTTCATTGCATTTTCCTTTTGTTAAATATCCTTGTTCAAAAAACTCTATATTCCTTACAACCAAGTCAAGGAAATGAAATTATCATTCCCTGCAATTATTGCTTCGAACATATCCATAGAAACTAGAAGAAGGACCAGATTTTTCAGTGGAAAAGCTCTTGCTATGATGATAAAATTTATGTATATTGATATACAAACATCTTATAATATTTAAATAAATAAAGTAACAAATTTCATGATCGTATTGATATCATATAATTTTGAGTTTATTTTATTATTTTAGGCTTCTTTATTATATTACGTGAATTATTTTTTTTTTGACGTTTGAGTAGCATCACTTTAAATAGATTTAAATTAAAATAATTTGAAATACGATGTTAGTGAATTAAATAATTTTAATTAGTTTATTGCCATTTAATCTCACAAAAACTCAACCTTTTCCAAAGTTGTGTTAAATAGTAAAAAGTATAGAGTGTTATTTTTTCTCCTAAATGAATAAAATGCTACTGATTTGATTTGACTTTATTTAACACTAAAGGCTTTGCTGGATTTACAAACGATACCAGCTACGTGGGAGTCACAAAGGTGCCGTTTTTGCCATAGTCAGTAATGTGTAAACATTATTGTTTCAGTCTGAAGGGTGCCGTAGCTAGTGAAATTGCTAGTCAAAGAGACTCAAAATCTTAATATGTCTCAAGATGACGAGCGCAATTGAATTTTGCGTTCCATCAAGGATCCCGAGCGGCAATGCATTGTATCTTCACTCTTTCCCATATAAAAACTTGAAAAATAATATTTTTCTTGTATTCATCGATATAGATATAAGCGAGGGATCACTTATCATGTGAATTCGATGTTAATATTATTATTATAAGTGTTTATACTTGACTTGGGAGACTTTGCTCTGTCCGAATAAAAAAAGTTCGAATGATTGAAGAAAGTGCTATGAAACTATGACAGTAGAACTTTCTGGGGCATTTCTTCGACACTTGAATTGCCATACTACATATTTCGTTTTTTTTGGTTATTAATTGTTTCTCGGGGATTTATATAATAAATAACATATTAAACCTTCTTATTGGATTATATATATGCATCTTACAATAAAGTTCTTTCGAGTGATTAAAAAAATACTTATTTCAACTTTACACACTTCCTGTACTGAATAATTAACCAAATCTATACTGTCAATTACATTTGTACTTTAAATTTGAGGCAAGAACAGAATAGGAAAAAATCAAGATCCGATTTACGTTTTTTTTAAGATTGATCAAAATATCCAATTATTTTTTATTAAAATCTACTTAGAAAGAAAAAAGTTTTTTTTATAAATAAGAATAATTTATTATATATAATGTGCAAAAAGTAAACCCACAAAACACATAGTGAAAAATATAGAAATGTGAAATAATATAATGCTACAATAATTTAAATTCCAAAGGACGTGTAGTGCTCAATAACAACTAGGGTAGCAATCTACTAGCAAAGTATTATAGTTTAAATTACAGATATTTAAGATTCCACATCATACATTAACGTATCACATTATAAGATTCAAATATGACACAAAAACTACGTTATAAATATTTTTTTGAAATAACAATCATTAATTAATTTTGTAGTGTTTTTAAATATTTTCTATTATTGAAGAACTATCTAGTAAATGTAAATAAAAAAATTGATGCACAATAAGAATTTGTCAATGATTGTGTGGCTAATTTAAATACGCTTTATTTTAATTTAACCTATTCTTCACATTCGAAAATATCTTTAAAATTAGTGTTATGAGTCTTAGAGTCAGAGATAAAATCAAATAATTAAATTGAACATAATGAAAATCGTCAAGTATTATAATAAAAAGTATAATACAAGTAAACTTGTTATATTATGCATGTATTTTTTGTCTAAAAGAAGTAAACTGCTGAAAACTACTATGATTTAAGCTTTAGGAACAAGATAAGCACACGGAAAATCGTCATTGTCCAGAGAAAACAAAAGATCCATCAAATCAAGAGCCTTTGAAAGTCTGGGGCTATTCACAAGATTGAACAAGCACTTGAATTTTTTTTTAAGTCGCTTATTTTGTAGACTTTTAGTGTAAGAAAGCTTCGAAATAAATAACTTATGTTTATAATTTTCAGAACTTACACGAATATTTAAGTGACAATAATCACACAAAATATTAAAAACTTTCAATTTTGGGTGACCTTGTAAATAAATTGTTACTATATTTTGTCATAAATTGTAATTAGGAGGAACATAATACATTGGAAATTAATTTTTTATTAATTAAATAAACCTTATCTTCATTGAAATAGACTAAAAATAACTCTTTTGCAATTAGATTACTGTTTATAAGAACCAACGATTTGAAAAACTATTTATGTTCGGGAAACATCAAGAAACAAGGTGGTGTATTAAAATCTTATATTGTCTTTGTAATATATTTTCAGAGTAGTAGTAATGTCCTAAATAAAATTTAAGTAAAACATTTACGTTACGTCCAGAAATTTTGATTAATCATTTATCTTTCAAAGGTAATCTTTCTTAAAACAGAAAATACATTTAACTATAATTGTTACTAAATAATGTATTATAGATCTTAGTTCCAGAAAATAGAATCATTGTCTTATGGAAATCTGTAATTGCAATTATAAAGTAGTTTTAGTAACCATACTATTTTGTCGGACATGCAAAAGTATTTTTGTTAGTATCATTATGTTTTTCCATTCTCGAGAATTTCACACAATATTTGGATCAAAATAGAATAAGCTTTATCTGATAAATATATTACGTGGAAAATTAACGCATCAAAAAACAGGCATCAATTATAATACTCCCTAAACATGATAATTTGCAGGAACACTTTATTGGTAACTAAATGAACAGTTAGATATTTTCGAATTTAAATGAATAAGGAAAGAACTGATATACATTTTAAACGCGAATTATTTATGAAATATTTATTAAATATAATGAAACATTCACTGCATACTCAGAAATGTACTTACCCAAAAGTCACATCCAAATTAAACTAACATCTCTTCACAACTATACGAAGCAATTTCTACGAGAATGAATGTTTGACACGGCCGTAGACTGTGCTACAGCGTAACCTCTACGACTGCTACGGAACGACTGCCGCGCTACGCGACCGTGTTCACAAGTCACTACATGGAAAATAAACCTATTCGGCTACAGTCGGCTTCTCACGAAAACAGCCGAGCACAGTCTTCGTCTTGTTTATGATGTAGTAAAACTCTTAACAGGAAGAGGAGTGTATGGAAAATAGAACAGTTCATTCTCATTACATTAGCCGCACCTTCGTGTAATGCAGTTTTATGATGCATAAAAGTTATGAAAAAATTAAAGTGTTTTCCTGGTATTACTTCAATCTCGTTGACGTAGAAGCCGTAATAGCATACTCTGAGGTGATCAGGATGCTTGTATTTATTCCAATTCTATAAAGATATCTATAGAGGTATAATATAAAATTATAGGCTGCCAACTTTTCTGTGATTTCTCCTCTTGTTAGAAGAGAATGTGGGTGGTGGTGATCACCTAACACCAGGTGCCTTACCAGAACCCGTACGCTCGTTTGTAATCCTTTTCCTTAAAAACTGACGTCAGAATATAATATAAAGGTATACTCGCGTTACACATAAGACAATCTTTTTTTCAACCATGGTCGACTGGTACCAAAACACTGTATAAAATTAATTTTAACGATTTCAAACGCTATGAAAGACATTACAATGACCATTATCATATTTATGTTCCCTTGGTGTCTATGTAGTAATATGTCGTTCGAATGATGTCAGAATATATAAAGGTATACTGGCGTCATATAAAAGACAATCTCTTCTTCAAGTATGATTGCCTGGTACCAAAATTAACGACTCTCTTACGAATTTTCGATCAGGTTACTTGTTTCTGACGCGACTTTTAACATTTTTTGCTCATCCTAAGAAAAGTGCTCAAAATAATATGAAAATATCTTTTAACATAATAAAATGTATTCAATTTAATGCTGGATTTTCTTATTATTCCTTTTTCTGTTTATTTAAGACAAAGGAATGACAACACACCTTAAGGTAATTGATCACCGCTGTGCACCCTATCCATTCGTTTATTTATTCATTTCATTACTCTAAAGATAAATTTAAAATTCCTAGTCTTCTACTGAGTTTTAATTTTCTTTATTCATTTACATTTTAGCTAGAATTAACTTTGAAGCTTCATACTAAAATAACTGGAAGTCCCGTAATTACGTTTGGAATCCTTAAGTCAGCGCATCGCATTTGATTTTCAAGTTCTTCGTCGCGTCTTTTGTATAAAAGACTGCCTTGAATTTTGAATTACTTAAAAAATTTCAATAATTCAAGTAACATATGATAATAATATGTTTAAGCTATAAACGCTTTGTTTTCTTTCAAACACATAGTTTTCATACAATACATTTTAAAGTTTTGTGAAAGTCACAACCTCTAAGTCAAAGCAATTTACCAGTGGGAGGCTCCTTTGCACAGGATGCCGGCTAGATTACGGGTACCGCAACGGCGCCTATTTCTGCCGTGAAGCATTATATGTGTAAGCATTACTGTGTTTGGGTCTGACGGGCGCCGTAGCTAATGAAATTACTGGGCAAATGACTTAACATTTTATGTCTCAAGATAACGAGCGCAGTTGTAGTGCCACTCAGAATTTTTGGGCGTTTCAAGAATCCAGAGCGGCACTGCGTTGTTATGGGTAGGGCGTATCAATTACCATGAGCTGAACATTCTGCTCGTCTCTTCACTTATTTTCATAAAAAAAGCAATTTACTTGCATCTAACATTGTTAAATTTCTTACTGTAACAATATAGCAATACTAAAGAATTATAATTGTAAGCCTATCTGGTAAAATAAAATATGGAGTTATTCTATGTATTACAGTATCTATGCTCTACTGTGGATCCACCTGAAAGATAAAATGTTACAGCAGCGACACTTAGATTTTTATTCAAATATAGGAAATTGCCGTCTTGTCCTGTGAATCCCTGACTGTAACGGATTTTATTACAATCGGCTAAACGACTGTTGCTACACAAGGATTTTTACAATAAAAGGCATTTATATTCTCGAAATCGATTCCTTTAGAATTCTTTTTGATTTAATTTCTAATATACTAAATACCGCTTCATAAACAAATGGCACTCTAAGAGAGAAGAAGCGATGCAAGAAACCCTCCCAGCATTCTTTTTTTGCGCTCTTTTTGATGAAATACATATTTACTGTACGTATGTAATGAAAAATTGTACTGTCATCAAATAATCATAATCTAGTCCCAGGCTGTCATATGACCTATAATAAGTAAGTCCTGAAATTAGAAAAAAATATTATAAAACTACATGAGCACCTCCTGTCATTTCATCATAAGTGATGTGTTTCCAATTCAGTTTATTATAACTTTGAGCATTGGGTCTTGTAGTCTGTAGTATCACCGCTTCCACACTCCTTAAAAAACATCGCCTAGTATCAGAATTCTGGGTCTCAAATCTCGAGCGATTTCCATTCTGCGATCATGTGAAAGGCAAAACCAAATTGGCTTCGAAAAAAATTTTCGTCATAAATAGAGCACACCAATAATTTAATCTGGCCCATATTCTACATTCATCTCGAATCTGATGCACCCCAGTATCAGCTATTAGACCAAGATGAAAAATTACATCAAAAATAATTCTAAAGGAATCAATTTTGAGAAATTAAATGCCTTTTATACCTTTTATTTACAAAACAAAGCAGTGTCTTTTTTTTAAATGAAAATAAGAGACGAGACGAGCTGACCGTTCGGGTGATGGTAATTGATACACCCTGATCATTTACAATCCAGTGCCGCTCAGGATTCTTGTAAGGCCCAAAAACTCTGTCATCTTGAGTCATAAGATGTTAAGTCTCACTTAAGCTACGGCGCCCTTCAGACCGAAACACAGTAATGCTTACACATTACTGCTTCACGGCTGAAATAGGCACCGTTGTGGTTGCACCCATAATGTAGCTGACATCCCGTACAAAGAAGCCTTCCACCATGGCCTGTACACGGCTACATTACACGGCGTTGCGTAGAGACGTGACATCATTGTGTCTATTCTACAATATAGAAGATTTATTAAGAGTTGTTTAACCTGAATTCTCCTGATATGACAAAAATTAGAATAGCATCTCCACCATCTGGATTAGCGTTGCGGCGTTCGTTTACAGTGAGGTTTTCCAAGAATCTTCTTCCACGTACAACTAAGCTATGGAATGAACTTCGCAGTATTTCCAGGACGATACGACATGGGTGCCTTCAAAATAAACGCGTAAACCTTTCTAAATGTCCGGCAAACCTTCTGTGACTGTTGCAAGAGCACGTGTGCGGCGGTGATCACTTAATTCAGGTGACCCATTCGCTTGTTTGTCCTCCTCTTCAAATAGAAGCCTGGTTTGTGGGAGTCAGCCTATTAGACTGTAAACTTTCTCTCAACTTCTCATTCAGACAAAGAGAGATTACCTTTAACGCTTTTAATAAGGGACGCATATAGCTAGAGAATTTTTTTTCACGATTCACCAATGTGCCAAAAATGTTTTAAGGAAATGAATGCCTTAATAACTAATGTGATATTATATTTTGTAGCCGATTAAAGCTATTACTGCTAACTCATATCAACAGTTAAAAAAGTTTGAACCATAATTATTACCTAAAATATTTTTAACTAACAGTGTAACTAAACAATTGTGGACTTTATTATAGGTAGTATAAAATTATTTCACAAAAACAATCTTTTATAATATTATATTTCTCATTCTTTACCATAGCGTAACTAATAAAAAATAGATAGTGTACTTTATTACAAGAAAAATAAGATTGAAAATCAAGCGGTATATAATGAATAGCACAAAGGCTGAATTGGTACTCATAGTATATTGCCATTCCCTGCAGATTTGAAGGGACGCGACGCTTTTTATTTAGAAGTCGCTACTTTTATGACGTGAATATTTCAGACGCGACCATTCACATCGATATACGAAATAAATAATATAAAAACTTTTGATGTGGTGATTTTACATTTTATAATTTGGGATATTTTTGAGAAATAAATTTGCTATGTCTGCATTCAAAATAATGAAAAAGAAATTTGTATATATTTTTGATATTCTTTATTACAACAAATTAGCAAATTTTTCGTATATTACAATGCTAAAATTTTCAAAATCATTTCGTTATACGTAACAGAACGACATTTTTAAAACATTTGCGACATTATTGGATAATATTATAATTTAAGCATAATTACTGTCATAACAAATTGTTTTATCCGGGCTTCCTAATATAAATAAATGATATATCATCCATTAAAGCATTTTCATATAAAGCAAGAAAATGCTTACTTCGAAAAAGTATCGTGCAGATAAAATATTTATTCTCAAGAGAGACATTTGGTTGTCTCATTTGTTAAGCCGTCACATGTATATTGCCTTGATGTATGTAATACCGGTATCTGCATTCTGAACACACAGATTTTTCAAGCTGAAAACATTTTCTACTTGATATACCACGTCTATATTCATTTAACAATTCAATAGATGTCTCACATAAATCCTGTCACGTTTCTTATTCATTATTCTGACGACAAATTTTGTATTCGGTACCTCAAACAAGTGTATGGCTCTTTTCTCTTTTATGTAATAGCGTCTATCTTAAACTTAACTTCCTTGTATGCTATGCTTTTAACTTAGGTCATATTTAACACAACCTATGCATTTTGTGGGGAAAAAAATAAGTACTCATTTTAAGCAGGCCTGGAAGTAATCGTATTTCTGTATTACATATTATTCTTTTATAAAATAGAAATTAAAAAATAAAATATAAATCAGATCTCATTATTCATTAAGGAAACTAAACTTTATTTGAGGCTTAATCGGACACGGTTTTACACAAAATATTTTGTTATTTCAAATATAAAAGCATGTCGTATCAAAATATTAGATTCACGTGTACGGTTTTCACATTGTTAGCAATAACTGGGATTTCGATAATCTGTTTTTGCACCCACAAAGCCTCCTAACAGATCGGGGCCGGTATAAATCATTTTCGAATGTTCTGCGATATTATAAAGATTTTTATGTTGATCCCTTTGAGCTTGTTATGTTGTAATACTTATCCGCTGAAAGTGTATTTAGAATTTGGCAATTTGTAATAAAATCACTGGTTTTTTTAAACGCAATAATTTAAGTTTATTCATTAGTAAAATTATTAATTCTTGGTATTGTCTTGAGAAACTTATAGTTCTTGATAAGCTCAATGGCTGTTCCGAGCATAGCTGCAAGTTAGAACACTTGCATCAAACAGTCGGATAGAAAATAGTAACCGACTAACATGTAAATTCAATTAATTGTAAATATTATACAATATTATAATAAAAATCATAGGAACGATCAAAAGAAATCCCCATTCAAAACCACTATGGACACGAAGCTATTTATAATGCTTATCTTTATAAATTTATATTATATCCAACACTTAATAATCCTTATACTACAGATAGGTTTATACGCCTGAGCTTACTTACACTGGTGTAGGAAAAGAGGTGACACGCCAATCGCCTAAATGAAGTCCCACAGCTTGCATTAAGCTCCCCGCATAATACCCGCTAAGTGCCGGTGACCTTGAGCGATATGAGTTCACGACTCCTATGTAACAATTTTTCAAAATTCTTGGGTCGAAAATGTAATATTTTAACAGGCGCAAACTGCTTAATTGCTTACAATACTCATTATTGATTACTAATCTAAATAAATGAACCTACATAAAAAAGTAAAATCTATAAGAACAACTTTTATGATAGTAGTATACTAAACAAATGCATAATGCCGAGAAAAAACTTGTTTAACTGCAAAGAAAACTGGTAGTTCATAATAGCTCTGGAGTGCTAACTTTAACCAACAATAAGCATTAGCAACCTACAAGTAAGAGTTAAGGGTATGTGTAAAGGGATAAAGTAGTGTTCATAGCTCCAAATCCTATATTTTCACCACAAAACTTGTCTAAAACACCTTGTTTGCATGTTTTCTGTTTACCCTTCGCCTTAACACTTTTAAATATAAACGAAGAAGATGGCTAATTGACCACTCGTTGTACTCATATAATGAATTTATAAGTTCATATTAATACATTTATTCAAACATAACAAATCTTATAACTTATACAATACTATGACTACATAAAATTAAAACTATCATTACGTGGAAGCGTACCAAGAATACTGGCAACATTTCCGCGTTGGATATCTAGGCTGATCCGTTGACCTTGAAATAGCTACCAGCGCTTGGGTTTCCAGTAGCCTAATTGAGGCGCGAAGTATTTTGCTGATTAAATTAATTGTATTGTTATGTTAGGTATGAATGAAGTGTAATAGTTTGTACGAATAAAAACTTGCAGTTGAACACTACGAGAGTAACAAATTGTGTAAATAAAATCAGTAAGAAGGGCCCCTGAGCACTAAAAAATTATTCCATTATTGACAATTATATTACTAACACGTAATAAAGCACTTCGAGTAAAAGCTCTGTGCCATAAATATCTTTATAGCGCGCATAACACGCGTTCTATGTTGATAAATGTATTCAACCAGCGTTGTATGTTTTTTGCATTTTTGATGCTTCAAAGAAATATTTTCAGATAGCAAACATGTGTGTTTGTAAAACATTCATGCGGATATGCGAGCTTTGCTTTAAATAACTTTTGCAAATATAACCTAAGTCTGTATTTTAAGATATGCAATCTTATACCCTTGCTCGAGTCGAATGTATTTGGTCTCAGGTGTCTTTGAGAGAATACAGAATATATAAAACGTACAGAACGGTTTCAAATGAGAACTTTGTCAATTTTCCCTTATGGTTATGTCTTGCTCTTCTAAATAGGTTTTAATTGTATAAGTATTTTATTCAAGACTGTTTGACATAATTGAAAAATGTTTATATATTAATTATTAAGTAATTTGCCTTATTTATTATTAACTACTTTTACTTTAAGGTATCGTTTATTGTAGTTAATATATTTTTGCAGAAATCGCAAGAATGACTCGTTCAGTTATTTTTAGTTGAAGTTATGTATGAATATTTTTTTAATAACTTTCATTCTTTATTTATATTCAATAACTTGAAATAACTATAAATTTTGCTTAAATATTATTAAATTGAATAGCAAAAAAGTTGTCTGTGTATAAATTTATAAATGACAACCAATAAAAAATATAAGCAGTTATATCCCGCCGGATTTAAAATTGAAAATGTCACAATAGAAACAATTTAAATACAATAATTATGCATCTGAATATTCGAAAACAAAACCTTAGACCAAGAAAACCGAGCACTCTAAAAGGAGTTTGAAATAGTACCGCTAAAATGCAAAGTGAAATTCTATTATACTCTTACAATGAAAGTAATATATAACTCCGGAAAACCTCTGCAGGACAGATGGAGTTGGTGAAAATTTATTATAATTATTTCTCACCAAGAACTTCCGAGTGA
Organism: Leptidea reali; assembly: GCA_949711725.1. Classification (NCBI taxonomy): domain Eukaryota; kingdom Metazoa; phylum Arthropoda; class Insecta; order Lepidoptera; family Pieridae; genus Leptidea; species Leptidea reali. The sequence goes on along the minus strand of CATIXN010000025.1, from coordinate 8,269,251 downwards.
GTTCGCGCCATGAATATGCAAAGCAAAAGTTCATTTTCTCAACATTTTATGAACATTGTCAGTTAGTCGTGCAGTTGTTGTTCGTTTTACATTCACCTCTTATTTGCTTAAGAAAACATATTTTTTTGCCTTTGTCTGGTATTAGTAAATATTAACTATTGCAAAGAATATTTTATATGTACACAATTCAATATAATTATTCACACTGGGCAGCACTCACAAAAGATTCAGGAATTTTGGCAAACATCTTTTGGATCGTAGGTAATATAACCACGACACGAGGATATTGAAGTAGGCGGTAGTGGTGACTAACATCAAGCCCCAAACAATGCTTATAATATAATCTGATTACTGACATGTCATGTACATTTCCTAAAATTGGTGGTCATAAAAAACAAACATATTATTTTTATTATAAAAATTATATAAAAAATAGCCATTGCAAGAAATTCAGCGGGAATTTTATTGAGAAAAATTTTAAGCACGTAGATTTTTTTTCATAGCCTGGTGACGCAAATATAGACGTTTTATAACAAAAAATTTCTAACGGCCGTTTCCAACAACCTATCTATCTTTAGTTCAACTTACTAGAGGTAGACAAATCTATTCTTTTACGCTTACTTACATTTCAATAACCTATCGACATAAAGCATTGGACTATATAATATATAGTTATGTCCAATATAATATTGGACATAACTATGGATAGATGAGATCTTGTCATTAAACGGTGACAGCAATGTATCCGTAACTAGAGATACGGCCGTAAGTAGACGTGTACTTATCCATACTTCAATAAACATGGTTATCATGAGGAATTATGGATGATCCGCTGACTGAACAAAATATCTAAAAAAACACTGAAAATATCGAAAGCCTTCTTCACTAAAGCATAGCTGTAAAAAGGATAAAAGCCATTGAAAACTTCTTCTTATCAAAATTGAATTCATTATTAAAACACTTATAATATGCTTAACCAAAATAATTTCCGTTCAAAGAAAGAAACGTGCACTTATGTAGGCAAAGCTTTGCTAAAACTTCTTAATCTAAGCATTCTCTTTAAGAACAGCAGTGACCCGTTTTCAAGATTTCTTTGCATCAGAATAAAAGAAAACATTTCAAAAGGAAAAAAGTAAATGTAAGTGGAATGAATATCTAGTATCAAGATGCTGGTATTTTTTATACAATTGCTGCTAGTATTTTTGTAGTAATCATTTTATAAATAGAGCAAGAAAAATTTTAGATTTGGCATAAAAGGATGAAAATGTTAATTTTGATGTTGATTGATGAAGATAGTAAGCATGGTTCCCGTAGTTAAAATCACGACAAGAAATACCAGTTTATTTCAACTGAGATTTTGATTTTGATTTTACCCGAGTTATTATGTTTAAGGAAAAAATATTATTTACGTATGCACATCTAATGGATTCATTTTATCATTTTAAGCGCGTGGATTTGAGTCTCCCATTGTCCATAAAGTTTGATATTAATTAAATTTGTACAATTTGATCAATTTAGTAATCCAACCATTGATTATTTACTAATATAGCTTAGTAGATGTTTTTTTAAGTCTACAACAATTATCATAACCAAATCCTATATCTTCACAATTTGAACATAGATACATAGATTATTTTTTGTTTCATATTGTAATTAATATAACATTTGTCAAATTTGTAACTTTTGTAGAGCAACAATGAATAAATTTTATTTTCTTGAAAACATTTTTCCATTAGCAATAACACTCTCCAACAAACACATTACGACAAGCTTGCAACAATAACAATTTCCATTACGCTATATAAAATTCCACAACCCTCTTATATCCGCAGCTCTGTTGTTGACAGTGAAAGAGTAATGCTCTGGTACTTTAACACATTGATCTATAGGTGCTCTCTGGCGACAAAAGTGTCCTTACGAATCCAACGCAAACTCGACCTCAAGAATAAATGGTCGAAACTTACAAATCCTTCTGTGCACTTAGTTTTATTCTGAATGTAGAAATATGGCGCAAAGTATTCAAAGAAAACAATTTGTTACACAAGTATAGCAAAGAATATATTTTTTTTAAAAGTGTAATAATGTTAAGCCTTAATAAAATACAAGCCTTTATGAAAGTAACTATAAAATAACAGGTGAATTAAGGCTACAATGATGCCACTGATTCCTAAAAAAGGAGGAGAAAACCCCTATTTTTTCGGTGGGAAATTAATTCCCCTTGCCTGATTATGCTACTTCAATTTACTGTACTTTCGTTGTGATTTTAATTCAAGTATTTATTCCTGGCTGCTGCAGCTGTTATATTTTTATTTGAATATTTTTAATCTTGTGAAATACATATTCAATCGAATTAGATTGCTAAGGACGATTGCCAAGTCAATCTATTTATTTAAAACGTTAATGATTTAGTTCTATTATAATTCGAAAACTTACAGCTTACTTACTTTAGTGAGGAAAATACATGAAAGGCTTATTTACATGTTTACTAGCTAATTAAAGAATAAAGGTTACGAGGCTAATATAAATAAATCGAAGATAAGTAAATCTTATTATCTTAGATATATTTTAAATATACGTAATATGGTTACTTTGTTATTTTTTTTAAGTGATAACCCTCACTTTTGGGATTAAATTAAATTTGAAAAACAAAATAGAATATACGTACACAAATAAATTTGGTTACTTTAGGTAAGCTAATTACGTAATAACTTAAATAAGAAAGACCCTTAGTAGAGACTCAATAAATTGACCGACTTGATATCATATGGATGTCACAACAATACAATAGAAGAAATGAGATGAGAGACTTGGTTTTCATTACAAGTTGTGTTATTGATGGCATCTCATTTCTTTTTCTAGATAGTCCTACTTATTTTCCTTACCGGTTCTTTCTACTTCTTGTATACCAACAGCTCTTTGTGATTTTCTTAAAACCCACTCTCCTTCTTATGCGCTTTTCTTATTCTTGTAGATAGTCTTCCTCTTTTTCACGTGTCGAATCTTCTAAAGACAAATATTGGCGGAAATAACACTAAAGAAAACTCAATTCATTTGGATTCCTCTTTTTAATTTTTGGTACTATTATTGGAATTTCGGTTACATATAGTTTTTCTCAAAGACCACTATATGGGTTTTCTTCAGAGTATTTAAAGTTACAATTTGATTTGTTTGACAAGTCTGGACAGAAAAAATGCTTTTTAGTCTGTTGTTGTCACAAATTGAAAATTCCTGCACGTTAATACTTCCAAAGTCGAAATTTATAATATGTAAGCCGCGCAGACTTGTAACTCTCGAAAGTACAAACACAAACACCAACTGCATAAATAACTTTGTAGTAAGTCTTTGTAATAATGTAAGATACAAATATATATGAAAAGCGACGAGTATAAAATTATTTATTAGTGACATGAAATTTTAATTAATCCTAAGGTGAAGGCTAGTCATATTTAGAAAACTGGACCGAAATTGCAAAATATTCTATATCTACTAGAATATGTTATTTACAGTACCTTAGAGATTTGATGATCGGACAGTCAGTCAGTGAGTGAGTGACTAAATTTGTTAATTATTTTACTAGTCGACTAGTCTTTAAAAATCTTTGACTAGTTATAATTCTTAAACTATTTGTTCTAATTTATAATAATCCGTATTTATACAATGCCTGCTTGGTTACTAAAAATGTAGGCTTCTAATTTAAGGGAGTTGTTGCTAAACTCCCTTTGGCGGGGCTACAACCGAGGCTCTATCCAGATTATAAAATTACTCATTAATCATATGGAACAAAAAATTCTAAGACTAAAATAATAGACGTCGGCAGTAAAGAGTTAAATGGATAGCGCTTAGGCGAACCAAAGAATAAAAAATATTCCCAATTGCGATAATAGTACTCTTTGTTGTAGGAGCATTAAAGTTAAGATTGTGTTAGACTATCTTCATTTAATATTCACATTTAATGTAAGAATTGAATGAGCTATTAAAATAAATATATTTTCTTTATTTAGTCTAAAGTAATGACTAATGGCCGTTTTCAATAACCTTTCTATCATTAGTCCTACCTACTAGAGGTAGACAAATCTATTCTTCTACGCTGACATACTTTTCAATAACTTAAGTTCAAGATTGCATCTTCACCGAAGTTGTCTATGAGTCGTCAGGAGGACGGATAGTCTATTAAAGAATTCACATACTGATTGTTCTTACTTGCATTTCAATTAAAGTTTAAAGTTATAATTTTCAATTAAGTTAGCACTTGGCCTCGATTATGAAACCATGGATAGATGAGATTTTACCATTAAACGGGGATAGCAGTTTATCCGTCACTAAAGTCATCATTAATTGATTAAGAATATATTGTCTATCAAGAAATGTGTAGTGATAATGTTTTGTCTAGGAGAAATATTATGGATACAGTAACAAACAGATTTAATTGGTGTAATAGTTAAAGGTAAACAGCAGGTGGACAAAATTTATCTGTTTTCTTGCAGAAAATGAAATAAAAATATATACATTAATAATTACGAATCAATTACGTCTGAAAGTACTCCATTTTGCGTAATCACTCAAGTATACTATATGCAACACTTGCATAAGAAAGTTAAATATCACAATTTAATTAAATGTAATGTCTAAGACGGATATAAAACTAAATTGTACGTTCTCGAAAAGTTTAAAGCGCCTCGTCTTCAAGTTAAATCATAATGAATTCATCAGCCAAGTGCGCGGAATTCGTTACAGAATGTCTTTTCATCTTTTACGTAAATATTTTAATTAAAACAAATGACTGATAATTAAGATTAAATTAGTATGTATTTATTTCATGAATAAGATTTTATACGGATTGTAAAGTTTTGGTAAAATGTTATATTGGTTGTTTTATAAATAACATAATGATCTATTATTACCGTAATTAGTTTTATGCAATAAGGTACGAGAATAATTATAAGTGATTTAATTTTGCGTTTTGACAACGGAGACCAATAGGTCTACAACTTTATTTTTTTTACGGAAAAGGAGGATAAACGAGCGTACGGGCCACCTGATTTTAAGTGATCACAGCCGCCTACATTTTCGTGCAACACCAGAGGAATCACAGGAGCGTCTCATGCCTTTAAGGAATGTGTACGCGCTTTTTTTGAAGGTAGCCAGCTCGTATAGTCCCGGAAACACACCTTTGTAGTACGTGGAAGAAAGCTCCTTGAAAACCACACTGTGGGGGACCGGCACACATCCAAATGATGGGGATGATATCCTAACTTGTGGCGTGCCCTGCCTATGTGGAATTCGGCGGCAGGACTCAGGTGAAACAGCTCTTCGGAACACTACCCATGATAAATGCGGTAGAAGTCAACACTCCAGTATTGTACTCTAATATTGTTTCGCTATTAAGAAAAACAATTATTATTGGCGGCACAATCTTCTGCCGTCAAGCATTGGTGTGCTGGCACTATTTAAGTATGACGGGGGTACTGCCTCCTTCAAACGGCTAGCGAAATTGGCTTATGCGATATAGCATCTTATGTCTCATAGTGACGAACGATATGGTTATATCGCCCAGAATTCTGAGTATTACAAGAATGCAGTGCGGCACTGTTCTGTAAAGGGCAGGACATACAACAATTAGTAACCACAAGGTGAAAGTCTTGCCCGTCTTGTCACATAAACAAAAACACACGAACACCACACACCACAAATACAAACGTATGCACTGGGCTGTTTTGTATATTATATATTCTATGAATTTGATTTATATGATAACGTATTATAAATCGATGAACGCCGGTTGCACACTTAAAAGTGAGTTCCGAGCCGAGCGTGCAAACGAGAGAGAGGAACAAACGATAAAGAGGCACGATCGGTCTAAGCGTTCGGCTTATGACGCATCTTGTTCAAAAAACATCAGCGGTCGGTGAGTGCACTAGTAACTAATAGATTTATAAGTTACAATGTTGACTAGAAACTTAATATGGCTCATGTAAACAATCGTATTAAGAAAAATATGTTTTCTAATGACGTTATCACGTATAATTATGGCCCGTCAACCAAGTTTACAGACAACCAATTATTTTTAACGTGAGACTCATTATGATTCTTAAAAGAAAAGTAGCCTTTTACTTATAACTAAATCTATCTGTAAGTGAGCTCTGTTCGAGTGTTTTGACGGTTAGCTGGAACAAACAGACATCATAGCCTAGTGATATTGATATTGTATACAATATATACTCCAAATTGTTTTATTATATGTAATAAAAGATAATAATTACAATTTATACATTATTGGTAATTATATGTACAAATTGGTTTGATGTATCTTCCTTACAGTTTTAATAACAATATAATTAATATTATTACATTATTAACGTCTTTTTACGAAATCTGAAAAATAACATTTTCACAATGAAAATATTTAGTAATTGATTAAACATTGTATGCTTTCAAAATAAAAAGCTAAAGCCATTATTACATATCATATTTTGTGCAACACGTCTTGAGACAGCTGAATTTTTTATATATTTAAATAAATCATTGCATTTTTAATGATTTTTCCATTTATCCTGCTTTTATGCTAATTTAAGCTCTAGAGAACTGTTAAATAGACGGAATTCTCAGGAGATGTATGAAATGGTTATAATATAATCTAATTGAGCGACTGATCAGTGGAGGTTTCATAAACTTTGGGGCCTAATTATCCCCAGAACAGTCTGATGCTGAAGGCAATGAGAAACCACTGCAACCATGATTTCCAAAAGAATTATCATGTAAGTTAATTATTAAGGAACAAAATTTTCATGACAACCATGACTGCTTTGTCCTGTTAACAGGTCGTAATATATCAACCGATAAGAAGAATATTTTATAATATATATCATTCAATTGAGTGATACCCGATGGTCAAAAAAAATTCATAACGAAATTATGTTGAAACCAATTTTGTAAAAATACAATTCGTTAATCGCACATCAATCAAGAAGAACGCGTTGGACGTTATAATCTGTCTTAACATTTATCAATTTCCCGTTTCATTTGGAGAGAATTATTTCGATAAAATGTTCCCGTGTTGAATTATTGTTTGGAACAAAAGCGGTGCTCAGAGTCCGGGTAAGGTTGGGGGCAGGTGTCTGAAATGGGGAATTCATTGCGTCGTAAACAGAACGACGATTTTTAAAGCTTCCACTGAGTGCCGGCAATTTTTTTGTGATATCATATTTCATTTTAATCGCTCTTTGTTACCTATTGATTTACGGTGACTCTATTATGACATGCAGCTTTTGGGGAATAAATGGGAGATAAAATTTTATTTATGATAATTGAAATAAACTAGTGACATATTAGTTTACCAGTGGGAGGCTCCTTTGTACAGGAAGCCGGCTAGATTAGGGGTACCACAACGGCGCCTATTTCTGCTGTAAGCATTACTGTGTTTCGGTCTGAAGGGCGCCGTAGCTAGTGAAATTACTGGGCAAATGAGGCTTAACATCTTATGTCTCACGGTGACGAGCGAAATTGTAGTGCCGCTCAGAATTTTTGGGTTTTTTGAGAATCCTGAGCGGCACTGCATTGTAATGGACATGGCGTATCAATTACCATCAGCTGAACGTCCTGCTCGTCTCGTCTCTTATTATGATAAAAAAAAAAGTTAGTACAAGATTTTACAGTCGATTCACCAGGTACGTGTATGTTGCTTTGATGAAACTTATTTTAAATGAATGTTTATGGAGTAGGCAATGTATTAGCAATAGGTTGGCTATAAAAAATTGACCACAAGTCCCTGTAATTTATTTTAGTATAATTAATTTTCTGATGTGAATTGTAACTACATGTTTTTTTAATAAATTTTAAGTTATTTTATAGGAAATTATGTAAACAATTGAAAAAATATGGTTGCCAGCTCTCAGTCGGCCGCAACATCGGGGTTGCCAGGTGTAAACCGGTAAATTTTTGTTGGTAATTTACAGTCATCTGTTTTTTTTATAATTTTAATACAACATTGAAGTTTTATATTTACTATTATTACTAATAATATTTAATGGTAACTACTAGTTAGTTAATACTAATTTACTATTATTACTAGTAATATTTTTATGTAGTCATGTAGATACATGGCTTAGGCGAGTTTGATTTAAGCATTATTTTTACATTTAAATTGAGGGACTTGAATGAATTAAATTAAAAAAGTTCTAGCCAACAATTTTAATATACAGGGTGGACCAAAAGTCCGTTTATAATTGGAATGATGATTAAAAAAAAACTAATTACAGTAGATCAAAATTGTTTATTGTTTTCGATAGTTAACAAAAGGGGAATTTATGTCTTAAAAATCACATCATCCATATGCAATCCTTCATTATTCTGGCATTGCTGCAATCTAGAGCGGAAATTTTCGATAACAGCTTTACGTGTTTCTGTTTAGATGTTTTGGATTTCTGTGTGAATACGATCCTTTAATTCGTCAAGAGTTACTGGGTTGGTTGGCTGGAATGCAGGGGTTTTTGATCATCATGATATAGTGTCACTCCAATAACGACAATTTTGTCTATTAACATGCCCATTTAGGTGGAAGTGTGCCTCGTTGAGAAAAAAATGTTTGTAAAACTGGTGAATCGCTCTACCATTTCGTTCGCAAACTGCAACCTAGTGGCATGGTCCTGAGGCCTTTATTCCTGCACCATTTGGATTTTATAGGGATGTAGACTTAAATCTTTTTTGAGAATGCGGTTTAATTCATCATTATCTTGACACGTTAAGGACAGTAGACCGCTTTCGAGTTGAAAGTCCAGGTTGGTCACGAACAGACGATTTTACTCGCTCCACGATTTCAGGGTCCCTCGACGTTCTAGGCCGGCCAGATCGAGGTAAATCCATTGTTGAACCCGTCTTCTCAAACTTGAGCACCCATTTTTTAATTAACACATCTGATGGAGCTTGATTTTTGTGTCGTATCTTGTAATGATTGCAAAACTTTCGTTGAGCTAAGGTCGCAGAATCGTTGTTTCGATAGTACTCGCGTACACAAAACGCACGTTGACTACCGCTGAACTACGCAATGGTACTAAATTCCCATTGGCTGCTCTTGTAATGCGTAACCCCTCCACCCCCCTCTGCCGCCGCTGCTAGACGCGGCAACTGATTCAAATGTTAACGGACTTTTGGACCATCCTGTAGTTCGTTCAAACATTATTTTTTGCATATATAACACAATTATCATTACAAAGTAGGTAGGTATATTCCTGAAGGCTTCTTTATATCGGATGCTGGTTTTCAGCATTTCTGTGTATATAAGTTAGTGAAACTAAGAATCTTGTCCTAAGTCGCAATACCGCTGAGAATTTTAGGTTCAATAAAGATTCCTGAGCGGCACTGCATTGTAATAGAAAGGGCGTATATCTTACCATCAGATGAACGTCTTTCTCACCTAGTCACTATTTATATTAAAAAATTTAATCCAATTTAAAACTGTTTCAATTGTTGGAGTACCATTTTTATTCCTGAAAGTACCACTAGCATTTTGCAAGATGTTCTATTTAAAAGCACTCCATCATTCGAAGTGATAAATCTCAGAGTTAAGTCAACGGAGTCAGGACAAACTCCTAATTAATTAATATCGAACCGAACTTGGATAATTAATACAAACGTAGCCCTCCAAACTTTGATAACCCTTTGCCAACTTGACGTATTAATTCAAAGAGAACAGTGAAAACTTTCTTGTAACACAAGTTCGTCTGACACTTATTTATTGACTTTGACACCCCTAATTGTATTACAATTATAAGTTAACAATGAAACCGCTGGTCTAATTTTCATTCTTATAAGAGGTAATTTAAAAAAAACCTTTAAGTTTTGAAAGTTGTTCAATGAGAAATGTGACCAAAATCTATGGACGTTGCGGGATTCAAACCTGCATCTCTGTCTATTTCTGCAATGCTCTTCACTTAACATGTGTTAGCTATACGTCTCGTCACGCGTCGTCCATAAATCTTGTATTTTTAGGGATTAGGGATAAGACGGGCAGAACGTTCGGCTGATAGTAATTGATACGCCCTTCCCATAACAATGGAGCGGATCAGGATTCTTGAAAAATCCAAAAGTCACCTTGAGACGCTAAGTCTCTCCCTGAGGGTTAAGTTAAGTCTCATTTGCCCAGTAATTTCACTAGCTACGGCGCCCTTCAGAACGAAACTCTGTAATGTTTACACATTACTACTTCACGGCAAAAATAGGCACCGTTGTGGTTCCCACAATCTAGCCGGGCATCCTATGCAACAGAGCCTTCCACTGGTAGATTCTTGGTAAAGTTTGTTAATTCTGAAGTGTTGGTTTCATCTATTTTATTACAGGTGACAGACTGCACCACTATATCTATAATAGGAAGTAGACTTTGACTTTATGCATTTTTAAATCTTGTAGAGTATATTTGAAGTGAAAACGTCTTTAGCGGCGTTGAGCACTGTTTTTTGGATGGGTATAAAATGTAAAACTCGCGTCAGGACACGTGGCCTGATCGATAATTCGTAAGACAGTCGTTGAAATTATGGATGAAAGAATTATATTTCTAACTAATAATAGTTCGGCTATTTTAACTTAATGATGTTATTAGACCAGTGGTTACAACATTGTGATTGCGAAGCCGAAACACCGTGAGGTCGAGGGATCGAATCACAGCCGTGAAATTTTTACAGTTTATTATGGATGAAAATTGATTCTTCTGAGATATAAACTTTTTAATGTGAAATAATTGACATTATAGTTCTGAAGTGTTAATTTCTTTATGTAATTTGTCATTTTTGTGAACGATAGCGCAATAAATGAATATTGTATTTATCCAAATAATTGCTCCTTACTTTTATTCTGATAAATAAAACAATTCGTGCGAAATTATCCCCTAGCCATTCCAAAATATTAAAAAATGCACAAACTGCCGAAGTGCATCCCGTATTTTTTTTATTTGTATATTTTTGAAATCAGTTATTTTTCAACTGAATTCAAGAAGTTTGAGGTACAGCTTGACTGAATAATATTTTTTGTATGTTTGTTATATCATATCTCGCTTATGGACCGATTCGAAAATATATTTGCGTTTTAATGGGTATATTATGAGCTTAGTTAAAAATTGGTTTGGTTATGTAAAGTATGAGTATAAGGGAACCTCAACTACTTATACTTTCTACAACCCTCAATTTTGTAAGCAAAAATATTAAAACATTTTTTGTTTTTTTTTTTTTTTTTTTTTATTATTATAACAACTTAGATAATTATGCGACTGTCTTGAAAAGCAATGAAGAAAGTACCAATCCTCGTATGACCAAATGTTTGTATAGGCATATGATAATATGATCGATACTATAATAATATTAATTAATCTCTCGATCAAATTCTAATTCTAATATTTTTATTCAAAATAGGATGTGACAAAAAACTACCTCCCATTCCAAAATGAATGCGTCAGACCTGAGAAGAATGGGCGCAACAAACTCATCGGGCTTTTTTTTCATCGAATAAATATGTTAATAAAGTAATATTGTACAATTAAACTTATTATTTAATAGCCTGAGGGCGGTCACTCCATTCCCAATCTGTGATATCATTAAGATATTCATTTATGTTATAGTAACCTATACCACACAACGTTTTTTTATTTTAATTCGATACTATAGTATATATTAAAAATAATACTAACGTACTAATGTCGTCTTAGTCAGAGTGGACGCACTAAAATTTTACTTACAATTGCATCAAAAACAAACTTCGTTTAAACATCGTATCTATTTAAACATGGAAGCACGCGAAGTTACCACGAACCATGTAAATCAGTGTATCTGTTGTGTTATCCAGGGCGAGGGCGTCTAGCTTAACGAAGCGTTAACTAAACTTTTTGGAATTTGTATGTAAACTACGATGGAAACTTGAATACAAAATCAAGTTTATTGCACCGCACCACGTTATTTAAAGCAGAAATTGTTTGTTCTTTTTCTTCATAGTTTTTAGCCTTTAAGCTTTAATTCTATATCGTCCTTTTAGTTTTACGTCAAATTGTATTATTTCAACCCGTTTATACAAGTGCTTTTATCCTTTAATAGTATTTTATGTAAATGATATAAGTTATTCAAAAAATAGTACGTCTTCTAAACGAGGCCATACAAAACCGGCAAACAACAGAACATGAAATAAAATTTATGTGTAGAAAAACAACAGCACTTGAACTTTTCGTATTAACGTTCAGGATGGCACGACTTAATGCTCTAATAAAATAAATCTTTCCTTGCATGTTCACCGGTTCCTTAACGTTATAAGTGAGACAGTTTGTCACTGGAGCTCAATTACCAAAATCGAAATACGAAGTTTCGGTTGACGGATCGTACATTTTCTTAATACGAAAGTGTTTCGGATCCGAAGATCGATACGAAGTTCGCGGTTAGACATTTTGTCTTTCGTTTATCTTATTACCAAATTCACTTGACATTTACTTCTTCGTTGTTTGACATTAAATGTTGATCGTAACTACAACATCACTTTTTATGGTTATTTATGTCTATGTATGGTTCCAAAACGAAATCCGTTCGCACTATTCGGATCCGAAGTACTTTGGTAATAGGATTTAATTCGAAGTTCGTCGTTCTTTCGTTTCGTACCGAAACTTCGGCTTTCGATTTTGGTAATAGACCTCCTGATCTTGCATGAATTCAATAGAAACTTCTAGATAGTTATTACGAAAATAGAGAGTAAAAAAAAACAAATGTGAATATATACATTACAATAAGTAAGCTTTGGAGTCTGAAAGAGCTTTATGAAGGTGATTTAGTCGTATGGACTAACAAAGCACGTGAGAGAGAAGAGTTTTTTTGTAACGGAGGTCCAGCAGAGGCAAGCGAATCTATTGTATCTGTCTTCTACGTCTATAACCGGTTATGATTAACAATTCGTAAATAGTCAGCCACGCTTGGTAGAAGATCCATAGTGTTTTGATTATTGTACTACTTGCTAATATAAACATTTTCAATCAAAATTGTTCACACATTATCGAGCTGACAGGACATCTATATGTCGCAGGGAAATGATAATAACAGAGATGTGGTCAAATCCCTAAGTGATTTGATCAAATCACGGAGTATGTTTAAAGAACAACACGATTTTATCAGTTCTCCAAACAAATCTAGTGATTTGATCAAATGACAGGCTTGGTTCCGTGAAATGACAATGAGTGACGAGACTAGAAGAACTTAGGATGTAAATGCGAGCGTAGCTAGCATCAGAATTGAGTTATACCCCGACCCGGACAGGTTAGGTGGAAGGTGAACCCATCGTGTTTTTTTTATTAATATAGCCAAATAGAAGCCACGCTTCGTGGCTTTAGAGAAACATTTATCTGTTGTGGTTTTTAGTGAAACTTTTATCTGTTTTGAGGTTAGGTTACATTGATTTAATTTGAAGAGACTGGTGCCTTACCTTTTCATCGGAATGGGGGAGTGCGCCAGGGGACAGAGGATATCTCCCTCCCCCTCCACCTGCAACACGATACTAAAATCTTGCTAAATTATGTCTAAGTCTTACCAAATAAACCTTATAAATACCAAAGAAAAGACTTTTTGCTATCTCACGGAACCAACTCTGGCATTGGGTCAAATAACAAGATTTGTTTCGAGAAATGATAAGACCGTGTTGTTATTTTAACACCCTCCGATATTTGACCAAATCACTGTTGACCATATCCCTGCGACATATACACTATTAATTCTAAGTATAGACTTATATACTTACTGCTTTGTGCAGTCAAGCTATTTCTAACAACAGTGTTAGAAGTAGCTTGACTGCAGAAATTATATGATTATTACATAAGTTATTATTAAAATTTTATTATTATAATTAGGGAGTAATATAAAGTATTGGGAAATGCCAGCCTCAGTCAACCAACTCAATAAGTCAACCTCAGAAGTGAGTTTCAAGAAAAGGAAAACATTTTTGAAAATGGTCCAGTTTTTCCATAAAAAATTGACGTTATAATCAATCAATCAAATTCTTTATTTGCGTATAAACATGGTATGTTACGATGGTATAATGTTACAGTTTCACAAGTTGCGCCAGGCTTAACTAGGCATGCAAATTAATTTAATACAGTAAATAGTAAGGTAAATAACACATAACAAGATTAGATGATATAATATGTCTACATGTCAGAAACAATAAATATTAATTATCATAATACTGAAAAATAATACAGAACTACAGACTCACATAATAATGAAGTAATAACAGACTAACATAATAATAATAAATATTGCCTAATTAATTATTAACAAAAATTTTCTCATTTTATGTTATGACATTACTCGCGTTCAGAAATTTATTTATCGTATAAAATAGTCGCTCACTTAACCAGTGTTTAAGTTTTTTCTTAAAAAGTCTTTTATTAGATGATTTTAAATTAATGGGCAGTTTATTGTATATTCTGACACTCATAGCAAGACAACTCTTGTCATACTGCAAGGTCAGTGGGATTTCGTCGAAAATTAGTCTATTTGGATCCCGGCGGCTTCTTTGAGGGTTAGTGTCACAATCATTCTTGAATAAATCACTATTAAATTTCACAAATACACACAGTTCATAGATATAAAGACAAGCAAGTGGTAATAGTCCAAGTTTTCCAAACAGAGGTCTGCAAGACTCATCAGGTGGCACGTCGCAAATAGCTTTCACACATTATTTTTGCGATATGAAAACCCTAGAAATATTTGTACAATTACCCCACAAGAACAGTCCGTAACGCAAAACAGACTCAATGTAAGCGTGATAAGCTAATAATATTGCCGAAGAGCATAAACAAATTTGTTGATCTTGCTATAAACGTTAGAAATATGTGATTCCCATCTAATGGTGTCATCCAGGAGCAATCCCAAAAACTTTGTTTGATTTGCTGTGTTTACAGTGGTGGTATTATAATTAACATTTAGAATCGGGGTTTCGCGTTTAGTTGCATTAAATTGAACATAATTTGTCTTTGCCACATTTATCTTAAGGTTATTATGTATAATCCATTGACTAATTTAATTCATCGTCATGTTTCTGTCAGCTTCATGATCACTTACGGAGGCATTTTTGTCACAAGCCACAACTATGGAAATATCGTCTGCAAAGAGGATACATTTGTATTTTGTTATGTTTATAATGTCATTTATATAAATTAGAAATAGAAACGGGCCAAGAACACTTCCCTGAGGAACCCCGTATTTAGTTAATTTATGGTCAGATGCGTATGACTCCATCTCGTTATTTTCATCAGGTTTCGTGATGATAACATATTGAGGTCTGTTTGAAAGGTATGAAGTTAACCATTCAAGGGTGGTTCCTCTTATACCATGACCTTCAAGTTTTTTAATTAATATAGTATGAGATACTCTGTCTAAAGCCTTTGAAAGATCAAAAAATAGCCCAGAAGTCCAGTTTTTCTTGTTGAGATTTAGATAAGATATTCTGTAGTAGTGAAAACATTGCTTGAGTCGTAGACTTCCCTTTCTGGAATACATACTGATCAGTATTAATTACATTAAATTTGAGACAAAATTCCATCAATCTTTTGTGAATGCATTTTTCAAAAACCTTTGGGAAGTTTGAGATTAATGTTATTGGACGATAGTTGCTAATATCAGACTTATTACCTTTCTTAAATATAGGCTTTATCACTGATAGTTTAAGAAAATCTGGGAATGTGCCACCGGCGAAAGATAAGTTTATTAAAAATGTCAGAACAGTTAATAGACCACCACAACTTGCCTTCAAAACCTTTGTACACACCTCGTCATACCCTTCGGAGTTAGTATTTTTTAATGACATAATCTCGTTTAAAACCTCAACTTCCAACATAGGTCTTAAGAAAATAGTTCGCAAAAAGCTTTGATTGGTTGTGGATGTCCATTTGTAGTCAAAACGTCGTCAGTCAATTCGATAAAGTAATCATTAAATTGATTTACTATTCTGTAGGGGTTAAATACGGAATTATTTTTAATATTAATGTTCTCTATAATCTTATATTTGTTTGCAGTACTTATTTCATTGTCAATGCAGCTTTACACTTATTTTTACTATTCATTATATATTTAATGTTCATAAACATTTCTTTTTGAATTATAAATACAGTTTTTTAAGATTTTTGAATATGTTAGGTATTTATTTTTGTCTCTCTTGGTTTTCAGTTTGTAGTAAAGATATCCAATAATGAAAACCAGTATAAAATATGTACGATATTTGGCCATGTTAACTGAAACATGAACAACATGAAGCTCCATTATCATTACCGCCTCGTTTGGTTTTATGTTTTAAATTACTCGTTATTATTGCTTTGTGAGGCGTAACGTCATAATCGGCCACTTACGAGAGTTTTCAGGTGTAATTCAAAGAAGATTGTTAAACATAAGAAATTCGTGTTACAGATTATTTCATGCTTAAATAAAGGTTTCTGGAAAATAATAAAGGTCTGCCAATATTATAAAACAGGAATCCAAGATTTCTCATCATGCCTATTAAAGAGCTTGGATGTTGAAGTATATCATGATTATGGAGGTGCGTAACCAAATCCTACCAGGAGAGATAAATGAGGGGTAACTTTTTATCTACCATAAAATATCATGAAAATACTGGCTATGCTACCACGTAAGTTATTAAAAAATACTTATTTAAAAGATGAAGTAGGTACTTCGAGGTCGTAATAAACAACTTAAGACGTAAGTAATTTATCAAACGATGGAAGTAATTAACAACTTATAATTATTATTTCAAAACGTTTTTTTTATGGAATAGGAGGACAAACGAGCATACGGGTCACCTGGTGTTAAGTGATCATCGCCGCCCACACTCTCTTGCAAAACCAGAGGAATCACAAGAGCGTTGCTGGCCTTTAAGGAAGGTGTACGCGCTTTTTTTGAAGGTACCCATGTCGTATCGTCCCGGAAACACCGCACAAGGAAGCTCATTCTTCAGCTTTTTAGTACGAGGAAGAAAGCTGCTTGAAAACCGCACTGTGGGGAACCGCACATCCAGATAGTGGGGATGAAATCCTGTGGCGTGTCGTGCGAAGGTAGAATTCCGCGGCAGGAATCAGGTTAAACAGCTCTTCGGAACACTCCCCGTGATATATGCGGTAGAAGACACACAATGAAGCGACGTCTCTACGCAACGACAAGAGATCCAGCCGTTCACAGAGCACTGGGTCCCCGACAATTTGAGCTGCTCTGCGTTGCACGTGGTCAAATGGATCGAGCTGATACTGGGGTGCGCCAGACCAAAGATGACTGCAATACTCCATGAGTGGCCGGACCTGCTCTATTAATGACCCCCAGCTTCTTGGAAGCCAATTTGGCTTTGCCCTCCAGATGGACACGGAATTGGCAATCGCTCGAGATTTCGAGACCCAGTATTCCGATACTAGGCGAGGCTTTAAGGGAAGTGTTGTCGAAGAGCGGTGATACGGCTAATGGGGTTTTTTTAGTGGTAATTACGCAAATTTGAGTCTTCTGGGGGTTGAAATGGACAAGGTAAGAAGACACATAGAAGACACAAGTTTCTCCGGGCACTGGTCGACGACTTCCCGAGAGAGACCTGCATGGCCCGTGGATACGGCATCACCTGTGCTGTCGTCTGCATAGCAATGTATGTTAGAGGTGACTAACATATCATTGACATGCAGAAGAAACAGCGTGGGAAATAGCACACAGTCTTGGGGCACTCCAGCGTTTACGGGCTTGGGATTCGAGCAATAACCGTCGACAGTGACCTGTAAGCTGCACCCAGTGAGGAAGCTGGAGGTCCACTTATATAAGCTCTCGGGAAGCCCAAATGATGGAAGTTTTGAGAGGAGCGCCTTGTGCCATACACGATCAAACGCCATCGCTATATATAGGCCAACTGCCAGGCCTTCTCCCTTGCTTTCAATAGCCGCCGCCCATCTATGTGTTAGGTATACCAGAAGATCGCCAGTCGACCGACCATGTCGAAAGCCGTACTGCCGATCGTTGATCAACTGGTGACCCTCAAGGTATACCAAGAGATCTTGGAGAGCAGGGAGGTAATAGCAATAGGCCTGTAGTTTGCCGGATCCGAACTGTCTCCTTTTTTTGGATTGGATGTACAAGGGCTGACTTCCATGAGTCAGGCACTACGCCTTTTTAATAAGAGTGCCGGAATAAACGCCTTAGCACCGGCGTCAACTCAGGGGCACACGTTCTAAGCACTATTGGAGAAATGCCATCCGGCCCGCTCGACTTCCTGACGTCCAACGAAAACAGAGCTCGCCGAATAGTTTTCTGTCTGAACTGTAATTCAGGCATGGAGCTCTGACAACGCGGGATGGTCGGCGGTGTTTTTCCGTTGTCGTCAAGAGTCGGAGTTGGAGGCAAAAAGAGTACACAGGAGATCGGCTTTCTCTTTTGCCGTTTGGGCCACGGTGTCATTCCTCATGTGCAACTGCAGCATGGACGGCTGGTTGAAGTTACCAAGAGCAGCTTACGACAACGACCAGAACTTGCGTGTTCCGGTCGGCTAACTGGAAAGATGCTCGCAAATTTTGACGACGTGCTTCGATATCGCACGGGCGATTTGCCGCTTAAAAAATCTAGAGGCACTGTTTTATTTCCTCTTCAGAACTTTGCAGTTCGGATCCTTTGAGCCCAGCGCCGCAACCCAAGTACGATACGCCTGTTTTATGCAGTCAGATGCTGCTTTAACTGACGCATCGAACCAGGGCTGTGATCTGCCACCGATCGGTACTACAGAGCTTGGTATAAAAATATCCAGCAGTATCTCATCGGCTGCTGCAACGGCGCAGGCACTAGGATCATCCGAAGGGTAACAAACCTTGCCCCAAGGGTAGGATGCAAAAAAGGAACGTTTTGTTTAAATAAGTTATTTAGGAAAATAAAAAATGTGAGTGTGTCTGAATCTTTTTGTATAAAACCCACTTCGTTTTTGAGTGTACTATATGCAAGCGATATTAACAAGGCTCCAAAACTTATCAGAAACATAATAAATAAAAAGTGAAAAATTGTGTGAAAATTCACACATTAGTTGTGTAATATAAAAATATAATAAAAACAACAGCATAATAATATGTGGAGTGATAAAAATAATTAGAATATGTCATTATCGGGAAATTTATTTATATAAAAATATATAATAGCACCGCATTTTATATTCACAAAGTGGGAAATTGTCATATGAATATCAAAAACATTCTTTTACACGTCGTTAGTTCGACGTACGATACTGAAAGACATTCTAGGCGTGGTCGTTTGTCGAAGATATGAGTTATTGTCTTTTCTCTTTGAAGTTGATATGGACATATTATTACTTTATTCTTTCAATCATATTTAATAAGTACTGACAAAAAGGTGATCGATGTAATATATCGACCAGCGAACCTGTATTGAGCGAACAAGAGTGGGAAACTGCACGTTTTCTCATTTCGTGGTAATTAACAGGGTCAACTCGCACTATTGGCACTTATAGCGAAACACTGTTTACAAATCGAGAGGCTTACGATCTTTTGACGTAGAATTGCATAAGCTATTAGTACGTCGCGCAATGATTACATGTCATTAGTGCAAACTTAATAATTACACGCTCGCTGGAACTCTTTTTATTTATTACTCTCTTTGTCCACGTTACGCGTTTATACCAACCAGGCCACAAAGAAAGTTTTGCGGGAAATGAATGCGAGCTCTGCGTAATAGTAATTTTACAATAAAAAATACCAATCATATTGAATCTCCTCCTCTTTGAAGTCGGCTAAAAAACATTAATTTGTACCAACGATGATTTAATTACAAAATTAAAGCTGCATTATCGTCGAATGGTATACCTACTACGAACCGCAACGGTGCCTATTTCTGCCGTTAAGAGGTTGTGTAAGCATTATTGTATTTCGGTCTGAGGGGTGCCGTAGCTAGGGAAATTTCTGGGCACACGAGACTTAACATTACGTCTTAAGGTGACGAGCGCAACTGTAGTGCCGCTAAGAATTTTGGGGTTTTTCAAGAATCCAGAGCTGCACTGCATTGTAATAGGCAGGGCGAATAAATTATCATCAGCGGAACATCCTGGTCGTCTCATCCCTTATTGTTATCAAATAAACCATACCGGCCAAAGTCACGGGTCACCCTCCTTAAAGTCCTGATCTAGCACAGAGTCCACTCCAATGTCCTTACATAAAATATCAACCGAAAAGTATCCAGTTTTAGTCGCCGGAAGATGCGACAACAGCATACGAGAAGGCCGTAAAAGAGGTGTCTGCGGCAGACTTTCAGGTCAGGTAAGATTTAGACGCATGAGACTGTATAGACGCTGGTGATGAGTATTTTGAAAAGATGATATAAAATTATTTGATCTAAGGTGATGTTTTAGTTTTTCTCTAAATTTTCTGAGTAAATGTAACTTAATAACTATAAAATCTAAACATACATTGCACTATCTCTGTGCCGAATAATTCATGACCGCAATGACGCAAGACGTCTTCAAAATTACGACTAATGAATGATAATATAAATACATAATACGTTTATTTTTCCTAATATTTAATTAATAAATTTTCATTTTTTTCCAAAATTTAAATTGTTTAGCAATAATTATTTATAAAAATCTTAAAATACAAGTGGGATACAATCATAATAGGTAAAACCTGTCCTTTAAGTCTCCTAACTCCCGAAATAATTATTTAATTGCATCTTGTTATCTATATTATTAGGAAAATATATATAAATGTTTTGTGTTTATGTGTAAAATTAAAGTATGAAGTATGACCCTATATGATAATATTTAATACATAATATTGGGGCTATAAGAATTTAAGTTTCATCATAATCTTGCTTATGTAGCCATGTTATTCATATAATATACATCAATAAGTTTCTAAGGGTGATTATATATACGTATATATGTTTAATAAGCACAAGCTGGAGTAAGGAATTGAAGATATTAACAGAATACCAATGGCACCATTACTGAGTAATTTGATGTCCAGATTGTCTCGAGAATTGAGCGAGACATTCGAATCACAGCCCTCGGGGTTAATGGCGACGTGTCATTGCAAATTTCAACATAGTATAGGTATATATTATCTCAATAGAGCTGTTAATACACATGATATTTGCTGTAAAATAATCTAACCATTACTCATTTACTCCGCACAAAGTGGATGACTTGTGAATGAACAAGATGGGAGATTTTTGACGTTGAATAAATATAAAACAATATGGTAAAAATGTTAAAATGATAACTGCTGTAAGTAACTAAGAATCCTTATAGCCGATTCGTATACACCGATACATGTAAGAATCAGCAATACTCACAATTTTTAACACCAATGTACACGTCATAACATGTCCAGAGTTTTTGTGGTTATTACTTGTAATGGAACTTAATAATATAGTAGGTAAGCCATCAGAATTCAATTTAATTTACACAAAGACAACAATCTGGAAGAACACCTACTGTTCAAAAAAGTCGGACATATTTAGATATATACATTTGAAATAATTTGTTGATTTTATAGTGATAACCCTCACTTCTGGGATTAATACTCGATTTTATGACGATACGTCACTCGAATGGTGGGAGAGCACTGGCACAGAACGCGAGAGGTCCCAGATAATCTCAGAAGTGAGGGTTATCACTTTAAAACATAACAAATTATTTAGATTAGCAAGAGCGACATCTCAAGTCAATTTCCTAATATGCAAATATTGGGGTTGAGCAGGTTATCAACTGTTGTCCTGTAGATGAAGCCACAACGCGAGAGTTGAACAAAGCATACAAGTTTTTACGATGATATGTCACTCGAACGGTTAGCTCAGTTGGGAGAGCACTCGCACAAATTTTCAAATTTTATTTGTGTTGTCAAGAAAATTTTATCAAATTTATGGGTATTATAATGAGATAAGCAAACATTAATATTTTAAAATAAATTGTGATCTATCTGATGGTACATTTTTTTAATAAATAAAATAGTTTTCGAATCGGATCAAAAATGTAAAAATTATATCACTTTTTAAAAATTAAGGTCTAGAGTATGAGAGTGGCTTAAACAATAAAGCTATGAAGAATCCGAGAAAAATCATATTGTAAATTAATATTTATAGCTATAATAATTATTTACTTTACCTGTAAGTCGCGTAATTTCTTCATGATTCAAATTATAAGATAGGTATATTTGAAAGATAAATAAATATTACTAAGCTCATTTTATTAAATCATTATTATTAAATTTGAACTAATTTTAAAATGAGCGGAAAAACTGGTTCAATAGAACTTATGAAATAAAAACAAAAAACATTGTAAAACTTATCTTAGGTACGTTACCAATAACAAATTTGACGACCTGTATAGCCGACTGGTTAGCGATCCTACCTCCTAAGCTAGAGGTCCCGGGTTCGAATCCCGGTAGGTGCATTTTTATATGATGAATATGGATGTTTGTTTCCGAGTCATGTATGTTTATAATAAGTATTTATGTATGTTTAAGTTAGTATATTGTATTAAATATATCGTTGTCTTGTAACCCACACAGGCTATATATGCTTAATTTGGGGCAAGATAATTTGTGTAAAAAGTGTGTCAATATTATTATTATTATTATAAAATTAATTATGAAAAGAAAGAAATATTTGTACGTTGGTTTTTTTATTGAAGGTTTTTAATTAGTACTTATTGATATGCGTAAAATATACAGAAATTATAATCTGTAATAATAATGACCTGTAAATAAAGGCAAAGTTATCGCCATAAAAGTAGCTAAGGTATCGCATTGCTCCCTCGACAGTTATTTGTTTTTTGCTCGAATACCTTCCAATAAAGTCTGTTTACAGCTAAGTTGGCAGTAACGTGAAAATATGCGAAGAGAATATTTGAAAGTACGATGAAGTATTTCTTGTCAATGAAATTTTTTATGTCACTTTAATATTGTATTCGCGGGAATTTTTTACTAACAAAGACAATCTAATAACTGAAATATCTTTGTGAGAATATTGAAAGTTTTTTGAAGTACTCACATAAATTTCATTATTAGTATTGTGTGAAGTTATGTACGTTTAAGAAATCTACACTGGTTTTTCTAAAGATACCATAGCTAATATTTCGATAAACTCTGAGTATCTAATAAAATGATTGATTATGAATATAACTTTTTAAAGTTTTTCTTTATGTTTTTTCTCTCATGAGACTTCTGACTCAAGCTGACTGATTTATATATTTTTCAATTCAGCATTTATCAATTGTATTACCTATATATCTTTATATTATTATCATTTCCACAAATGTAGAGTATTGGGACGCAGAAAATATTTTTTTGCCAATATTTATGCTATGCCGAAGACGAATAACTTCTTAATAAAAGAATTTTTTGCACAAATAAATTTTATGCACACATTATTGTGTGTGTAAAATTACCACAGCCTTTTTAATATTTATACCCACAACAGTTAAATTAAATTCGAACACTTATTTAATTATAGAATAATAATTATAGAATTTTATTAATTCGTCAACATTTAAATGTTTTTATAATTATTATTTTGCTATTTGGAACGGAGACAAATCCAACATATTAAAAATCATGAAAATCCGTCCTGCTGTTCTCCAGATATAAGTGTTCGAACAACTGTGCAATGTGTGTAAATTGGAACTCCACGCCTGTTCCATAGACGCTACGCATCACGATAGGCTAAGCAGCAAATTCAGTTTTCACTTTGTAGTGCTCCGAGTCAGTGGCGTTGGATCCTTTGGATCCATTAATCATGAAAATAAAAAAATCAATATTAAATTATTTCATAAAATGCAATTAAAACGTAAACACCGTAGTTTAACATTGTCTCATGTTCCGTTATATTCGCATTCGGTCGAACGTGACCGAATGTCCCATCCCTGTCTAGTAAAGATCTCACCAACTATGTCACCGATACACAGATTCATCGACAAGGGACATTCGCCAGTGGTCTGCTATCGCTTGAGGTTGGTTGTATCATGCGAATACTATGCAATGCATCACATGACATTACACGCTGTTCTGGACTACGCATTGCAGCACACTTGATTCTGTATATTAACAAAATTCATTACAAAGTACAACTGTAAACAGCATAATTAAAGTTTCTCTCATGCTCAGCATCATGGGACTTATTACTCGACACTTTCGGAAAACTTACATTATGACATGTCTTAAGGCAATAGCATTAGCTTAACGCATTAGTAAATTTACTACTACGCTTTACAGAAAATAAAATCACAAAATAGCAACTCCCTTTAATTACTAACGCAAAACCTAAGTCTTAAATATTGACGGTAACGTGAACTTATTTTCACATTAATGAATTTCATATAAATTCAAACAGTTAATTCAATTTGTACGTATTGAGGATGGCGAAAAATATTTTTCACTATCACACGGCTTTGTAAACCGTAGTTATGAAACTCTTATTTTTGTTTTAAAAGTACATTCAAATTAATATCAAATAATCGGTAAATTCAAATCAAGTTTTGAATCCTTTATCCCACCTTCGATGACGAAGAAGGGGCCTCCGTATTGTTTTTTCAAAGGTGACATCACAATTGTCAACTTGCTGGTGATCACTCATAATTGGATCATCGAAAGAAAACTGCAAGAGTATTTGACCACCTTCGTATATTCTACAGGCAAAGTTATGAAGACCCAGAGAAGCCAGTACCATATGACAGCTCGAGCACAAATGCCTCGAGTAAAATACCTGGGTCTTCCGCGTAGGCCCTCACGGGCCTCAGGGTAACTGTTCGGGGCGATGGCCCCTATCAGTGGTATAAACGCCGCCTGCAATTACAGGCGGGGCTATGGGTGGGACCGGTTGGTCCATGGTGTCGTGTCTGGTGGTATCAGGCTGCAGTGCGATCGAGCCCGCGTGGTTGGCTTGCATCCGCCGCTCAGCGAGGACGAGCCCACCGGTAGTGTACCGGTGAGCACCCATCAGCCTATCCCTAGATTATTTCTTTTTAAAAATAATTTTACATCACAATGCAATCAAATGATGCAAATGAAAACTACTAAATTAGGTTATTAAAATAAAAACGTAGTAATCCCTTATAATTAACTATTCAGCACAAACAAATGTCGCTTTCGTGGTCTTATTATAAGTAGTATAATCCATAAAAATCAAATACCAACCTAAGTAATTATAATAAAAATTCTAACTCTTTATAAGTACCAACCACAAACATATAAGATGTGGAATTATTGTAAGTACCTAACTGTTAAGTATAAAGTAAATTAACCTACCGATGTAATCTTACAAAAATAAAGTATCTTTATATACGTGTCTCCTAACCACAAAAAAACCCTTTAAAACTATTACAATACATTAATTCTCATTAAGGACACAACCTTTAACGCTGTCTGCCCGGCGCCCGCGTTCGACAATATTTACATGCTGTTGCATCATGCGTTCGGGTTGCGCACTCAGCTATGAGCGACCCCTTCCCCGCACCCCGCCCGCAGTCGTCCGACAACCCTTCACTTTTTTGTAGGATTATTTAAGATAAATATTTTCATTGAACATAATTAAGTATATTTGTAACTCCTGTGATTTTTCAGGAGCAAGGATTAATATCTTGCAGATTGCAGATTTCTTTTCTACTTACTTCACACTTCTTTCATATTTTGGATAATTCGCACTATAGTTTTATAAATTATAGCTTATGTGTTATTCTGGTGTGTAAGCTACATTATTGTATAGTTTCATCAAAATCCATTCAGTAGTTTTGGCGTTAATGAAGTGCAAACATACATCCAGACATACAAAATTTCACATTTATAATATTAGTAGGATACGAGGCACAAACCAGCCCTTTCAACAGTGCAATATATTTAAACTTATTTACACAAGGAAAGGTATTAAACGGATATTAATTTAAAAGTGTTGCATGTCTAATAATGACAATCAAACGAGATATTTTATCTTAAGTCTCACTGATCAGTATCGCGTTACTAAAATTCAGACTATATTATCGCTATTATGGGCAATTCGCAAGCGTTCGTAAGCGTTCTATAATTATTCTTCGATTTGTTATTCGTATTTCGAGAATAATATCACTAAGTCTATCAAATCACTTAAAAATTTATTTTCGTTTCGGCATCATTGAAATATTTCATATCGCCATAATTATATTATTTATTATAGTAGAGTAATGATGTCACAGTAGTCAGTGATCCTGCTCCGCTGAACAACTTAATATTTCTAAAACTATACGGGATATCCAAAATATATTTGAATCTATTTTAAGTGAGCAATCTTTTTACAATTTTCTTTTGATTAGATAAAGCTCTACCGATATTTATACTATACATAATTTGCCATACAAACTGGCGGTCACAAAATGTAATGGCCAACAATTATTGCAGAATAACAGTACAACAAAAATTCTATTCCTAAACATAAATAAATGTAACTAAATATTAAGATGCAACTTATAGATCGTCGTTAAGAATTTTATGTTAAATATATAGTTATTAAAACTTACAGTCTTAATAGAGACTTAGCACTCTACTAGTTGTCGTAGAAAGGATTAATGTCATTTAAAAACTTCGTAAACGTCTCTTTAGTCACGGGAAAAGTTTTAAAATTTGTTCTTCAGGTGCAATGAATCTAAGAAAATGGTGTTTTTAGAAGTTTTTGATGAAACTGATCGTAAAAGTCAAACTTGAATATGGAATAAATATTTTCCTTTTTAATATGTTAGTTTCCTTTCTTATTTCAATATAAAATTAAAACATTAGACGTATTTAGAGTAATTTTATTATTCATATTCAAAATTCAGTCATTCAGTTTAAAAAACATGAAAATGAAATACAACTAGAAAATTAATCTATACACGTTAGTAACTTGCAAATGGGTCATTAATATTTGTGTGTATGCTTGTAAAATAGGAAAAAAAAAAACGCCAAGGGATAGAAAAAACTGAAACGGGAACATATGAATAATATGCGAATGTACGGTGGTGGAATTCGGCTGCACTACACATCTTAACGTCGCTTGATATATCAAAGCCGAGGGTGCTGATAGATAGATGTTGTAGCGGTTACAGGAGTGATCGTACAAAATTGAGTCTGTTTTTCAGAGACAATCTTGGGTTGGTTCTCGTGTATGCTATCCCTAGAAATATTAACTCGCGGGTGTAAGTTTGTGCTGACGTCTGCATAGCAAATATGAACGCCGCGGATTTGCAGCATATTATTGGTATGCAAAAGCTGCAAAAATTGACCCATCTGCGTAACATTTTGTTAAGTTCATAAAGAGCGTCGCTATAAGCCCATTGTGTCCACCGAAAACTTTCACTATGTCTCGGTCGGTATGATCGCGGTGAGTACCGCGATCACGTTAAATGAAGAGTTATGCCTCTCCGTTTAGCTCAGACAATTGCTTACCTATTTCCATATCCTGTATACTTAAACTTAATTTAATTGCAGGAATATAGTGAAAGTTCTGCTTACAAATTTTAAATACAGGGTCGGTATGTTACCTTTGCTGAAGGAACTACAACTACGCTCGTCCCTTGATACATAAGTTGTTCAGTCTTATTTGCCCAGTAATTTCACTAGCTGCGGTGCCATTCAGTCCAACCGCAGGTAATGCTAACACATTATTGCTTCACGGCAGAAACAGGCACCATTGTAGTACCGGCATCCTATGCAAAGGAGCCTCCCACTGATAAACTTACAAAAACCTACTTATTTGTTGTTTATATTATAATTCTGTATGTCATAAAGAAACCCTATATGTTTGGTATCATACTATCATTATATATGAGCCCCCTAATTGTATAAATTGACATAATATGTAATGAAATGTCAATGACTGAATTATTTGTATTGCAAATATAAAGTTATTTCTTAGTCGAAAAAATATATGTTCCGGATAAGTTATCACTATAAAATTATATACTAAAACCTTCTCCAAAACATGTTGCATCTTATGCTATCAGTATCATACCGATCGGTATAGTAATTTTCACAGTATAACCGATGGAAAAAATAGAGAGAATATCAATAAATATTTTTGGCGCAAACTATTTGATGTAGTGGACGTAGACAGCGTTAATTTATTCAAGCTCCGTTTATCCAAATGTATTAGAGATGACACTTCCTTTTTCTAGTGTGCACTCTTATATTTAGTTTTACACCTATGTTTATCATACGGACGATTCATAGATTATTATTTATAAATATTGCTCTCATGTAAGTGACATTCTATATGTTTTTAATGAGAATAAATTATCTTTAAACCTAAATGCATGATAATGTAAAACGTAGGCATAAAACTATTTTACACAATGTTGCCCTCTACAGATTTTTATCTGCCCATAAAGTGACACTGCGATCCGAGTCATAAAACTTCACAAAACGACCGTAGCGTAATGCAATACAACGCCGATCCTATCGTTGAATGCTAGCCTCCCCTTTATAGGTATAACATATATACTAGTAAAGCCTATTTATATTCCAATTTGTTTTGCTTTATTTCATTTTGTTACAGGTTTTAATTGTCAACAATTGTTTAGATAATTAGATCCTTTCGGGTGTTCCTCAGTGATTTCCATTTTGTACTCATTTTTAATTTTACCACCAATTTATGTCACATCATTCTCCTTTTATGGAATCTACAAACATACTTGTCTCCTTTTTTTTCGGGTTTTGTTTACTGGGTCGCCCATATTTTATTTATGTGTATACGTATCAATTAAATTTTTGAGTGTAAAACAAGACATTGATAAGTATTTTTTGTGTGTTAAAATGAATTTCAAGTTCATTTCTCTTGCAACAGCAAGGGCATTGTCATCCTTTTAGGTTAATTGTATCGAAAGAAACACCGCTCAGGTAAGTTCATTTCCCAGTTCCGTTATACGTGGGAGATGATCACGAGTGTAAAGGAACGCCACACAACAATGCATATGGTAGGCGGAAATGGGAGTATTTGTTGCCAGACACACTAAATAGTTTTCCTGCAAACGTTTTGGAAAGTATTTAGAAGAAACCACAAAAGTTTTTGTTTGTTTTTTGGCCTGTGCTTCCCCGGGGCGTAAAAAGAATAGGGAAACGGGTAGCGTCCTAGGCCCAAGAGTGTCGTAAGAAGCGACTACGGGCTTTTTAAATGTGGGAGAGTCACGCTGCCATCTTATGATGTCAGCACAATCGGGCCAGACTCGTCCGGGTTATTACCACACTTGCACAGAATACCGGCGTGAAGTAGCGGCCTAGTGCCGCTATGTTTCGCATGGGTTAGTGTCGAGGACCGGTGGCCATTCGACGCCTCTCTCGGAACGTCCGACCATTACCTGGTCAGGAGTGTAGTGCCTATCCGACGCCAACGTCGCAGACCACCAGCGACCCGCCGCGCTTGGCGCTACAAGTCCGCAGATTGGGATAGGATGCGTTCCTTTTTTGCATCCTACCCTTGGGGCAAGGTTTGTTTCCCTTCGGATGATCTTAGTGCGTGCACCGTTGCAGTCGCCGATGTGATACTGCAGGGCATGGATATTTTTATACCAAGCTCTGTAGTACCGATCAGTAGCAAATCACAGCCCTGGTTCGATGCGTCAGTTAAGCATATGACTGCAAAAAACAGGCGTATCGAACTTGGGTTCCAAGGATCCGAACAGCAAAGTTCTAAAGAGGAAATATAACCATGCCTCCAGATTTTTATGCGGCAAATCGCCCGTGACAAGTCGAAACACGTCGTCAAAATTGGCGAACAGCTTTCCAGTTACCCGACTGGAACGCGCAAGTTCTGGTCGTTGTCGAAAGCTGCTCTTGGTAACTTCAGCCAGCCGTCCATGCCGCCGTTGCACATTAGGAATGACACCCTGGCCCATACGGCAAAAGAGAAAGCCAATCTCTTGTGCGCTCTTTTCGCCTTCAACTCGACTCTTGACGACAACGGAAAAACACCGCCAACCATCCCGCGGAGTCAGAGCTCCATGCCTGAAGTACAGTTCAGACAGAAAACTGTTCGGTGAGCTCTATTTTCATTGGACGTCAGGAAGTCGAGCGGGCCGGATGGCAGTTCTCCAATCGTGCTTAGAACGTGTGCCCCTGTGTTGACAATCTTATTCAAAAGGCCTAGTACTCATGAAAGTCAGCCCTTGTCCATCCGATCCAAAAAAAAGGAGACGGTTCGGATTCGGCAAACTACAGGCCTATTGCTTTTACCTCCCTGCTCTCCAAAATCATGGAGAGCATAAGTAGACGCCCGCTCTTGGAGCCTCCTCTATACCTAGAGGGTCACCAGTTGATCAACGTACGGCTTTTGCTATAGTCGGTCAGCAGGTGATCAATCGGCTATTGAAAGAAAGGGGTAAGGCCTGGCAGTTAGCCTGGATGTAGTATAGTAGTATATATATCCAGGCTAACTGCCTATATAGTTATATATAGTTAGCGTGTATGGTACAAGGCGCTCCTCTCAAAACTTCCATCGGTTGGGCTTCCCGAGAGCTTATGCAAGTGAACCTCCAGCTTCCTCACTGGGCGCAGCATACAGGTCGTTGTCGACGGTTATTGCTGAAACTCGAAGCCCATGAACGCTGGAGTGCCCCAAGGCTATGTGCTATTTTCCACGCTGTTCCTTCTGCACATCAATCATATGTTGGACACCTCCAACATGCATTGCTATAGACGTCAGCACTGGTGATGCCGTATACAAGGACCATGCAGTTATCTCTCGGGAAATTGTTGACCAGTGCCGGGAGAAACTTGTATCTTCTATCGAGTCCTCTCTATACTGAGTCTCGAAATCTGGAGCGTTTGCCAATTCCGTGGCCATCTGGAGGGCAAAGCCAAATTGGCTTCGAAGAAGCTGGGCATCATTGACGTTGCAACGTAGAGCAACTCGAATTGTCGGGGACCCAGTGCTCTGTGAACGGCTGGATCACTTGGCGTTGCGTAGAGATTTTGCTTCATTGTGTGTCTTCTACCGTATTTATCACGGGGAGTGTTCCGAAGAGCTGTTTAACCTGAATCCTGCCGCCAAATTCCACCTTCGCACGATACGCCACAAGTTAGGATATCATCCCATCCATCTGGATGTGTGGTGGTCCTCCACAGTACGATTTTCAAGAAGCTCTCTTCCACGTACTACAAAGCTATGGTATGAGCTTCCTTGTGCAGTGTTTCCGGGACGATATGACATGGGTACTTTCAAAAAAAGCGCGTACTCCTTCCTTAAAGGCCGCCAACGCTCCTGTGATTCCTCTGGTGTTGCAAGAGATTGTTCGCGTCGGTGATCACTTAACACCAGGTGATCCGTACGCTCATTTGTCCTCCTATTCCATAAAAAAAGGCAAAGTATATATTAAACAAATAATTTTTAATGTAATTATGTGTATTATAAGGCATCCTAATATTAATTAGTGAATTTAATATGATGTAAGTAATTAAGAGCGCTCTTGTCTCCACGGAAAAACCTTACATGGTTTCTTTTGGGTGACTTTATATTATTTATTTTCTCTGTAATACTTTTTTATTCAGAACAATTAAGAAAAAAAAGAGAGAAAATTTTAATTAATACACCAAAGAGAAAAAATGGAATGATCAAAGAGTCATAGTTGGTATGACGTTATTACTATTAATTAAACTACTGTGGATTAAACGAAATATGCTATAACCAGGATTCCATCATACCAGTAAAAACACATACTTGTAAACCTCCTATTTTATTTGGTGTCACTTAAACAAGTAATTATAACTTAACTACGTTTAGGCTGTTAAGGAAGTATTTTAAAATGAATACATTTGATAATTTATATTCAAAAGGAAGCAACACAAAACATGGAATAATAAAATGAGAAATGGAATTTATGTGGAAAAAACAACAGCCGTTGAACTTTTCGTATTAGAGTTCCCGATGCCGCGACTTAATGGTGTAATAAAATAAATCTTTCTTTGCATGTTAAACGTTTTCTCAATGTTACGATCTAGATACTTTGTCATTGGTTTTTTCACGAAATATCCAGGATGTCTCAGTTGTATAGCTTCTAGATTGTAAAAGTGAAAATAATCTTAAATACTTTACATTATTTATTATGAAGGATGAGTATGAGAATTCCTCTGTGTGGTTTTGAAACTTTATTAATTAAGCTTAAACTAAGTGCTTTTAAATCGACACTATAAATATTTCTATTAAATTTCTGAATCTACCATTTGTTCGAAACAGAGCTCGTGAGAAGCAAATACAAGAAACTCAACGGCCACTCTTTTCAATCAAAAGAGTATTTTACAATGGCTGTAATATACAAAACAAATTAGTTTATAAGGTGCTGCATCCAATATATAAATAGTGTTCAAAGTAAAAAATGTTTAAAACAAGAAATATTTCATAAAAAGTAACAAAAAATTAAAAGTTTAGATAATATTGGATGCATCAACCTTTGGAGTTGAGAGAGAATGACACATGAGTGAAATTGAAAGCCGAAAAATCAAATTTGTTACATTTATAAAATGTAGACTTTAAAAAATGTTTCACTTAAATATTCTTAACCATGAATTGATTTATATAACTGTTGTTTAGAGTGCCCACAGCAAACCAAAATTTAATGGTTATGATTTACAAATTATTGAAATATAATTTGAATCACTTATTAGAAGCTCATGTAGATTTTAGGCACGAAACTTTTAATTTTAAAGCTCTGATATAAAAAAAAAATATTTATAGAAATAATATTGTAAATAAAATATTATTACGTGTCTAGCAAGTTGAAAATGCGGCAACTTTTCACGACATGCTTTTCTACTTAACCTTTCACTGTGAGTTATGTAACTAGATATTGAACATTAAATATTGAAACTTTAAGCTATTGTATGTAGTATTTTGTTGACATTATTTTATGGGGTATTCACCACGTTTTAAATATGTACACATTACTCGTTCCTTATCTTTCTTCATATCGCTGAGTAATTAAAGTACTCGTATTAATATTTCATCGAATGTTTAAATAAAAGTCACTTATGTATTTGACGTAGCATATGTTAAAAAAAACAATCTTATTTATATTATTCAAAACTTACATTAAATAATTAACGAGAAAAATTACCGACCTGTACAGAAGTAGTACATATCATACACGCATTCGAGGTATCCTTTAATACATTGCGCATCCCCAGGGCGTTTTAATGAACTGAAATTAAATTTATTTATTCATTGAGGTACAATTTATAAAACTCACTCCAGAGTCTTAAAGGGAATCTTGAAGGAAATACCACTTCTAGATGCACCCATGGACAGAACACTGTGCCACCATGTATTCGATCGAAGATACGATATTCGACTTAATGCGGAAGCAAATGATAACTCTAGCATCAACAAAGACAGAATATATACAGACGGATCCAAATCCATACACGGTACTGGAGCCGGAGTCTTCTCGAATGACCTAAAAATAAAAATATCAACAAAGCTAGACAACCTAAACTCTATATTTCAAGCAGAATATATTGGTATCACTAGAGCAGCTCAGACGGTAGAAGCCAGAGATGTCAGAGACCTAAAGATAAGACACGCGCAAAGCACTTCAATCCATCGCAAACCAGAATAGAGTCACTCTGCAATGGATCAAAGGACACAGCAACTCACTCGACAATGATGCTGCAGATGAACTAGCCAAAAGAGGTTCCGAAGCTGTAGCATATGGACTGGAAGCACTGCTAGCTATATCTCAGGTCCAAAATAAAAAGTAAGAAAACACGGAACAATCCCACCCAACAGAATGGAGAAACAGCAAAGGATGCAGGCAAACAAAGGATGCAGTTCCGGGGCCCTCAAAGGGGTTCACCGGCAACCTGATGAGACTACATAGGGACAAAATACGTAAAATAATAGGTGTTGTCATCGGTCACTGTCTCTTAAACAATCATTCATCTATCATAGGTGTAACAAACAGCCCTTGGTGCAGAGGATGCATGGAGGCAGAAGAAGCGCCAAAACACGTTCCAATGGAATGCTGGAGTGTGGCCAACAGGCACAAATCCTCCGATCTCCAGCATCGCTCCCGGATGCCTGCAGAAATTTAAAGGACTACCAGACTTCTGTGACGATCGAGGATGGTTGGAGTAAGAAGACGAACGAATACGCACAATGGCCCAATCAAGAGGCTTTTTTTTATATGAGAGGGGGCAAACGGGCAAGAGGCTAACGGGATGGGGAGAAGTGAGGCAACCGCCCATGGACATCTGCAACAACAGGTGTGTCAAGAAATGCGTTGCCGGCCTTTAAGGTGGGAGTTTGCTTTTTTCTTGAAGGTCCCTAAGTCGTATCTGTTCGGGAAGACTGCTGCCGGTAGTTGATTCCACAAAGTGGCTGTGCGAGGCAAGAAATTTCGGACAAAACGCGCGGTTGTGGAATGCCAGATGTCTACGTGATGCGCATGGTACTTTGCACGTAATGTTCGGTGGTGGAATTCGGCCGCTGGAATCAACCCGAACAGCTGTTCCAAATTATACCCCGGGTATGCAAGGTAAGATGAATCAGCCATGGAGGATATCTGTGTCTCGGTTAAAAAGAGCAGGGCCGGCTTCGCCGTCTCCAGATGAAAGTGGATGGCATTTAAATTTGAGTGAAGCTCCCTGATGTTTCAAAAGTCAACAGCGAGTGTGGAGGAGGGTGCTTTGAGCATCCTGCTCTGTTTGCTCCGAGTCAGCGCAGATTTGCCCCCTCCAGAATACGCGGGGCAGCCTGGACAACCACTATTAGGTACAGGATCTAATTGTGGACGTCCAGGGACGGATTCTCCAGGGCTGCATAGCCTGGTACCGTCCTGGAGTAGTCTATTTTTAGTCCGCGCTGCCATTTGTATTTGGGATGGGGGGTGTAGGCCTCCGGATAACCCACTCACCGGTATACTATACCCCACTCAGCGGCATAGCCGCTATTTCACGCCGGTTTCGAGTGGGGGAGAAGTATTTCTCCGGGCGTGCCAGCCCAATTCGGTTGTGTTCACGAGGACCCAACATGGCACTACCACTCCTAAGGCTAAGTGTGTAATAAGCCCAGCAAAGACTATCTTGTACAATTTTTTTGAAGTACATTTTGATGCAATCTGTTAAGGAAACTACCCCCTAGTTTTA
Organism: Leptidea reali; assembly: GCA_949711725.1. NCBI lineage: Eukaryota > Metazoa > Arthropoda > Insecta > Lepidoptera > Pieridae > Leptidea > Leptidea reali. The sequence goes on along the minus strand of CATIXN010000025.1, from coordinate 8,234,147 downwards.
TCTCCCCTTACAGTTTTTACAGTATCCACACATTTTTATCGTCTATATATTCCTGAACTTTATAATAGGCTGTCTTCATTAAAATTTTCTTAATATTATGAAGCTTAAATTAATAGAACTGAACTTCAGTAACCTGATGCGGTAGTTTATTATATATTTGTATAGATTTCCTCATGAATGAGTGACCAGCCTGAAAGTTGGAGCAGCAAGTCATAATATATAGGGTCATCTCAGGCTCAGCTGGTATCGTTAGGGGCATCCATGAGTCTTTTGATATTGGAAGAGACCCGCTGCCATTTTAGGAAAATAGTACGAACGAACTAGTCTAGAACAAATTAGTATCAAATACAAATGAAAAACTGGCGTGAAGTAGCGACCAACGCTGCTGTGTTTTACATATATGTGTCAAGCACCGTCACCCATCCTTCCCCTGCTACCTCTACACCACAATGTAACAGCAGTCTGCCAAAAAATATCTCTCCAGGAGCACTCAGGAAAGGGCACATTACTCGTGTTATTTCTCTGGAATTGCAAGAAGGTATTGGCCTCGTTGATCATATACCATTAGGATACCCTTACACTCTTGTCAACTTTTTGATCTCCTTTTTCATCCGATAGATTCAAAATTAACAAATTATATTATTTGCAAGTGAAATTCATACAGTTTTATTGCAAATAAAGATAACTATTCCAACTGAATGCAATTAACTATAAAAATTTGTGGACTTTATAAAATGTTGATATAAACCGGTGTTTGTAAAAGTTCAACCAGCTAGTGCATGGTACAATGTTGCAGGAAGTAAAGCATTTAATTACTGTGTTCCAGATTTACTAGTTTTCAGCATAAACGCACTGCATAAAATTGCGCATGCAAATTTTTCAATGTATTGCGAAATGTTTTGGTGTCAACGAACGGACTCAATTCTTCTGGGGTTATTTGAAATATTTTCTTTGTTTTATTCTGGCGTTAAAGAAAGATAATTATAAATTATTGATCATCACCACCAGCCGGAAGACGTCCACTGCTGGACTTAGGCCTTTCCCAAAGATTTCCATCATCTTGACAAGATCGTCGGTCCATATTTGGGGGGGCCTACTAACACTGCGTCTTCCGGTACGTGGTCGCCATTTGAGGACTTTTCTGCCCCAACGGCCATCTGTCCGTTAAACTGTGTGCCCTGTCCACTGCCACTTCAGTTTCGCAATTATTTGGGCTATGTTGGTTACATAATTTATTGATTAGAATTATATATTAATATAGAATGCAAAACTGATGCAACAAAACCTTCAAGGTTTGTTATTCTTAGCAGATGTGTTCTGCTATAAATAACAATCTCTCGGCTTACAAAATGTGCTCGCACGTGTCTTGCACCTAAAATTAAATTATTTAAATTCAATAAATTTAAAAATATCTCTGTGCAGCGTTTCATCCTTTTTGTAAATATAAACAGGCCCCAATTGCATTATATATATATATATATATATATATTATTTGAGAGTGTATTTGATAGTCTATTTGATAATCAGTTATTAGTAAACTGAGCACACTTTGGTCTTTTAATACTGAGGTAAAAAATTTACTACAGTTAAAAAGATTATGTTTGTGTCTGTGAATTATACTGCCCTATGTAGGAGAAAAACCACATCTGTTGTGACCTAAGTTTCCAGATAAATTGAAAAACTTTACGTTTTAGTGCAATTGCTTTAGAGATGAATTAAGGAGCTGAATCTTTTTTGTATCGTATGTGTTATTGATAGATTGATAGAATAGATAAGTTAATTGTTCAGTAATGTTTTATATAAAATTAAGAATTGAAATTAAACCGTCCTGTCTTCTATTTAGTATAGAAAGAAATAAAAAACAAAGGCATAAAAAGACAAAAAAGGCAATTTTTTTCTCAAAATTGAATCCTTTAGAATTCTTTTTGATGTCATTTCTTATATACTAGATACTACTACCGCTTCGAAAACAAATGGCGCTCTAAGAGAGAAGAAGAGGCGCAAAAAATTGACAACAATTTAAAAAAGTTTGTGTATGCAATTTTACTTAGAATTTTTTAAGGTCACACTTGATCATTAACAAGATCAGCAACATTGTTAAAAACAGGAAGATCTTCCTAAAATTGTACCTTGTAACCTTTTATCGTATTTATAGTAGCCGCTTCACTTTTAACAAATTCCAACCAAATTAATCGCCGCTAACCACCATCTTAACATTGCGTGGCTTTAGCGTTTACACCGCGTGACTCATCTGTGTTCATCTGGCAAGAATTCTGCTAAAATCGCCGATAATGTAGGACATAGTATACTCAATAGATATTCGTAGGTTTTGAGCGCGAAATCTGAATCTACCCATGCATTATGGTAACCTACCGAGTTGTAAAGGACTAATTGACTGCTCTACGGATCGGAAGTTGAAATTTTTAGCTTAATGAAAATTTCTCTATATTTTTTTATAAAACTAAGGGACGAGACTAGCAGGATCTTTAGTTGATGGAAACTGATACGCCCTGCCTATTACATTGCAGTGCCATTCAGGATCTTGAAAAACCCAAAAATTCTGAGCGGCACTACAATTGCACTCGTCACCTTAAGACATGAGATGTTAAGTCTCATTTGCCCAGTAAATTCACTAGCTACGGCGCCCTTCAGACCGAAACACAATTATACTTACACATTA